>CAMRHE010000840.1:0-406726 GCA_947044405.1 Leptodactylus fallax
CTGTATACTGTCTGGCCAATGTGGAATTTGTGAATGACAAGTTGGAATTTGATCAAGCAGAACAATTCTGATTTAAATTCTTGAAGCTGAATTTTTCAGCGTGTACAAATTCCATTGTGTGAATATAACCTTAATGCTGCGATGGATATATCCATCATGAGGCAGGGTTAGTTAATGATCTATGGTCACTGCTACTGTACCTGCATGATCTGTGTCAGGAGCGCAGCAGACACATAAAGCTAGGTTCCTGCCGCAGCTGCCGGGGGCAGATTACTCAACCGTTTAATCCCTTAGATGACGCAGTCAATAATAATAATAATAGTCCTTTAATAGTCCCACAGTGGGGAAATTCAGTGTGTTACAGCAGCAAAGATAAGCAGATACAAATACAAATACAACATGTACAGGAATGTTCCAAGGTGAGAGGCATTACATTGATAGTAGACAGTCAGATAGGAAGAAGCAGAGGGGGGGGGGGGGGGGATTTAACAGGCAGAAAGATAGTTCAGTTCTCTGTATGGAGTGATCTCCGCTTAGGTCGGTGAGGAAAGACTTCCGATAGCGCTCCTTCTCACACTTTGGGTGGAGCAGTCGGTCACTGACAGTACTGACCAGCGCTATCACAGTCTCATGCATGGGATGGGACTTCTTCTCCCGCATGGAGCTCACCACGGACAGTATCCTTCTGACACCCACCATCTGCACTGGGTCCAGTGGGCTCCCCAGAACAGAGCTGGCCCTTCTAATCAGCTTGTCAAGTTTATTTCTGTCCCTGGTTGATATACTGCTCCCCCAACAGGCCACTCCAAAGAAGATGGCTGATGCCACTACCGAGTTGAAGAAAGTCCTAAGAAGTGCCCCCCGGATTCCAAAGGCTCTCAGCTTCCTAAGCAGGTAGAGCCTGCTGTGGCCCTTCCTGTACAGGACCTCCATGTGATCTGCCCAGTCCAGCTTATTATTAAGGAGCAAACCCAGGTACTTATAGGTGTTCACAATCTCGATGCCCGTCCCCAGGATGTCCACTGGTTTAGGAGGGCATCTGAATTTACGGAAGTCCACCACCATCTCTTTGGTCTTCCCCGCGTTAATCTTCAGGTGGTTCCGCTGGCACCAGTCCACAAAATCCCGGTTCAGTTCTCTGTACTCCCTGTCATCATCGTCTGTGATGAGAGCTACTATTGCAGAGTCGTCAGAATACTTCTGTAGGTAGCAGCTAGATGAGTTGCACCTAAAATCTGCAGTGTACAGTGTGAAGAGGAAAGGGGCGAGAACCGTACCCTGGGGTTCCCCCCGTATTACAGATCACGGTATCTGAAACACAGTCTCAGGCTCTCACGTATTGAGGTCGATTTGTGAGGTAGTCTAGGATCCAGTTGGAGAGGTGGTGGTCCACTCCAGCAAGGCCCAGCTTGTCCCTCAGTAACCCCGGCTGTATGGTGTTAAAAGCACTGGAGAAATCAAAGAACATTATTCACACCGTGTTCCCTGGTTTCTCCAGGTGAGACAGAGCCCTGTGCAGAAGGTGGATGATGGCATCATCTACCCCAATGCCCGGCCGATAAGTAAACTGGAGAGGGTCCATAGCGGGGCTCACTAGAGGGCGGAGATGTGTGAGAACCAATCTCTCTAAGATCTTCATCAAGTGGGATGTCAGTGCTACAGGTCTGTAGTCATTGAGGTCCATAGGATGAGGTTTCTTTGGAACTGGTACCACACAAGAAGATTTCCATAAATCAGGGACTATTTCCTGCCTCAGGCTCATATTAAACATATATGTAATTGTACCACACAGCTGGTCCCCACAAGTCTTAATTAGCCTTGCACTGATTTCATCTGGCCCTGCGGCTTTCCTCGCCTTGATCTTTTTCATCTCCTTCCTCACCTGGGCCCGTGTGAAGGTCAGACTGTGGTCAGATAAAGACGGATTTCTGGATTTTCTGGTCTGTTGGGAAGTAGCCGCATGGGGTGAAGTCATTGTGGTGGGGGGAACTGAAGGACATGCTGGGGTGGGAGGAGCTGGAGTGTGATCAAATCTGTTGAAGAATAGGTTTAGTTCATTAAGCCAATTAACATCTGCCTCAATCTGGCAGACAGACTGTTTATGACCCAAAATTGACTTAAGCCCCTCCCAGACCCCCTTTATGTCTTTTCTTTCCATTTGCTTTTCCATTTTTTCCTTATAACTAGCTTTTCCCTGCCTGATTTGATGATCACTACATCTAAGCCATACTAAATCATATCACTGTACAATGAGTGTGGTGTTATTTGAAGACACATTAAGGGTGCCGAAAAAGCTCAGACACAAGAATTTACAATATAAACTGAGTTTTATTTGCAAATACATAATTTTTCATTTACATTGTAAGTCAATAACAATCAAGGTCCAACCCTTGTTGACTCACATACAAACCAAACATTTATTTTATCAATGTATTATACAGCACTGCACAGATATTCAATACTTAAATAAGTCCCTGTCCCTATTAGGGCTCACAATCTAAACTTCTAAATACAGTTTGCCCATGCGGTGCTAATGCACAGAGTCCACACCGGGTTCTAGAGTAAATGGGAAAACACCATTCCTCTAAACCTTCATGTCGTGGTAGAGTCCAAACTGCATCAGCACCTCAGGGAGGCCCAGTCTAATGAAGACAATGTCCTCCACCCATTTCCAAAACATTGAGGGGCCACTCAAAGAAAGGGGCAGTCGAGCCAAAGCCACAGACGGTTGTCTTCATCCTGAATTTTTAAATTATATTTTATAATTCTTAATATTTCCTAAAATCTGTAAAGAAAAAAATTAAATGTTATAGAATCCTAATATACATGACTGAGGTTATCCACTTTTTGCATTTTATGGCCTATCCTTAGGACAGACCATCAATATTAGATCTGCAAGGGTCCAACACCTGAAACCCTTACAGATCACCGGTACAGAGGCAGCGCAGCTCTTGCCATGCTGTTCACATGCCATAAGATCTGTATCACCGAGTGAAGGTACTGCAGTGCTGTCCCATAGACTTCAATGAGGCAGTGCTGCAGTGCCTGCACTCGCCATACAAACTCTAGTGGCAAGTGCAGGCAGTGCAGTGCTGTCCCATAGACTTCAATGGGGCAGAGTTGCAGTGTCTGCACTTGCCACTAGAGTTTGCATGGCGAGTGAGCAGCACGGTGAGAGCAGCGCTTTCTCAGCACTGCTGATATAACGGGGTCTTGGATGTCAGACCCCAGCCAATCTAACATTCATGGCCTATCCTAAGGATAGAAAGCCGACAGCGAGCTGAATTCAGCGCACTGCCGGCTTTCCCGGTATGTGCCCCGGGGCTGGAGATATCGGCGGTCGTAGTTTCACCGTTCACCGTCAGAAGGGCATTCCTGACAATCTAGCTGCGCTGTGAGGAACGCCCCCTCTGACAGTATTCCTCCATAGCGCTGTACTGGGGGGGCGTTCCTCGCAGCTCAGCGTCATCGCGTTGAACTACGATCGCCGATATCTCCAGGCCCGGGGCATATACCGGGAAAGCCGGCAGTGCGCTGAATTCAGCGCGCTGTCGGCTTTCTAGCGGTATGTAAAACAGCATATACATGAGGACGTGAAAGGTCCTCTTTAAACTTCTAAAGTAAAATGTTAAACAATCCTAAAACTAATAAGCATTCATTTACATTAATTGTCTCCTACACGGTTTGTATGGCATTTTATATAACTATCCTTCAGCAGTATTAAGTTTCTTCAGAAATATTAATAGAAATAAGCCTTTACACTATAGATGAAAGCTACATGGTTGCACACTTCTACGGGCATTAGTAAAATAGATAACCACTGTCTTTTTTAAAGGGAACCTGTCACCTGAATTCTGCATTGTAATCCCCCACCACCCGGCTAGAGTGCTCTTGTGTAGCTTCCTAATCATGTTATTGTCTAAATCAAGTGTTAAAGGATTATCATAAAAAAAAACCTTTAATTCAATATGCTTGAATACTACATTGGGACAGGATCGCAGCATCAAACAGTCATGGCATCAGAGCTAGAGATAACCTAACCTCATGAGATTCTTTTTGTGGAGAGTCAATTTGGATGAAAAATTGGTTTTAGACCAAATAAATTTGGTCTAAATGAATAATGCTCTGGAAATATGTTTATTATATTATATACATTATAATTATCTGAGAACAGTGAATGGTGTTAAAACTAAAAAACACAAAAAAATCATTATCTGACCTGTCCTTGGCCCTACTGTAGCAGTCACCAGTCTTCCAATTTCCTCTCCGGGCTCCATCCACCATCTTCATGACGTAACTTGGCCCCCAGGGATCCACTGAGGTCTTTGATTGGCCACAGTAGTGACGTGAGGGGCGAGTCACATCATCATGGTCTAAAGCTCCAGCATCAACACTTCAATGTCAATGTGATGATAATGGAGCGATGGAGTGCAATGATGGCTGCCATTTTTCCCAATCTGAAATTTTGGGCAATTCATAACAAATTTTGTTTGTTGCGAATACATGCCCTCATCTCTATTCAGATATTTAATCATATCTATTGTGGCATGGTAGAGAAGGTCTCATGGCAGAAGTTCAGCATCCGAAATCTTGTCCATGCACGCTCCTTCCTACTACCCGACCATACACTGTGAAGCCAGGTGTGCTAGCACCAGATTTAAGATGCTGTGCTCTGAAGTTCCTTGTCAATCATACCACAATGGACGTGATTAAAGTTCTGACACCATGACTGTTTGATGCAGCAGACCCGCCCCAATGACTAGATGGGGAATTTTCACATTGAATGAAAGTGTCTTGTTTCTACAGTAAAATTAATTTTGACATTAACATGACTAGGAAGCTGTTATATATATTGTACTGTACATATTATTAATTTTAGGATATTTGGTACATTTATTTTCTCACATTTCAGGAAATATATAAAATAGTTTTTAATCTTTCCCATTGTTGGCCAATAGAAGGGATCGTTTGTACTGTGTAAATGCACCACACAGTACACAGATTATTTCTAGTTGGTGTAGGACCTCTGATGACGTCATGATAATAGAAAAGTAAATGTCCTCGTCCATCAGATTGAGCTGTGTGTGCTCGTTTCAGGGCTGCATTATAAACACAGCTCAACTATACGTACAATACGCACACACCTCAGCTACAGAATAGGCCATCAGTGCCTGATAGTTGGGGGTCTGACACCCAAACCCCACACTGTTCTGCTGATCCACCTGTGTCAGAGCACCAGAAGCTGTATACATGGTATACTGCCAGAAGCTGCTCATCTTCTATGCAAGTGAATGGGAGCAGAGCTGCAGCTCCACGGCAACGCCGCTACTGAACCGTACACTGTAGTGGTGGTGCTGGGGAACTGCAGCTCTGCTCCCATTCACTTGAATAGGAGTAGAGCTGCTCCCACCTGTATACCATATATACAGCTTCCTACGCCCAGAGGCAGCCAGATCAGCTGATTGGTGCGGGGTCTCTGCGTCGGACCTCCAACAATCAGATACTGATGGCCTATCCTGTGGACAGCTCATCACTATCCAATACACATAGGGTCTGAGACAACCCCATTAACACAGTACATAGATGATGCTACCTCTAGTGGCGAGCACTGGGAAATATTAAAAGATTATGTTATTATTTTTACTATTTCCTGAAAACTAAAAAGAATTAAAAAAAAGTCCAAAGAATCCTAAATATATATAAATACATAAAAATTAATTTACATTAAGAAATAAAGGGTTTCTTTTGGTAACACATTCCCTTTTAAGAGCACTGAAGTTATTGGTCAGCGTAAACAACACATAATATAGGTGACAGTTTCCCTTTAAATCCATGACAACTAACTCAACCAACAATTAACTTGCTTAAAAGTGTTGTCAAACAAGTCATGTGCACATGTACCAATAATCTACAATATATAATGCCAACCGATAGTGGGGACCTAACACCTGAAAACGTGCGAGTCCTTTCTCTGGTCGGAGCCCAAGTGTCTTGAGGTGGTCGTCCACTGCTGAGGATCAGGACTCCGGCTGTAGTGAGGTAGAGTTCTTCTCAGTGTAGGATCAGGTCCATGTTTGCAGGTCTGTAGTGACGTGTGGACAGGAGATGAGCAGTCTCCATAAATAGTACGTGTAGCTTTCTTCACATGGATCCTGGTATCGCTCCTTTCACACTTCACAATCTGTAAATGAATCAGAAAGAAATACATCACCACAGCAAAGTCCCAGTCCTCACCATTAGCACAGGCGTACTACAATGCCCAGTGAACACTTCATTGTTACAACGCAAAGAAACGCCCTCACATAACAGTAAAAGGCCTATGCTGAATGGGGACTTCTCATCTGTCCCACACATAAGTCTGTCGCCATAACCCATCATATCACCCCAGCCCCGCAGATAGATAGGTTAGGGTCACCTGAATCAGACGTGTTTTTCCTCTTGTGAATCGCTTCCTCCATTGCTGAGATATCACCGTTTTTGTCACTATATAAATGAGCTATTTGGAGCAATAAGGGGGTTATTATTTATCTCTTTGGACCAATAACAACGCCCAAAACAACCATATCTTGGCATCGGAGGCAGCGATTCACAAAGAGAAAACACCATTTGATTCAGGTGGCCCAAACCTATCTATCTGCAGGGCTGGGCTAATATACTGGGATGTGGTGACAGATTCCATTGTGTGCGGGTCCGCCCAGGAGCAGCCAGTCTGTGTGGGGGTCTGTTCGGCTGCAGCCACCTTGTGTATGGATCCGCCTAGCAGTGGTCAGCCTGTGTATGGGGCCATTACACTGAAGTCCGTCAAACATTGTACAGTTCTTCAAAATATATTGGCGCTGACTTCCTCCAACTATCTCAAAATGGCTGCCACTACCATAGCGACCAGTGCGACAATGGATACATATCTCTAAATAGTGCCTAAATTGTCCCTATGAATGTTCTGTTCAATTTACAATGTTTGGACAGAATTTTTTCTGTGTAGTTTTGGGCAACAGAGTGCCCTCCCTGACCCCCTCATCTCTCTAACCCTATTAGAGCTCCCGCTGACCCACCTTACATGTATTATTATTAATTCAGTCACCCTGTAGGAAACCTCCAGTCCCAAATCTGACCTTACCTTCACGTGGTTACCATCTTATGCTCCATATATTAGCTAGTGTCTGGGATTCTTTGCAGCAGCCATGTTGGTATGTTCTAGCGATGTATAACGATCTGGGCTCTTCTTCTCCTTACAGGTGGCGGTTGCACTATCTTGCACAGTCGTGTAGAAATTAAGTTCTGCCCAGACTGGAAAAGAGTGAAAGAATTGGTGGGAAATGATGTATCATGGGAAGTGTCCGCTATTATAAGTTGTATGGACGGAGCTGTATTGGTTATTATTATTATTGGCCATTATGGCCAACACTGATACTTTGCAGTTACCTAAGCTGACTACAGGGGGCGCATTTGTTGGTTATTTACGTATTTACAAGAATCATCGGGGTCATTGATGTGATATTGAGCCCCTTGTCTAATCCTGGAATAATCTACATTTTTCTATATTCTGAACCTTACTTACTCCCTCTAAGTAACGCTCTCACAACAGCTGCTGTTACTATGGCAACCAGTGCAACAATGTCCCACACGTCCCATATAGTGCCTAAACTGTCCCTATGACTGTCCTGTTGGCTTCAGTAGTAGCATTAGGTATATTTTTACCCTTAGATAGGGGCATAGTTATGGGGTTTGCTGGACATGTATCCCAGGTGCCGGGTACCCACAAGTCTTGGAGGTGATTTTTAGTAGATACAATGCTATTCACATTAACCCCTTGTCTCCCCCACCCTCTTAGCTCCACCTACTGATACACATCAGCTTTTAGCCACTCCCCTTACACATGTTTGTTTATTTAGCCACCGTGAAGGAACCCTCCAGTGTCAGATCTGACCTTACCTTCATGTTGTCAGGCTTTGTGCCCTATTTCTTGCTGGTTCAGGCCGGGATCTGTTGCTGTTGTATTTCCCTTTCTCCAAACAGGTGGTGGTTAGAGGAGATGGCAGCTGGAAATGATGTAATATGGAATGTAATGGCTAATATAGAACATGGGGGCGGGGCTTATGCCCAGAGACAATACATGTCATAGCTGACCATAGCAACCAATCAGATCACTGCTTTTTAACCTGTATTACAATAATGAAAGCTGCAATCTGATTGGCTATAATGGACAACACCAGTCCTGTATATCTCCACTAGCTTTATACAGCATGGGTAATGTGCAGGGGCGGATCTGGCATTTCTGGGGCCTCAAGCAAAGTTGTATCTGGGGGCTGTCCTTATTCAAAATGTTTAGGTCACGCCCCATGTTTACAGGAACTGCACCCTATTTACAGGTCTATAAACCTGGCCAGCATAGTGCAGCATGCTGTGCTATCTTGTCCAGTAATATACCAGACTCCCTATGCTGCACCCCTCCAAATTTTTATTCAAAGTTGCTCCAAGTGGCGGTTCCAGAGGTCAGACCCCCATGATCCTAAAGTGATGGTGTATACCCTGTGTGATCTGGTCCAGCAGAGCTCCATGACCACAAGGAGCAGGAGAGAACTGTGGCAGTTGTCCTCCTGGTGCAGTTGGAGGGGGGACCACCATGAAAGTGTGGTTCTGGAGCTGGCAGAGGTGGTGGAGGCGAAGAGGTGGTGGACTTCCTCCTCTTGGAGGCGGTGAAGCACCAGTTCTTTGAAGAGGTGGAGCTCTATGGAAGTTAGAGGGTGGTGGTAGGGCAGGACTACTGCGATATGGAGGAGGAGCTGGAGGGACACCAGCAGTGTCGGACTGGGATGTCTAGGGCCCACCAGAGGAAATGTTTCTAGCGGCCCACCGCCAGGACACCTGCAGATCAGCTGTACTGAGACAGGGTGACTACTGGTAATAACAATGCCATGCTGCTCACCCGCCATACACACCACTGCACTACCTAAACCTACCGCTACAACCTGTATGGCAAGCAAGCAGCGTGGCTTCTGGAATTGTTAACATGACCTGTAGTTGCACTGTCCTGGAAAAGCTGATCTGCAGGGTTCCTGGCTGTTGTACCCCTGCAGATGTAACCCTTGTTGATGTAACATTGATGGCCTATCCTAAGGACAGGACATCAATATTGGAAAGATGGATAAACCCTTTAAAGAGGTGGTCTAGGAATTGGAGCAACCCATGTGGCGGGCAGGAGGTGTTAAAAAAAAAAAAAGAAAGAAAATACTCTCCTGTCCCCGGGTCTCTGTTGTCTGCTGCCAATGTCCATTCTATCTTGTGCCGGAGCCTCATGTGACCACTGAGACCAAACAGGTACAGGAGGTACAGGATTTCCAGAAATGAGACCCCGCCATTAGACCGAAAAGACACTAGCACTGGACAACGGGGTGCTGGGGAGTATGCTTTTTTTTTCTCCACCTCTATGTCCTAAATAATTTTTTTTTTTTTTTTTTTAGCCTGGACAACCTGTTTAAGGCTAAGTTCACACCTGCGCCCGATCTCCACTCAGGGTTTCCGTCCCCGGATCCGCTTAAAAAAGTGGATTAGATTTCTGTTTGTGGGGTCTCCAAGAGGACCCAAAGAACAGAAACCCAAATGCAGGTGGGGGGCAAGTCTTTTATTAGCAACATATTGACAAACTTTTATTGCATTGGGTGTTGGTTAAAAAGGTTAAATTTGCCATATAAATAAATAACCAGTGTTAAAAAAGGACCTTTCATGTCCTCGGGCACATGCGGTTTTATATACCGCTAGAAAGCCAACAGTGCGCTCAATTCAGCGCACTGTCGTCTCTCCCGGTATGTGCCCTGGGGCTGGAAATATCGGTGCCATTGATTTCAGCACCGATATCTCCCCTCTGTCAGAAGGGCGTTCCTGACGTCATCACTGGGTGGTAAGGAACGCCCCCTCTGACAGTACAAGGCTATGTTAGGTTACTGTCGGGGGGGCGTTCCTCACAGCCCACCAATGACGCTGAGCTATGAGGAACGCCCTTCTGACAGTGGGGAGATATCGGTCCTGAAAATAACGACACCAATATCTCCAGCCCCACAGTACTCCACAGTGGCCCCCACCCAGTTTTATATGCTCCACAGTGGCCCCCACAGTATTATATGCTCCCAACAGCCCCCCTCCGCTCCGGTGCTATTGTTATACTCTGTGGTCTCTTCAGACCCCAGAATCGGAGGCCCAGGAAAGGTGAATAAAAAAATAACAAACACTGATACTCACCTTGCCTCACCTTTCCTGGGCATTCTGTCTCGGTCTGGCTGTCTTCAGCATCTTCAGCCTCTTCAGGCGTCCCTACTGAGGCCTGTGATTAGTCTTCAGCGGTCACGTGGGGGCACCCTTACGTCATTATGCCACCACGCCCCATGTGACCACTGGGGCCTAATCACAGGCCTCAGTCACATGACCAAACGGACCCGGAAAGGATGCAGAGCCCAGGAGAGGTGAGTATAGCTATTTATTATTTTAAGTCACCTCTCCTGGGCTGACATCTATTTGAAAGGGGCCTGGCAATCATAAATAATGAATACATACACCAAGGGGCGCACCTTCCAGGAGGTGACCTGAGGTGTTGGCGACGCCTTAAGGAATAAGCTGGGGGAGGCAATTTTTTAAATCAGCAGCTACTTATTGTATTATTGCCATAAGCAGCTGTCCATACATTTTACTCACCTGTCTACGCTCTTGTCCTGGCCACACTCCGCTGCTGCCTTCAGGCGGCGCTACACTTAAGTCACAACGCTGAAGAGTGCCAGTAGCCTACGTACAGTCAGGACAGGAGCATGGACAGGTGAGTAAAAATTATCGACGCTACTCTGTGTAAGGGTGGTGGTGGGGGGGAAGGGGTTATATACTGTGTGGGGGGGCAAGAAAAAAAAAAAAAAGGATCATATACCATGTGGGTGGAAAAAAAAGGGAGTCATACCGTGTGGTAGGCCAGAAAAAGGGAGTTATATACCGTGTAGAGGGCCAGAAAAAGGGACTTATATACAGTGTGGGGAGCCAGAAAAAGGAGGTCGTGTATTGTGTTGTGGGCCAAAAAGAAAAGGGAGTCATGTATTGTGTGGTGGATTGTAAAAAAGGAGGTTTTATATCTGTTGGGGCCAAAAAAGGGGGGATGTTATAATTACAAGTTTGATAGTGGCAAATATTGACTTATGCATTCCGATGCCATTACTGGTGCTCTGCTGCCATCTAGGGGCAAGGCCTGGCATCTATTTTTGAACTTAATTGTAGGAGGATTCTTAATGAGGTCACTTGCTGGAAGGGACAGAGGGTGGTGGATGAGAAGCAGAGAAGGAGAGGAGAGAGAGGGCTCCAAGAATAAGTCCTGCAAGGCTACAAAAAAGGGTGATATTGTTGATCATCTGCTTTGAGAAGAGAACCCTTCTACAACAAGTGCAGACTACACACAGAGACTTTATCCAGAGCAGGCCTCACGTGGGCCTAATGTGATGCTTTAGACCTTAGATATCATCACTGCAGGAGATACACCCTCTGCTCAAGAAGAACCAGTTGGGAAAGTTAAGTGTTGTATTACTTGGCATGTAAGAGGACTATAAATATATTTACCTGGTGCTCCCAACTTTCAAAGGACAGAAAGAGGGAGAAAACGTGCGTCGCACTATTCGCACCCCGGTACATTTAGCTCCACCCACTTCTATGTTGACTCCACCCATTCTCATATATTTTTCTATGTGCCTCCACATAGTATAATGCTCCTACAGTCACCCCAACATTATATGCCCCCACATTATAATGTTCCCCTCCAATTGCCCCACAGTAATAAGTCCCTCTCCCCGTGCCCCAGTTTAAACTGGCGGAAACTAGAGCAGGACATTAAACTGGGGAAGTTGCAGGGTGACATTAAACTATAGGGCAGCTGGAGAGTTACATTAAACAATGGGGGTAGTTGGAGGACATTAAACTGTGGGCAACTAGAGCCAGACATGTCCCCCTCCAACTACCCCCCACGGTTTAATTTCCTCCTCCAGTTGCCCCCAGTTTAATGCCCCCCCATCTAACCCCTCAGTTTAATGCTTCCCTTCATCTGCCACCATCTTAATGCCCCCATTCATCTGTCCCTAGTTTAATGTCCTCCTTTATCTGCCACCAATTTAATGTCCCCCACTCCATCTGTCCCCAGTTTAATGTCCCCCTTTGTCTGTCACCAGTTTAATGTCCCCCTTTATTTACCACCAGCTTAATGTCCCCCTTTATCTGCCACCAGTTTAATTGCCCCTTCATCTTCCTTCAGTTTAATTGCCCGTTCATCTGCCCCCAGTTTAATTGCCCCCTTCATCTGCCTTCATTTTAACTGCCCCCTACATCTGCCTTCAGTTTAACAGCCTCCTACATCTGCCTCCAGTTCCCCCCCTCTTGGTCACACATGCTGTTTCTTTTCTCCGATCGCTCTCTGTTCCCAACTTTCTGTGTAACATCACACTCTCTCGCAGTATCCAGAATAGCTCCGCCCAAACAAGAGTCTGATCACATGGTCATGACATCATCAAAGGTCCTTTAGCCCACTAGGATTTAGCATCTACCATTTAGCCTTTACCCTACCCCTAATAAAGTTTGTTAACAGCAAAACACTTCAGGGGCATAGCGGGACAAACTGTAAGCTATCTGGGACCACAGGACAGCAGTGTAAAATCGGGACTGTCCCGCCAGATGCGGGACGGTTGGGAGCTATGCTGGTGCACTAGCTGCACAGTGGTACTGCAGTAGCGGCTGCCACAGGGCCCTGGATCTTAGGATTGTTGCTCCTTTTTTTTTTTATTTTAAATAGGTCATTATCTAGTAGAATAACAACAGGGCCCTATTTACCTACCGATCCTCGTTCCTGCTCATGACTGCCTCTGCTTACCTTTCTGCCTTTAGTGGGCCCCGTGCATCTCATATCACGTCGCTGGGGCACCCTGGAGGAAAGAAGGGAGTAGGCCGCGGGCTCGTGGCAAGAGTATTTGTTGGGAAAACCTCAACAAATTCTACTACCATTATACATTGGGGTATCTTCACAGAGTATAATGATCGGAGGCCCAGGGAAGGTGAGCGAACATAAAAACCAGTGGTACTCACCACTCCGACGCGACTCCAGGCAGTCTTCATCTGTCTACGTCACAGACGTCACTTGGGTCAGACCGGCGTCACAATGCATAATGACGCTGGCATAACCCACGTCTGTGACATCATTGAAGAGGACCGCGGCGGAGCACAGGAGAGGTGAGTACTACTGGTTTTTATGTTTGGCACCTCCTCTGGGCCGCCGATCATTATACTCTGAGGTCTGAAAAAACCCTGGGGTATAATAATAGTTCGTGGGTCGTGTACCTCAAAAATTTTGGGTTCTACTGAACCCGAAATTTTTGCACAATTTGCAACGAACACCGCTGGGGCCACAATGCCACTATGGGACATAATATTGTGTGGAGGAGCCACTATGGGACATAATCCTGTGTGGAGGGGCCACTGTGAGAAATTATACTGTATAGAGGTTGCTATGAAACATACTGTGTGCAGGGGCCGATATGGGACATTATACTGTGTGCAGGGGCCGCTATGGGACATTATACTGTGTGCAGGGGCCGCTATGGGGCATTATACTGTGTGCAGGGGCCGCTATTGGACATTATACTGTGTGGAGGGGCCGCTATGGGGCATTATACTGTGTGGAGGGGCCATTATGGGACATTGCATTGTGTGAAAGGGCCGCTGTGGGACATTATACTGTGTGGAGGGGCCATTATGGGACATTACACTGTGTGGAAGGGCCGCTGTGGGACATTATACTGTGTGGAGGGGCGGCTATGGGACATTACACTGTGTGGAGGGGCCACTATGGGACATAATACTGTGTGGATGGGCCGCTATGGGACATTATACTGTGTGGAGGGTCCTCTATATGACATTATACTGTGTGAATGGGCCATTATTAGACATTATACTGTATGGAAGGGCCACTATGGGACATTATAGTGTGTGAATGGGGTGTTATATTGTGTGGGGGTCAGGAAAGGGGTCGCTATGCCTTGGTGAAGGACCCAAGTCAAAGTTTGCTGTGGGGCCCAGTCTTTGCTAGTTACGCCCCTGTTGTCACACCTGGCCATGGGTTGTGTCTGGTATTGCAGCTCTGCTACGTTGATATAAATGGGGCTGTGCTGCAATACCACACAACCTGTGGATTAGTGTGCTGTCATTTTGGAAGAGAGCAGCCATGTTGTTCTAACTTGTCATAGACACTGTAAGTAATGAAAGCTTAAAGGGATTTTATGGGACTACAATATTGATGACCTATCCTTATGGATCCCCACCAATGCTGCAGCATTCAGGTGAGCGCAGCGGCCTCTTTACTGAATACCAAGCACAGCGCCAAACTGCAGCGTTTACGCCACATGGGATCCCGGCCTTAATAATTGTATTATGAAAAGTTCTGCAGCTTTCTGGTTTACTTTGTGCTATGGCTCCTCGCGGGACCTCCAATTATTGTCAATAGACAAACACTTCCCCACTAGTTATGTCACAATTGTTCTCATGTGAACAGCAGCAAAACATCCTTCTACAGTACACAGATACATTGTATCGAGCTGCAGCTATAGGAAAGTAACAATATGGAAGTTTCCTGTCCCTGAATGTTTTCTGTGTCGCTTTTGCAATTGTTTTTCGACAACAGCTGGAAATGTTTCAGCCTCCTCTTTATTGGCAAAATTCAGACCAGCCTGCCATTCCTTTGGGTACAGTGTGTAGTGTTAGTGATTAGCACATTCATGGGTTTTGGTTGAAGCTGAGCCTCAAGTGAATGTTAAAGGAGAACTCTGGATTATTCCCCTTTGTTTAAGCATCTGCACAAGGGCTCCCCCCCAGTCTATGCTGCAGCTGTGATGTGTCTGACTACCCACATGACCACTCCAACCAATCACTGGCCTCAGTGCAGCTTTGCTACTTTGTCTATTGGAGTCTAAGGTCATTCAAAATGTATCTCCGCTGTAGCCTTCCCTCATGCTTTATACTGCAGCTCTGTGTGTTCAGGTTGTGTAAACTAAAGCAATATTAATTCTTGCACGATCCCTTTAAAGGGATTTTTCAGACTTGCTAAATGATAAGTTATCCTTAGGATAGGTCATCAGCTGAAGATCAATGGGGGACTGATAACCGAGACCCCCATAGAACAGCTGTTTGCAGTAGTGCTTCCTGAAAGCCACTTACACTCCAAAGGCCATTTGGCGTATCGTTCATTGGTCACATAGCCTGTTTGCAGCTCAGTCCCATTCAAGTGGATGGATTGAGCTGCGATACCAAGCACAACCCCTATACAATATACAGCAATGTGTTTGGTAGGTATTGAAAAGGTTGCAGCGCTCACCCGTCCTCTTTAACCAGCTGATTGGGGGAAGACCTGGGTATCACATCCCCTGCAAGTCTTCAACTAATGACATATATGAATGAATGTATATAAAGCTAATTTCCTTCACTTCCTTAACTTTCGTTATGTCCGTTCCCATCATTTATTTGAAGTTTTTTGAACCATACTAACTATGTAACTATGTAAAGTGAAAGACAATTATAACAAAGGACAACTCCTTGAAGCCTTACGCTATGTTCACACTGTTTTTGTCCTTTCCTTTGCTCTGATGCACCAGAAGATCATAAAAAAAAATAAAATAAATAACACTTTTGCAATTTCCAATCCAAATTACCCCATGTGAACCTACCCAGGGTCAGACTGTCCCACCCGGGAACCGGTGAATCCACCGGTGGGCCCAGACTATTACTCATCATTTTGCCAATGCAGTAGCATTGGTCAGGGGCCCGATCGGGAAGGTGAGGCCCCTCACCATCCCGATCAGGCCCCTGACCAATGCATTTGCATTGGCAAAATGAGGACTAATAACATACCTCCCAGCCATCCCGGATTTGGCGGAACAGTCTGGGTCCTTTCCCGCGGTCCCGGTCGGCAGGAGGTATGTACTGAATTCAACTCATCTGTGTCCAGAGAGGACGCAGATGAGTTGACAGCCTCTGCTTCATCACTGTACTCCTGTGCACCGGCCCTAGGAGATGTAGGCACAATGTGATGACGTCACTCACATCGTGCTTGTAGCTCCCTCAACAGTCCGGAGAGGCAGACCTCAGACAGAGCAGCAGGGATGTCAGGAGAGTTAAGTATCAGTGTTTTATTATGTTAAACTGTGGGGGCAAATGGAGGGGTAATATTAAACTGGGAGCAGATGAAAAGGGGACATTAAACTGGTGGCAGATGGAAGGGGCATTAAACTGGGGGCAGATGAAGGGGGGCATTAAACTGGGGACAGATGGAAGGGGCATTAAACTGGGGGCAGATGGAGGGGGGACATTAAACTGTTGGCAGATGGAAGGGGCATTAAACTGGAGGCAAAAGAAGGGGGGCATTAAACTGGGGGCAGATGGACAGGGCATTAAACTGGGGACAGATAGAGGGGGCAGATAGAGCAAGACATTAAACTGGGGGCAAGTTGGAAGGGGACATTAAACTGGGGGCAGAAGTCAGGGAGGAGACAGTGAAACGTGAAGCATAAAAAAAACAAAAAACATACAGTACCTTTCCCCAGTGTCTGCCACCACTGACCGGTCCAGCGCAAACCGCAGCTTTGCCAGTGGAAGCCCTTTTGCCACACATGACTACTGAGGTCAATCAGTGACCACAGGAAAGGAACTGATGATGTCACTCACATACGTCACCGGTTCATTTCTTGTTGCCATTGATTGGCCTCAGCAGTCAGGTACAGTACAGAACTTCTGCTGGCAAAGTTACAGCACATGCTGGACCAGAGAGTGGAGGCAGACACTGGTGTCAGGTGAGTATGAATTTTTAATTTTTTTTAAATGTTTCACCTTCCTTGGTATCCTCTCAGAAATTCCTGGAGTATCCCTTTAAAGAGGTTGTCCAGGCTAAACATAAATTTCTAATTAGGCCAGGGGAGGTGAAAAAAAAAAACATACTCACCTGCTCTAGTGTCCTCCCAGGGTGGTCCAGTCCTGCAGCTCGGCTGCTTTCTTGCTGTGGAATTTGTCGCCAGCTGTGACAGGACCGGAATGCACAGGGAGGCACCGTAGCATCAGGGACCGTTGAGTATATTTTTTTTTTGTTTTTTTTTTTTACACCACCCCCAGCCGATTTAAAAAATATTTGAGTCCATTTTTGCCTGGACAACCCCTTTAAGGGGATATGCAGGAGTATTATCATTATTAGGGGGAATACAAGGGGCATTATTAATTGATGGGCACTCTTAATTTAAAGGTTTAAACTTTTAATGCAGGCAGGGGCAGAGGGTTACTGTATAATGCATCTTCCCCTCCTTACCGGCGCTGGGTTGACTGTCACCTTGTATGTATACAGAGCTGCTGCAGCATGGGCAGCCAAACACTGTATACTGCTGTACTGCTGAGTACAGGGATTGGCTGTAGCGGTCCTAGAAGACCTTGAAGTGTATAAGGAAAAGGGCAAGGACTGTTGGGCGGATGCATCCTGATTGTTTAATTTTAAAATATGAACTTAACTCCGCCCCTTTTTGGGAAGGTGTTACGAGTATGGAAGGCGGAGCAAAGTTATAAAAGGGGGGCACGTAGGAGGGGTACATATCTTCTGTCACTAGGTGTGGCCAATCCCACATTTACCATCAAAGAGGAGTAAGAGTGTTTTATTGGGTTATGGTACATGGCAGAGTAGGAGGAGCTTTGGGTGAATGTCAAGTCCCAACAGTCTGTTAACTTGACGTCACTGCAGCAGCCGCTCCGTATACAGAGCAGTGAAGGTGACAGGCGGCCCAGCACAGGAACAGAGGGGAGGATACAGGTAACTGTTAGCACATTTTTATTTTATAACTCTCCCCTGCTGCATACATTAAAATGTCTGATCCTGGTCAACCTCTAAGACAGCATACAGGCGGTATTATTAACTGAAGTGGCACACAGCAGCATTCATTTAAAGATACATACAGGGGTATTATTCATTTATAGGGGATTTTTATATTATATATTTTATAATTGGGGTTAGCAGCAGGATGGGGGCTTTGTGTAGGCGAGGACAATATGGGTCAAGTGCCTGGAAAAGTGAGGAGCCAAAGATGTCCGGGCAAGCATGGTGGCTCAGTGGTCAGCCTTGCAGCGCTGGAGTCCTGGATTCGAATCCTGCCAAGGACAACATCTGCAAGGAGTTTTTATGTTCTCCCCGTGTTTGCGTGGGTTTCCTCCCACACTCCAAAGACATACTGATAGGAAATGTAGGTTGTGAGCCCTATATGGGACAGTGACTGTCAATGTCTGAAAAGCGCTGTGGAATATGATGGCGCTATATAAGTAAGCATAATAAATACATAAATAAAATGTCTGTGCTGCAAAATTTGCGGAATGTAACACACCCAACACATCAATGGAGCATTACTATAATAAATAGCAAAATACAAGAATTGCTATATTCAAGATCCAATAAAGAACATAGTTATAGAATATTGTCCCTATTTATTTATGTTTCTTTGTATGCTTGGTACATGGTAGTATTATTTATATCCCTATAATAAGCGTTTATGTAGAGATATTTCGACTATACGACAAGATGAAGATCGAAGAAAAACTCTTCATAATTGAAGTATTAGGCAATCGTATTGTGTCCCCATACTAAACTATTGGTATGGGGGCTTCCTGGCTGTCCAAGACATGTCAGAGGAACCAAATATTCTCCGCTGCCAGACTGTTCTACTTCAGCGTATCTCCCTATTCTTAAAGCACCGGGAGCTGAGCTAAACATACAGGCAAATGAGCGTTTATGGCTATAGCCATGTTGTCATTGTATTCACCGGCAATAGAGGCGGTTTACCAAATAGCTACAGTGGGGAAAAAAAAGTATTTAGTCAGCCACCAATTGTGCAAGTTCTCCCACTTAAAAAGATGAGGCCGGCCTGTAATTGTCATCATAGGTAGACCTCAACTATGAGAGACAAAATGAGAAAACAAATCCAGAAAATCAAATTGTCTGATTTGTAAAGAATTTATTTGCAAATTATGGTGGAAAATAAGTATTTGGTCACCTACAAACAAGCAAGATTTCTGGCTCTCACAGACCTGTAACTTCTTCTGTAAGAGGCTCCTCTGTCCTCCACTCATTACCTGTAGTAATGGCTCCTGTTTGACATTGTTATCAGTATAAAAGACACCTGTCCACAACCTCAAACAGTCACACTCCAAACTCCACTATGGTGAAGACCAAAGAGCTGTGGAAGGACACCAGAAACAAAATTGTAGACCTGCACCAGGCTGAGATGACTGAATCTGCAATAGGCAAGCAGCTTGGTGTGAGGAAATCAACTGTGGGAGCAATAATTAGAGAATGGAAGACATACAAGACCACTGATAATCTCCCTCAATCAGGGGCTCCACGCAGGATCTCACCCCGTGGGGTCAAAATGATCACAAGAACGGTGAGCAAAAATCCCAGAACCACACGGGGGACCTAGTGAATGACCTGCAGAAAGCTGGGACTAACGTAACAAAGGCTACCGTCAGTAACACACTACGCCGCCAGGGACTCAGATCCTGCAGTGCTAGACGTGTCCCCCTGCTTAAGCCAGTACATATCCGGGCCCGTCTTAAGTTTGCTAGAGAGCATTTGGATGTTCCAGAAGAGTATTGGGAGAATGTCATATGGTCAGATGAAACCAAAGTAGAACTGTTTGGTAGAAACACAACTCGTCGTGTTTGGAGGAGAGTGAATGCTGAGTTGCATCCCAAGAACACCATACCTACTGTGAAGCATGGGGGGGGCAACATCATGCTTTGTGGCTGTTTCTCTGCAAAGGGACCAGGACGACTGATCCATGTACATGAAAGAATGAATGGGGCCATGTATTGTAACCTCCTTCCATCAGCAAGGGCATTGAAGATGAAACATGGCTGGGTCTTTCAGCATGACAATGATCCCAAACATACCGCCAGGGCAATGAAGGAGCGGCTTCGTAAGAAGCATTTCAAGGTCCTGGAGTGCCTAGCCAGTCTCCAGATCTCAACCCCATAGAAAACCTGTGGAGGGAGTTGAAAGTCCGTGTGGCCCAGCGACAGCCCCAAAACATCACTGCTCTAGAGGAGATCTGCATGGAGGAATGGGCCAACATACCAGCAACAGTGTGTGCTAACCTTGTGAAGACTTACAGAAAACGTTTCACCTCTGTCATTGCCACCAAAGGATATATAACAAAGTATTGAGATGAACTTTTGTTATTGACCAAATACTTATTTTCCACCATAATTTGTAAATAAATTCTTAAAAAATCAGACAATGTGATTTTCTGGATTTGTTTTCTCATTTTGTCTCTCATAGTTGAGGTCTACCTATGATGACAATTACAGGCCGGCCTCATCTTTTTAAGTGGGAGAACTTGCACAATTGGTGGCTGACTAAATACTTTTTTTTCCCCACTGTATGTAAAGTATTAAGAGAGAGTTCATTATACAATCTCTGATATTTTGGCAAAATGAAGTATTAGAGATTTGCAGAAAAGGCTATTTCCAAGTATTATGTCACAAAATTGATCAGGGAGTTTTCTCTCCACTAAAGTATTTAAAATACACAAATATTGTATAAATCATTGACCTCCTTGGGTTATGTTTACACTGTAAGGTGGATTCCGGCTCAAAATCAGCTCCAAATTCCACCTGAAATCTGCCTCCTATTCATTTCAATGGGAGGCAGATGCATATTTTTTCCACTATCATAGTTTTTCAGGTAGCAAAAAAAAATAAGCGTCATGCTCAATGTTCAGGCAGATTCTGCATGGTAACCCCATGGAAGTAAATGGGAAGCAGAAATATACTGTCTGACCAATGTGGAATGTGTGAATGCCGCATTGAAATATGGTCAAGCAGAAAAATTTAACTTTAAATTCCTGAAGCTGAATTTTTCAGCTTGTACAAATTCCGCTGTGTAAATATACCCTTAATACTACATGACAGAAATATCCATCAAATGAGTCAGGGTCAATTAATGCTCTATGATATCATAAAGATAGTCCGGTCACTGCCACTGTACCTGCATGATCAGTGTCAGGAGCGCAGCGCAGCTGCCGGGGGCAGATTACTCTTATCTTTGGCAGTTTACACCTTTAGATATCGCCATCAGTAGTGATCACTATATCTAAGCTGTACTAAATCACATCAATGTAGAATTAATGTAGGGTTATTTCAAGACAGATTAAATGTGCACAGAGCACTAAGACACAAGAAATCATGATATAAACTTTTTATTCCAAAATCATCAACATCATCATCATTTTTCAATTACATTGTAAGTCAATAACAATCAAGGTCCAACCTTTGTTGACTCACAGACCAAAAATTTATTTTATCAACATATTCTGCAGCACTGTACATTGTCATTACTTAAATCAGTCCCTGTCCCCATTAGGGCTCACAATCTAAACTTCTAAATACACCGGGTCTAGGATCAAGGAAATCACCATCACTCTAAACCTTCAAGTCGTGGCAGAGTCCAAATTGCATCAGCACTTCAGAGGGGCCCAGTCTAATGAAGACAATGTCCTCCACCCATTACCAAAACATTGAAGGGCTGCTCAAAGAAAGGGGCAGTCGAGCCGAAGCCTCAGACAGTTGTCTTCATCCTTTATTTCTTAAAATTATTTTCACATTTTTAAAATATTCTAAAATCTGGAAAAAAAATTAAATAAAAAAAGATATTAAAGAATTCTAAAGCTAATAAACATTAATTTACATTAATTGTTGTCTCCTGCATGGTTTCAGTGGCATTATATATGACTACCCTTTGGCAGTATAAATTTTCTCCAGCAATATTAATGGAAATAGGCCTTTAAATTGTAGATGAAAGCTACATGACTGCACAATACTATTGGCGTTAATAAAATTGATAACTGCCACGTTTCTTAAAGTGAGCCTGTCACCTGTATTCTACGTTGTAATCCCCCACCTCCCGGCTAGAGTGCTCTTATGTAACTTCATGATATTGTCTCCATCAAGAGATAAAGGATTAGCGTAAAAAATTTTTTATTTAATATGTTGAATACCCTATTGCAGGGGTCGGCAACCTCTGGCACGCGTGCCACTCTCGGCACGTGAGGCTTATTTCCCTGGCACGGCAGCCCGAGTCCTCACCCAGCAGTTTCGATCGGACCAAACACGGCCGAAACGAAACTGCTATTATTATACTGTGGGGTCTCTTCAGACCCCCGAGTATAATAAGCGGAACCCCCGGGAAGGTGATCAAACATAAAAAACAATGTTACTCACTATTCCACGCTCCACGCTTCTGCCTGAAGTCAGCTGACAGGGCCTCAGGGGTCGCGTCTGTGTCTGACGTCATTATGCATAATGACGCGACGTGACCCCTGAGACTCAATGAGCGGTCGCTGACTAAGGGCAGAAGCGCCCGAGGATACAGAGCAGCTGCGGAGCGTGGAATGGTGAGTAACATTGTTTTTTATGTTTCATCACCTCTCTTTGCCCTCCACTTATTATACTCTGTGGTCTGAAGAGACCCCACAGTATAATAATAGCTAGTGAGTGTGCAGGGTTCACTATAGAGCATAATACCGTGTGCAGGGACCACTATGGGACATATACCGTGTGCAGGGGCCACTATGGAGCATAAAACCGTGTGCAGGGGCCTCTATGGGACATATACTGTGTGCAGGGGCTGCTATGGGACATATACCGTGTGTAGGGGCCGTTATGGGACATATTGCTGTGTGCAGGGGCCGCTATGGGACAAATACTGTGTGCAGGGACTGCTTTGGGACAAATACCGTGTGCAGAGGCAGCTATGGGACATAATACCGTGTGCAGGGACCGCTATGGGACAAATACTGTGTGCAGAGGCAGCTATGGGACAAATGCCGTGTGCAGAGGCCACTATGGGACAAATACTGTGTGCAGAGGCCGCTATGGGACAAATACTGTGTGCAGAGGCAACTATGGGACATAATACCGTGTGCAGGGACCGCTATGGACAAATACTGTGTGCAGAGGCAGCTATGGGACAAATGCCGTGTGCAGAGGCCGCTATGGGACAAATACTGTGTGCAGAGGTAGCTATGGGACAAATACTGTGTGCAGAGGCAGCTATGGGACAAATACTGTGTGCAGAGGCCGCTATGGGACATAATACCGTGTGCAGGGACCGCTATGGGACATATACCGTGTGCAGAGGCCGCTATGGGACATATACCATGTTGCAGGGGCCGCTATGGGACGTAATACCGTTTGCAGGGACCACTATGGGACATTATTCTGTATAACGGTGTGTTTTCTATATTAAGGATGTGTTTTTGCACAGAAAACTCAGGCTTAGTTTTTTTTTGTGCAAAAATGCACCAGTTTTACATCGAATGAAAAAGTTCCAAATATAGCTGCATCCGCCATACGGTGCTCCTGGACACATTTACCACTAATTGGGGGCTGCACATGGACTTTCATTGCTTCTAATCAGAAAGTACAGGAGCGTCCCAGGAAATAGCAGTAAACGCATATGTCCTAAAGCATCTGGTGGCAGCACTTCTGTGTTATGGTTTGTGGTATATGACTTTAGTTTAGGGGTCGTCAGACTTACAATTATTGACCAGCACTCCGAGTACCTCATCTTTGATTTTTTTTATTAAAATCGGCACGCCGAACAAAAAAGGTTGCCTACCCCTGCCCTATTGGGTGGGTCCGCAGCATCAAACATGGCGTCAGAGCTAGAGATGAACTAATCTCATGAGGTTAATTTTTTGGAGAGTTGTTCAATTTGGTCTAAATGAATTATGCAGGGGGGCGTGGCCTGGCTATGGAGGAGTGAGGTCGCATATTCCTCAGCTCCTTCCCTGGCTTACCTGGGCCGACGCCGAATCCGCTGACCAGTGCTTCTCCTGCACCGTGGACCATGGGCAAACCCCGGCGGGTCCCACGGAGGTCCTCATCCACTCCTCCGAGGGTCCCCACGGGGCCCACCATCGAGAGATTCCTCCGGGGCCCGGGCACTCCTGGGGCACTGCCGGCGCCTTCCAAGATGGCGTCCGACACCGCTGCTTCATCATGTGGCTCTCCCGCGTACACAGTGTCGGACTGGGATGTCTAGGGCCCACCAGTGGAATTGTTTCTAGGGGCCCACCATCAGGACCCCTGCAGATCAGCGGTACCGAGACAGGGCAGCTAAAGGTAATAACATGCCGGGAGCCATGCTGCTCACCCACTATACCATGTGCACCACTGCACTACCTAAACCTACTGCTACACCCTGTATGGCAAGTGAACAGCGTGGCTCCAAGAATTGTTACCTTTACCTGTAGCCGCAGTGTCCTGGAAAAGCTGATCTGCAGAGGTCCTGGCTGTTGTATCATCGCAGATGTAATATTGATGGCCTATACTAAGGACAGGCCATCAATATTAGAAAGATGGATAAATCCTTTAAAGAGGTTGTCCAGGAATTGGAACTATTTTATTATAAAAGTAGAAAAAGTTCACAAACACTGTCACATATGAAAAATACCATACAAAAACCATAAACAGAGACAATACATAAATAACATCAAATACAAGAAAACGTCAAGACAAAATTAAAAACCCAAAAACATGCGCAAACCAGCCTCCATCTATTCTGTCTTTCATTCCGCCTTTCATTCTGCCTTTCACTCCGCCTTTCATTCTTCTTCAGCCATCCGTCAGTCAAAACTCTAGCTATCCTAAAGACAAAGAAAAAAAAAAAAAAAAAAAAAAAAAAAACAAAATGAGCGATGTACAATGAAACATATAACAAAAACATATAACACTAATAAACCCCAACTGAAACTTACTATGAAATTTTATTTTTTTTTTTTTTTTTTTTTTTTTCCCTTCACCACACCCGGCCAGCACCACGCCCCATGTCCTCCCATGTCCGCATAGTCCTGGTGCTGGCACCACCCACCACCGAGCCCCTGAAACCCCGACCTGGCTCTCCACCTCATGTCCTCTCATGTCCGCATAGTCCAGAGCCAGGCCGGGCACACGAAAACCTATAAACCAAACCCTCCACCCCCAAAAAGAAACCCCCCTCCCAAACAACCTACCCCCCTAAAAAAAAACCTTAACTACTAAAATGGAATTATGAAATGGAATATGGAAAATGAAAATGGGATATGGAAAAAAAAATGGAAATGGAAATGGGAAATGAATATGGGATATGGAAAAATGGAAAATGGGAAAACGGGCACAACACATGACAAACGACAACAACAACAAACAACAAGTACCAGACAAATCAATACCAGACAGGCAACAAAACCCACCATCCTACATAACCCACCATCCTACATAACCTGTTAAGATTACCCTCCCTCCCATGAACCTCCCATGGGCCTAGGGTCGGTTATCCTCAAGCCTCTTACCCTTCCATCTGATTTCCAAAACAAAAATGCCTATGTGGTGACACGCCAGCCCTCCACCAGGAAGAGAGCACAGGAGGCCTGTCCCTGTCTACTCGCCCTACCGCTATATCCCTATCTATCATTCTGTCCCTACCCTGTCCCTACCTGTCCCTCCCTATCAGAAAATAATAAACCCCACCCCTCGTGCAAACCTTGCCCTACCTATCCCTATCTGGCCCTAACCTAACTAACCTACTTTAAATCCCTTATCTAACCCTCAGGGAACAGAAAAAGTGAACCCCCTCCAGAGGGTACCAGCCCTTTCTGCGCCCAGCCCCTCGTACTCCCGAGAGCGCACCCTCACCAGGTCCACCATGATGTTTTTAACCACCTCCACCTCCGGGAGGATTTTGCCTCTCGTCGATACTAAACACCGTGCTGACCATAGGTGAAACCTGACCACTGCACTAACTACAAAAAGTGTTTGGCAGTCCCTGCCCTCCGGGTGTTTGAATGCCCCATAGGCCCACTCGGCGTAGGAAAGGCCAGCCAGCCGCAGCCAACCGGTGGAGGTCCCCACCAATTTGCAAACCCTTATATTGAAGGGGCACTGAAGCAGGAAGTGCTCCATGCTTTCCAGCATGTCGCCACACTCCTCCCGAGGGCAGCCTCGCTCGTCGGAGTTCCGGTACTTCAAGTTCCCCCTCACATATAACTTACCTAGGAGGCAGCGCCAGGTCAGATCCCAAAACTTCAGAGGAAACCTTTTGGAGTTAAGAAAACGCAACCCTCCCTCTAAGGTTTCTCCTGGGCAATCTTTGAGCGCCAGAGGCTTCTGGAAGCGGGTCAACAGGACCTTGTCGTCAAGAAAACGTCTTGACTGAGTCCTGATCTCCCACGCCCCCAGACCCCACCGACGAATCACTTTCAGGACCAGGGAAGCATAGGCCGGGAGATATCCATGGGGTGCACGAAGATCTTTCACTTGCCCTCCTGACTCCAATTTCTGGAAGAAGGGCCGAAACCACCCCTGGCAGGAGGCTACCCACGAAGGAGCCCCCTCGGAGGAGAGGTTTGGTAAATTGATCTTAAGAAAGGTGTTCATTAAGAACACCACAGGGTTAACCATATTTAACCCCCCTAGCCTCCTTGTGCGGTATGTAACCTCCCTCTTGATTAGGTTGAGCCTGTTCCCCCATAACAGTTGGAAGAACAGGCAACAGATCCTACTCCAACAAGACTCTGGCAAGGCACAGACGCTACCTAGATAGATCACCAACGGGAGCAGGAAGGCTTTGGCAAGGTGAACCCTTTCTCTCAGGGTCAAAGACCAACCCTTCCAGCAATCAACTCTCTGGGCGACATCCTTAAGTCTACCTTCCCAATTTTGGAGTGGGTAATCACCCTGGCCAAAATGGATGCCTAAGATCTTTACAGACCCCTGGGGTTCTGGGAGGGTGTCCGGGAGAGAAAAACCAGGCTCTCCCCCTCCCAGCCAGAGGCTTCCACACTTATTCCTGTTTACAGCTGATCCGGAAGCCTCCGAGTAACTGTCCACTTCAGACATCACCCATTCAAGCTCCTCCCGTGACGAGACAAGAACGGTGACATCATCCGCGTAGGCTACTGTCCTCAAAGGGGAGCCGGTGCCCTCCAGGTCCATCCTGACTCCCGCCACCGGCCCACCATTAATCCGCCTAATCAGGGGATCAATGGCGAACACATACAGTAGCGGGCTCAAGGGACATCCCTGTCGGACGCCCGACCCCACCTCAAAAGGACGACCAACCCAACCATTCACAAGTGGGAAAGACTCAGCCCCAGCGTATAAGGTCTGCAGCCACTGAATGAACCCCCCAGGCAGGCCATACCTCGAGAGAGTTGACCACAAATACTCATGATTCACCCTGTCAAAAGCCTTAGCCTGATCTAGGGACAGCAAGTACCCCTTCCACCGACCTGCCCTACTCTGCTCCACAGCCTCCCTGACACTCAGGACCGCACTTAAGGTGCTACGACCGGGAACAGAGCAGTGCTGAGCCGGCGAGAGGAGCCGGGGCGCAAACTGTACCAGCCGGTTGAAAAGTACCTTCGCCAGAATCTTTCGGTCCGTATTGAGAAGTGCTATGGGCCGCCAGTTCTCAATATGGCTCGGATCCTTACCCTTTGACAGAACTATAAGGGCGGACCTCCTCATTGACTTCGGCAGAGTGCCCGAGGATAGACACTCATTAAGCACGTCAGTCAAGAGGGGAGCCAAAGCTCCTTTAAAGGTCCGATAGAACTCAGATGTTAAGCCATCTGGGCCAGGTGACTTCTTGAGGGCAAGACCCTCAATAGCCCTGACGACTTCCTCTTCCCTTATAGGTTCTATCAAAACACCAAGAGAAGGGTCTTCTGCTGACTCAGGAATGGCTTCAGCCAAGAAACCTGAAATCCGATCCCGATTCAGTTCCTTCTTTGCCAAAAGGTTCGAGTAGAAGGACCTGACGACCTCCAAGATCCCTGACCTGGATCTTGTCAGGGATCCTGTACTGTCAATCAGGCCTGTTACTGTCTTACAAGTCACTGACATCTTACAGTTCCTGTAGGGGTCGGGCGAGCGGTATTTCCCGAAATTCCTCTCAAGAACCAAAGATGCGTGCCTATCGTACTGACACCTTTTGAGCAAAGCCTTCACACCGGAGATATCCTCCTGGCTACCTCCGGTCGAGACCAGATGTCCAAGTCTCTTCCTCAGTGCAGTGTACATGCGGTACATGTCCAGTGACCTGAGGCTTGAGAGCCGGCGGAAAAATCCCGCCACCCTTTTTTTGAATATTTCCCACCACTCTGACCTAGTACCTTCAAGACCCAGTAATAGTACCTGATCCTGAAGAAACTCCTCAAAGGCTTGTCTTACAGCTGCCTCCTCAAGGAGTGACGAATTCAGCCTCCACAAACCTCTTCCTCTCCGGAGGGTCTCTGAAATATTCAAAGAAAACAAAATTAGACAGTGATCGGAGAACTCCACCTCCACCACGGACACAGGGGTGGTGACGGAATTCTCCTTCAAAAAAAAACCTATCTATCCTAGACCTAACACTACCTCTCTGAAAGGTGAACCCACGGTGACCTGGGGAATGCCTGATGTGGATATCCTCCAGGCGAGCTTCACTCACTATTCTATTTAACGCGGCGCCATCATAGGGCAGTCTATCTCTGGTACCTCCTCGGTCTTGGGGTCTAGTTATGGTATTAAAATCCCCACCAAAGATGACTTGTTTGCCCGTAAAAAGAAAAGGCTTAATCTTCATAAAGAGGCTTTTACGGTCCCACTTTGTCTGGGGACCGTAGATGTTAATGAGGCGCAGGCTTTGTCCCTTCATGAAGACGTCTAAGACTAGGCACCTTCCCATTTCGAGCTCGATCAGTTGCTGGCATTTCACCACTGCGGTAAAAAGCACCGCCACTCCACTATACGGCTCAGCCGCAAGAGACCAGTAGGAGGGCCCCCTGCGCCACTCCCTCCTTGCTCTGTTTATCTCTGATAGAGTACAGAGCCTGGTCTCCTGCAAAAACAAAATGTCAGCTTCAACCCGGCCAAGAAAATCAAAGGCTGCAAACCTAGCCGTATCAGACTTAATGCTGGCCACATTAATGGTGGCCAGCGTCAGTGGAGAGGGGACTGCCATTAAGACCGATTGAGCTCAATGACCTTCAGCTTCCCACCCCCTTTCCTCCTATCACCACCACCCCTAGATGAGTCTGAAGAGGACCCGCGACTTCTCCTCGTCTTGCGGGTCCTCTTTTTACATTGGGATTGGTCCATCACCTCCCCCGGTGCAGTTTGGCCAGAGGAGGGATGGACCTCCCCCGCAACTTCTCCCTGAGGAGTTACAGTGGTCGCAGAGACATTAGCAACTTCGGCCCTGGGTGCATCATCTCCTCCTCCAGGCTCCAGGCCAGCCTCCCCCCCAGAGGGCAGAGGGCCCCTCCCGGAGGGAGACTCAGCAGCCCCTGACGGCTCCACCTCTCCCTCTGAAGCCTCCCCTGAGGCCGACGCATCCTCACAGAGGGATTGGTACCGGTTGGGACCTACCACTAGAGGGCCGTCGAGTCTGCGTTCCTTCGTCGGGGGGGGGGGGGGCAGATGTTTTTGCCCTCACTTTACTCGGTGACTTTCTCCGCTTGACCGTCTCTCCCTCCCCAGCACTGACGTACTGAGAAGAAGACGACTGGTCAGCCTCTTCCTCCCTCTGCAGTCTCCTCATCTCCTCAACCAGGGTCGTGCCCACTGCTGCCTCGGCATTGGGATCCGGCCCAGCAAAGCCAGGGGCAGAAGGAAGGCACATAACTCCCTCCCTCTGTTCCCTCCTCCTCTCGCGCCTCCTTGCCCTTGATGGTGGCTGGGCCTTCTCCTTTTGCCTTGGCAGACTAGTCTCTCCTCCCCCACTCACCCCCTCCGCAGCAGGGACAGCCTCCTCAACTGCTCCCGCTTGCCGAAGGGTGGTGTTGGCGAAAGACCGTGGACACGCCCCGATCGGGTGCCCAAGGACACCACACAGGTGGCAACGCACCCTGCCACAGGTCGCTGCGAGATGGCCCACCTCCCCACACATGGCGCACTTCTGCACACGGCAGGAGGCGCTCAAGTGTGAGGGGTCACCGCACCTGTGACAGAGTTTTGGCTGCCCCTGGTAGAAGACAAGGATCCTGTCTTTCCCAAGGAAGGTTGAGGACGGGATATGCATCACCGAGTTATCCTCGTGTCGCAATTTGACCATGAAGGTCCAGGCCCCCGACCATATCCCGAACTCGTCGAGATTTTTCTTTGGGAAGTCCTTGACCTCCCCAAACCTGTTCAGCCAGGTCATGATGTCCATATAAGAAAGTGACTCGTTACGAGTTAAAACGGTCACTTTCTTAATGTTATCCTGGCGTGACACCGCCCACACCATAAAGTCATGCCAGGCGGGCTCGTCCTTCACCAGCCTATAGTTTCCCCAGAAGGTTTCTAAGCCCTCCGGGGTAACAAAGCTGATGTCAAACTCTGAGGAGCCGACAGGATGAATCAGGGCAAAGATGTCGCTTGCCCTGAAACCCATCCCGAGTAGGAGTTCCACGACCCCCCTCCTCTGGGGACAAGGGCCGGCTCCCCCCCACACGAGACGGGCCACGTTCCTCCGTGTCGGCCCCCTACGCCCGGGTGTAGGGAGAGTCCATCTGGTCTCACCTCCTTCCTCTCGGAACTTCCCTAGGCCAAAACGCTCGATCCAGAACCTAAGGTCTCTCGACTGCCCATCTATGGTCATTGTGGACTGGCCCGCCCGTAAAGCCTCCAGGAGCTGCCGTTGCAAATCGCCGTCCCTGGAGCCGGGCGGAAGACATGATGCACCCCCAGGGGCCCCAGAAGCGACGCTGGCATAGGAGCGTGGGGGCCCGGAGGCCGCAGCAACCTCCGCTGCCGGAGTACCAGCGCCACTCCCAGGGACCCCCGCAGAACTACTTAGCCCAGCCACGGCAACCGGAGCACCAGAGGCGGCAACAGTCCGCCCTGGCATAGCCGCCGCGGACCGGGTCACTCCAACTGCAGCAGAAGGAACAGCGGCAGAGGGGACAACAGGAGCAACAATATCAGGAGCAGTGACAGGAGTAACAACAGGAGCAACGACAGCATCAGGAACAGCATCAGGAACAGCAGCAGAAACAACAGCAGGGACAACAGCAGGGACAACAGCAGGGACAACAGCAGGGACAACAGCAGAAAACCAGAAACAACAGGGGCCACAACAGAAATATTACCAGCAGTAGAAACACTTTTTTTAGCAGCAATGGTAATAGCCCCTCCTCCCGCAGCCTCCCCGACTACAGGCTCTTGGACCCCCATGCATACTACACCACCTTCTTCAGGAATACTACTAATTACCCCTTTTGTCCCACCCGCTTTCCCCTTTACCTTACCTGTCTGCTTAACTAGCTTCTCCACTCGTCCATCATTCACACCTGCAGTCTTCCTTCTTACAGCGGGGCCGGCTGCACCACTCGCTGATGGCTTCCCCGCTTTTACCTCGGCCTCCGCATCCACAGTCACCCCGGCACCTGATGTTGTAGGAGGACACGCCCCCTTAGCCCCGGAAGTGACCTCCGCATCACCGGCTTCATCAGCACTGGAGGAGGATGAGCCACGCCCACCTGCCACTCCCCCTTTCCTACACCTTACTCTGGGGGAAGCCATCGATATTTTAAAACCTCCTACCAGGGAGGGAGGTTTCCCTACGCCACTCCCCTCCGCAGGGGGGGGCTTCTTTGCCTTTGCCCTTGTCCGCAACTATGAGCTCCTTGTCCGCCACCACCTGAAAGGTACTATCAGGCGCCATTTTGACTGCTGCCACCCCGGGCACCCCGCCACTTGGCGTGACCCGAGGTGCCTGCGCCCTCCCTTTTCTCTCCTGGAGGCATCGCAACCTGGGCTGAGGTCCCGGCACGATGCTCCCCAGGCAACGACCTGACAAATTTAAATGTCTCTATTTCTCTTTTTTTTTTCCTTCCTTGCCTTCTTCCTGGTCTTGGCTCCTTTTCCCGCCTCCTCCCCGTCCAGATCTGACATGCTGAATGCTAATTGGTCCATTCTGGACGGGGACTCTAATTGGTAGATTTGCCTCATCAGCTTCCCGCCTTCTCCCGAGGCTCCGCCCTCCTCCTCCTCCGTCTCGGGCAGTGGTTGGTTCTCTGGGAGTGTGGGAGATTGCGTCACTTCCTGCCCTGTCATTCTGACTTCCTGTCTTGTCATTCTGACTTCCTGCTTCACTGCCGGCACTGATGCCTACATATACGTGGGTATCAGGCTGCCGCTGCTAGGGACGGCTGCCCGACTATACTGTACCGCCATGCTGTCATCCGACTCCAGGTCTGACTCACAATAGTCGTCCTCTCCCGAGCTGTCTGAGGACGCGGGGCCATCCTTCAACAACCGCTCCTGCTGTTTGCGGAAGAAGCGGTCATCGTTCAGCAGCTTCTCTCTGAACGGCCCCGCGCCCTCCAGAATCTCCGTGCACCTGGCTTCCAGGGCCTTTATTTGTTTTTTCAGGCTCCTTACCTGCTTACTGAAAACCGGGCGGTCCTTCCTTGAGGCCCTGTCGCTACGGGCGCGAGCGCTCTGAAGCTCCCCACTCATTGCGAAAAGGGACCTCCTGGCCCGGTCATACTCCTCCAGGACCGCCTCGATCCTCCGGCTGTAGATGGCAACCTCTTCTCCAGCTTTCCGGATGCCCCATCCTGCGGGTGATTGCGGCAGCGATGATGGTAAGCTTGTGTCATTTCTCCTGCTTGCAGGGACCCTTCCAGAGGGAACCGCATATCCTGCGGCCGTAGCCCCCTTCGGACCGGCTTCACCCGCCACTGCCGCTGATGTTACCGCCGTGGCTGATGTCGCCGTTTTCACAGATCCACCTGCCGGGACTGCTGACACCCCTGTCGCCACCGCTACTCCTGCCGGCATCGCCCGCTCTACGGACGTCGCTGCTTCCGATGCTGTTCCTGATGCTGCAGCCGCCAATGTCGCTGCTGCTGCTCCTGATGCTGCTCCCAATGCTGTTGTCCCGGTCGCCATTCTCATTGAGGCTTGCTGCCTCAGCGACCTCCGCCTGCCCTGCTCTGCTGGTGCTGTGTCGGCAGACATTCTCCTGCCCCCCGCCTGTAAGGTCCGGGGGGCAGGAGCTCCACGCTCCATGATAAGGCTCCCCTCCGCACGGGGAAGGGAGTCGGAGCGACGGTATGTAACACACAAAAGACCGAAAACCACACCCAATAATCGGTCTCCAAGTATCCAAAAAGCCTCTTAAGCCTCTGGACTCAGGAGCTCAAACAAGTGTGTCTGACTCCCACGATTGCCCCGAAGGAATTGGAGCAACCCATGTAGCTGGCGGGAGGTGTAAAGTAAAAAATAAGTAAATTAAAAAGCATACTCACCTGTTCCCGGCACTCTGTTGTCCGCTGCCAGTGTCCATTCAGTCTCATGCCGGCGACTCCTTGCTGGGAGTCCTGCACCTCATGTGATCACTAAGACCAATTAGGTACAGGATTTCCAGAAATGAGGAGCCTCCATGAGACCGAACAGACACAGGCAGGGGACAACGGGGTGCTGGGGATAGGTGAGTATGCTTTTTTTTTTTAAATTTTCTTATTTTTACACCTCCCTGGCAGCCAACACAGTGGTCGTTCCAGTTTATAGACAACCTCTTTTAAGGGGTTGTCTGGACCAAATTTTTCTATGGTCACTTCACTGGTCCCCCCACATAGTGGCCTCTTCACTGGTCCCCCATACTGTATGGGGAACAGTAATGGGGTCATTATATTGTGTGGGAGCAGTGATGGGGGCTAACATCCTGTGGGGGGGACATTAAACTGTGTGGGGCATATTAAAGGAGTTTTCCAGGGTTAATCTTTTTTATGGCCTAAGTTTAGGATAGGCCATAAATACCTGATCGGTAGGGGGCTGACACATGGCCCCATAAGCTGTATGGAGCCACTCTCGGTGCCTGTTCTGTACACAACACAGGGCCGGAAGCAGAAAGCTCCATCCGCTGTACAGCAGCCCGGCACCTTCACTGCAGCTCAGCTCCTACTGACTTCAATAAGTGCTGAGATACAGTGAAGGTGCCCAGCCCCTATACAGTGGACAGAACTTTCTGCTTCTGGCCCTGTATTGTGTACAGTACGGGCATCAGAAGTGGCTCCATACAGCTGATCGGTCCGGGGTCAGCCCCATACAGATCAGGTATCTATGGCTTATCCTGAGGATAAACCATAACAAATTATGCCTGGACAACCCCTTTAATATACCCCCCAGGGCCCCCCTAATGCCCCACACTTTAAAGAGGTTGTCCAGTATAATTTTTTTCTTTTTTATAATTAGTCCAGGAGAGGTGAATCCCTCCCTACCACCCCCCAAAAAAAACATACTAAACATACTCAACCGGTCTCTGGTGCTCCGGTGTCCTGCCAGCACGGTCCGGTCCCGCAGCTCCGCTGTCTTCTTTTTGCTGGAATTCCTCACTGGCTGTGACGTCCCAGGTCCCTTTCCTTAGGCCGCTGATTGGCCTCAGGGGTCACGTGACGTCACAAGTAGTCATGTGCAGGGGGAACTTCAGCTGGAAGAAAACAACAGAACTGCAGGACCGAACTGCGCTGGAAGACACTGGGGACAGGAAAGAAATTTTTTTTGGGGGGGGGGGGGTTTGTTTTGTTTTTTTCACCTGCCCCTGCGTAATTAAAAAAAAAAATGAAGGAGCCACTGTTTGGAGTATAAGCTCCACAGTGGCCCCCACCCAGTATTATAAGCTCCACAGTGGCCCCCACACAGTATTATAAGCTCCACAGTGGCCCCCACTCAGTATTATAAGCTCCACAGTGGCCCCCACTCAGTATTATAAGCTCCACAGTGGCCCCCCACACAGTATTATAGGCTCCACAGTGGCCCCCACACAGTATTATAAGCTCCACAGTGGCCCCACCCAGTACTATAAGCTCCATAGTGGCCCCCACCCAGTATTATAAGCGCCACAGTGTCCCCCACCCAGTATTATAAGCTCCACAGTGGCCCCCACCCAGTATTATAAGCTCCACAGTGGCCCCACCATGTATTATAAGCTCTGCAGTGGCCCCCACACAGTATTTTAAGCTCCACAGTGGCCCCCACACAGTATTATATGCGCCCAATAGCCCTCCTCTGCTTCAGTGCTATTACTATACTCTGGAGTCTCCTCAGAGCCCAGAGTATAATAATCGGAGGCCCAGGGAAGTGATTAAAAATAACAAACACTCGGGCGGAGCCTAGCCGTGGAACGGAATGGCCACGTAGTTGTGAAGCTCTCGGCCTGAGTCTCTCACAGCGACCTATACAGCGACGTGATAGTGGGCTAACTGCAGCTGTTTCGGAGGCATAAAGGTATCCTACCTTAAGGGATGCCACGGAAAAGAAAATCGGCGGTGAAACCGCAGAAGATATCAGACTTCTATTTCCCCCACGGGGGAGAGGAGGTCCAAAATGGTGTCGGCCTGCGCTCGGACGCGGCTTCTGGGGCCTCGACTCCTCCTCGAGATCCTCCGGAGGAGTCGCTCGCGCTCTCCGCTCAAAAGAGAGCGCTATCGGCTCCGTCTATACCGCAACCGCTGGACGGTGCGGACCCGGAGATGCCTGGGCTTTCTCCCCGGCGGGCCGGGGCCTACATCAATCTCGGGCCTGCACAAAAGAGCGCTTCAGGGCCTATAGCTGAACCCAGCCTGGAGACACCTCACTCACATACCGCTAGTCCGGTCAGGCAAAGACCCAGGCTCCAAGAAATCGACTCCCAGGAGGAGGAGGAGGTGAGCAGCAATGCACAGTCTATTCCCATCTCTACTGATTTTTTTGCAGATATCCCAGCGACAGAGAATTTACTTACTGAGGCCTCCATGAAAAATATGCTCATGGCCTTCTGTAGGTCTCTGACAACTGACATGTCTCTCATGGTTAAACCGCTAGATAGAGACCTTCAAGAGCTGAAAAGCTGCACTCTTCATGTTGAATCTAAAATGGCGGAATTTGCGACATCACACAATGCGCTTATAGATGCTCACTATGAGGTGGAGAAGGATGTGTCTTTCTTGAAAGCTAAGCTAGCTGACTTGGAAGATCGCTCTAGAAGAAATAAACTAAAATTTAGAGGGATTCCAGAGTCGGTATCTACGAGTAATTTATCTGCATTCCTTCAGGATATGATACGAGCGTTACTACCAAACCTCACAGCGATGGATTTAACTATTGATAGAGCTCATAGAGTTCCCAGACCATCCCATCTAGACGAAGCCATACCTAGAGATGTTCTGGCAAAAATTCATTTCTATCGCACTAAGGAGCTGGTCCTGTCGACCTCTAGAAAGGCGGACCGCTTACCTGAACCATATCACAAGATATCCATTTACTCGGACCTATCAGCTGCGACGTTGCAAATAAGGCGACAATTCATCCCTATTACCACAGCGTTACGCAAGCATCACATCTTGTATAAATGGGGATTCCCGGTCCGTGTGATCATTTCCCGAGATAATATGGTTCACGTCATTAAAAATCTGGAGGAAGGAAAAAGTTTGCTAACTAAATGGAACATTCCGATTGTGGATCCACCTCTCAAACAACCACCTGGTTCCGTGTCTGATGGCTGGCGCCAAGCGAAGACCCAAAGACGTCCACACAAAGGGCTACGCAGCTAGAGACTCACCTTATCTTGGATTTCGTATGTCCACTGTTGTTGAACTTATCCCCCCAAGATTACGACAGCCGCTGGTCCGCTGTACCATATTCTTTCTTTTTTCTTTCTTGGTTTTGTTCCGATGGTTTACCCATTGGTTTTGTAATTTGTATGTTTTTTTTCCTTTCTGGTTCTGGCACACTGGGCGAAACGACTACACAGGGCGGAGACAACTTTGCTTCATGAGAATATTACCATCTTCTGGTGTACATGGTAGGGGTAAGATTCTTACAGCATTTTTAAATGTATGCTATGGTACTTAAAATTGTATCCATGAATGTCAGGGGTTTGAACTCCCCTCAAAAAAGAGCCAGCTTATGGCGTGAGGCCCGAGCTCAAGACTGCGACATTCTTGCAATACAAGAGACACACCTTTTAAGGGCGGACGCTAACCATGTTCATCACCCAACATACCCACATGTGTTCCATGCTCACTATTCCGCAAAGAGTAGAGGTACATTGATTGGGATTAGAGACTCAGTAGCGTTTCAACTATTGTCTCAATATGCTGACCCGGGGGGGGGCGATTTATAATAATAGTATGTGTTCTTAATAATGTCACTTACACACTGGTGTCAGTTTACGCCCCTAATAGGAGACAGGTGGCATTCCTGGGGAGACTTGTCAGAGCAGTAGAAAAGAGAAAGCAGGGATGTCTGATATTAATGGGAGACTTCAATATGGCTCCAGACCCGCTGGTGGATACCACGTCTGGCATGTCAACTCGTCATCCCTCTTTCTCACAAGCTATTTGGAGCCACAGATTATTTGACGTCTGGCGTATTCTCCATAATACCGAAAAAGACTATACATATTATTCTACCGTGCATAATAGTTACTCACGGATAGATTTATTCCTAATAGAGAAGTCTAGCCTTTCCCTTGTTAAGAAGTCAGAGATTTCACAAATAACATGGTCAGACCACGCAGCGATAACCATGTCCATAGCAGAAAAATATGAATGCGCAAAACCATATGTGTGGAAGTGTAATGAATTTTTAATGCCACAGCCAAACCTAAAAGCAATGTTAGAAAGTGATCTGAGGGAATTCTTTCAGATTAATGCCCCTTCTGCTTCTGGCCCTGACATACTGTGGAATTCTCACAAGGCTTTTATTAGAGGAACATTTATTCGCCTGGGGCATATTGAAAAGAAAAATAGAATGGCAGAAATAGATCGACTGCTTCATCAAATAAAAACTATTGACACCAGTAACAAGCAATCTCCTTCCCCCTCAAATGCAGCGAAATTGATGACATTACGCCATCAGTTGTCCGCTTGCCTACTGCATAAGTATGAGAAAAACCTGAAGAGGGTTAGAGCTACGTACTACTCTCAGTCTAATAAAGCAGGCAAACTCCTAGCATCTAAGCTTAAACAAAGACATGCAAAATCTAGAATCCCATTTATTCATAGTAAAGAAGGAACATATAAAATTTATGACCCAAATGGCATCGCCAACGCCTTTAGGACTTTTTATGAAGGCCTCTATAACTTAGCAGCTGACCCCTCTATGGTCCCCCCAACAAATTACGATATTGAACAATTCCTCAGAACTGCTCAGCTACCAGCACTCACTGAGTCGCAACTGGATTCCTTGAATGCACCCATCACTTCAGCAGAGTTGTTATCCACAATTAAGTCATTGCCGTCTCGTAAATCTCCAGGCCCTGACGGCCTCACTAATGAATATTACTGTATAAGTGTTTCTCCCCAGTCCTGATAAACCCGCTGTTGTCATTTTTGACAGCCGTGGTTGATTCTGGCACTATTCCAAAAGAGAATCAGGAAGCCCTGGTAGTTACGCTGCCAAAGCCTGGCAAACCTGCCACCATCCCCCAAAACTTCTGACCCATATCACTATTGAACACAGACCTAAAGATCTATGCCAAACTTATAGCAAGCAGATTAGCAACATGTCTCCCAAGTTTGATAAATCAGGATCAGGTGGGGTTTGTTAAAGGGAGGCAGTCATATGACAACACTAGACGTATCTTAAACCTCATACATCACATTGACTCTAGGAGGGAAGAGGCGGTGATCCTCGCATTGGACGCAGAGAAGGCGTTCGATCGCATTTGCTGGTCATATGCCTTCTCGGTGCTTAGAAATATGGGGTTCTCTGGAGCTATTTTAAGAGCGATCGGGGCGCTGTACTCTGCACCATCTGCAAGAGTATTCACTAATGGAGTAGTGTCGGATCCTTTTCTGATAATGAATGGGACCAGACAGGGATGCCCCCTGTCACCCCTGATATTTGTTCTTTCTATGGAACCATTAGCTCAGGTACTTGGAATGGATCCGGGAGTGGGAGGCATTGAAATAAAGAACAAAACTCATCTTATATCACTCTACGCTGATGATATTATTCTCACTCTGTCTAAACCGCAAACATCTATCCCTCGCCTTATGGATACTATTAATAAGTTCGGGCAATTATCATTCTATAAGCTAAACATGGCCAAATCGCAGGCACTACCTCTGAATGTTCCCCCACCTATGCTTCAACATTTGCAATCGACTTATAACTTTGACTGGAGGGAGGACAGTGTTCAATATTTGGGGACACAGATGACAGCGTCCCCAGGGACCCTCTATAAAAGTAACTATATCCCAATGTTAAAAATACTACAAGAAGAGACAGAGAAAATGTCACAGACAGATGTTTCATGGATAGGGCGGGTAGCAGCTTTTAAGATGTTGCTATTGCCTAGACTATTATACTTGTTCCGCACGCTTCCAATGTCCCTCCCTGTTTCCTTCTTTGAAACGGCACAAAGGGTGATTTCAAAATATATATGGAATGGAAACAGACCTAGAATAAATAAAAGTTTTCTATTTAAGCAACGGGAGGCGGGAGGACTGGGGGTACCTGTAGTGAGGAACTATTATATAGCAACGCTGGTCACTCAATGCGCAAGGTGGAAATCAATGGATACCTCGGTTCCATGGCTGCACATAGAGCAGGCGTTTATATCCCCTCTAAAACTGGAAGATGCACTGTGGTTGCCTTTTTGGAATGTCCCGGCCCCTAAATCCTTCTCCCCAGTCATGTGTGCCTCACTAACGGCATGGAAACTACTTCATAAGAAAGCTAACCCTACGAAACACTCTCTTATTACTGAAATGCCCTTATCATTGATGGCCTGGGTAATTGACGATTTGGAGGTCTCCGATTGGGAATCGAGGGGGATCACGCAGGTTTCTCAATTATACTCTGACTCTAATCACCTTATACCGTTTGCAGACTTACAACGGCAATACGGAATTCATGTTGGTGATTTCCTTAAATATTTTCAAATATGGCACTTCGTGTCGAAACATCCTGCGACGACAATACCCCATAATAACTCCCTTTTCACTTGGCTGTCGACTAGTATGAGGGGACTACGATTTTTATATGACAAAATGGATGAAATCTCGACTTTCACTCGGTCTACCCCGTTTCGTTGCTGGGAGAGAGATTTGGGGATAGCCATTACCCCAGATGAATGGCAGCAAACAATTAGACTGATCCATCTGTCTCTAAAATGCAGCACTCACATAGAGACGGCCACAAAAATTATTTTACGATGGTACAGGACCCCGTCTACTTTACAGTTAGCATACCCCTCTGTGTCTGGGAGTTGTTGGAGAGGATGTGGGGGCAGATGAACACTTCTCCACTTTCTGGGAAATTGCCCCATGATTCGGGATTACTGGGATAAAGTCTTTGACTTGCTCTCGGAGCTGTTTAATCTCCAACTCTCCTATACCGCACCTATGGCCATCCTATTATTTGGAATTCCCGGTGAGCTGAACAAGCATAAACAACTCATCTGTAAAATTTTGACCATAGCCAAATTAATGTTGGTACAGAGATGGAAGACGGTGGCCCCTCCACCAGTGTCGGCTCTGGTCTCAGCCATACATAACACATATTCCTATGAAAGGGTGATTGCAATGGGAAACAATTCCTTTCATCGCTTTGAAAAAATTTGGGATGCGTGGGTCTATTCTCGATTCGCTGTTGGAGGGACTTAAGTTGTAACCAGAAGGTTGTATGCTACCTATTGTGTACATGAGCATAAACCCCGTGACTAAGGGAAGGTCATACACAGAGAAATTTCCCCTAATTTGGTCATAGTAGCCCTATGAATGTGCCTAAATGTTACTGTTACTGTTCATTCTATAAGTTATCTTTCTTATCTATTTCATTGATGTACAGGTTACAGAATGAGTTTCAAAGAAGTACAATATACTGTATGTCAAATGTGTATTGCACTGTATGTCAATGCTGTTTTGTCCTTATTCTTTGAAAAATTTTGAATAAAAATTATTGAAACAAAAAATAACAAACACTCATACTCACCTTACCTTACCTTTCCTTGGCATCCTCGCTCCATCCTGTCGTCTTCAGTGTCTTCAGGCCCTTTTCCGACGTCGCTGCTGAGGCCTGTGGGGGCGCACTGACGTCATTACGCGGCCTCATCACAGGCCTCAGTCACATGATGGAAGAGCGCCGGAGAGGACGCTGCGCCCAGGAGAGGTGAGAATATGTATTTATTGTTTTCAGTCATCTCCCCTGGGTGCCCTGCCCTGCCATCTATTGGAAAGGGGCCTGCAATATGCCAGGGCCCCTTTCCAATAACAGTATGTATAGCGGTCGGGGAACCAGGCTTTCCCCGACCACTATCATAATGGTCCGGGGCCCGGCCATCTTCAGCTGGCCACGGGTCCCATACCCCGCCGAGCCCACTGGTCAGGATCCCGATCAGGCCCCCATGACATGAGGACTAATAGTCGGGGCTCGGGGCCCACCGGTGGATTCACCGGTTCCCCGGTGGGCCAGTCCGACCCTGGCTGTGCAGTCAGTAGGCCATATCACAGACTCCAACTCCAGACTTCCACAAGTTGACTCCGATTCCTTCATAAATGGTTGACAGCCATGGACGGTCACAAGTAGTAAAGATCCTCTAATTCAGGAAACAGTTCATAATTCTTATGAAAGTAAATATGTAACGAATTATGTATCTAATTAAAAAATACCAATAATTGTATAAAAATTACAAATACTTAAAGGGAGTCTACCATCTCCCCCAAGTATAGTCAACCGCTACCACCAAGATACAGCGCACATTGTAGTGATAAAACATTATACCTCTGTTACGTACCTTGACATTTATGCAAATGAGGTAGTTGGTGCTCTGAGGGCGGGCCTTAAGCCCTTGTCTTGCTGTTCAAGTATATCATAGATGGCGGATCAACTCTCACCACATGGGGCTGCACCGGCAGGAAATGATAGGGGCCTGTGTGACAAGAGCAGTGGTCCAAGGAGCTGAAGGCCCACCCCCAATTCACCAACTGCCTCATTTGCATAAGACTTTTTTCAGACACCACCCAAAATTGGCCTTAACTGCGACTCCACAGGCCTGGTCGCAACGAGAACTTTCAGTTTTCAATTAACACAGTCATGTAACCCTGGTCTAATGTGAATTGTCCTAAGCTAGGCATCTAGTGGAAAGCAGAAGAGTTTTTAGAGTGAGTCCGTCCAAATCTCCAGATAGACCCATTATTATCTATGTCATCTGTGATTAGGAAGTCCCTAGTGCTACGCTTGTATATTAATAGAAAAGATAGTAAAAGAAGAAACAAACAGAGCCCACAAATGATACACACAAAGTGCGGTCTGAGAGATAAGAGGAGAACCCTGAGAGCGCGGTGTCCGTGAGGCCAAAAGAGCGGAGCATAGTGAGAAGGAGTTGAAGGTCAACAGTGTCAAATGCTACTGAGAGATCCAGGAGAATAAGAAGAGAGAAGTCACCTTCGATTTAGCCGTCAGAAGATCATTGGAGAGTTTTGTGAGGGCTGTTTCAGTAGAGTGTAGAGTGCGGAAGCCAGATTGTAAGGGGTCAAGAAGAGAGTTAGCAGAAAGATAACGGATTAAGCGAGAATGGCACCTACACCTTGGGAGTGAGTAAGGAGTGAAAAGTTTCAAAGAGACTTTTAGGGTTGCAGGAGAGAGAAGAGATGAGAGCGGTGAAATAGGCTTGTTTGGCGAGGTGAAGGGCAGAACTATACGTTTTAAGCATAAATTTGAAGTGGAGGAAGTCTGCAGGTATACGTGATTTTCTCCACAGACGTTCAGCACACCTAGAGCACGGCTGATGAAAACGCGTCTGTGGCGTGTGCCAGGGTTGCTGCCTCCTGCGTCTAACTTTTTGAGTGGAGGGGGGAGCCGCCTCATCCAGTGCACTCTTGAGGGTTTCATTATAGTGACTGGTGACCAGATTGGGGCAGGAGAGTGAAGAGATGGGGGACAGAGGACTGCAGAGTATCTGAGAGATGCTGGGTGTTAATGGCATGTAAATTCCTATATGTATGTATGTATGTATGTGTGTATGTATGTATGCTGAGTAGGTGTGTCCTGTGAAGGAGAGAAAGCACTGATGGTGAGAGACAGAAGGTTATGGTCAGAGAGTGGCAGAGAAGAGTTAGCAAATTTAGAAACAAGATCAATGGTGTTGCCATCTACATGTGTGGCAGAAGAGGAAAGTTGTGAAAGACCAAAAGAAGTGGTTATTGAGAGAAACTGTGAGGCAGCTGGGGAGACAGGGGTTGGCACAAGTTTAAAGTAGTCAAGCTCGTGGGGTTCCACGAGCAGTAAACTTGTGTTTTTCTCTGAGAAAATAAGAAGGTACTATCTACATTATGGTTGGATAAAACAAAAAAAAAAACAAAAACACTAAATTATTCAGGGTTAAGCGGCAATCAAATAATGTAAGATCATTTAGCATTTTGTACTTGGTGTCAGGTCCCCCTCCAAGACTGCAAGCTGCAGGAGAGGGGAGCCAGCTATCATACAGAAGGTAGAGGCCTTCCTTGTTGCTCTATACACAACACTCATTAAATGCCCTATACACATTTCAGGAAAACATCACCAACCACACTGCCTTCTCCTGTCCAGACGACAACTACATTGAACCCAGGTACTATGTGACCGTCCATAGCTACTGGTTCTGCTAAGCCCCAGGACAGCTTTGCAGGATGTCTTGGACCAAAATGTTTAAAATAATAAAATGTAGAAATGGCCCTCAAAAGATTATGATCTCACCGAAGGGCACAATGGGGCAGAGATATTAAAACGGTCTAAAAGTTTCTTAGCTGCGCAACCAAATTACAGTGAAAAACAAAAAGTTGCATTATGACTGGTTGCTATAAGCAACAAAATTTAGTTTTTATGCCATTTTGATAAATCTGCCCACGTGTAAAAATAGATGAAACTACAATTTTTAAATTAAGAAAATGAAATGCAGCTCATAGCACTGGATATAGTGCCATCTAAAAAAATTGAAAGGGAAAACCATTTTGAAAAGTATTTATTAATTAATATAAATAAGGCTTCAAAACTACATTTAGTCGTGAACAGGGTAAATGGATATTTTAATATATGCAACAGTATATTACATCTGTAGCAATGCAAAGTTACTGAGGTGTGGAGCTTTAGAACCAGACCCTGCCAGATTATTACTTTTTATTATTATTCATAATATTATAATAATAATATATCATCCAGCACCACATCAGGTTCTCACAGTATCATGAAGCCTATTGTGATGTCACCGCAGTGTCGCCATGCTACAAGCCTATTGTGATGTCATCGGTAACTGCTATATAATTCCATGTTCTACCTCAACTGCTCTGAGGGTTTTGTAGGAGAGAGAAGGAAGAGAGGAGAGAGTACTGCTGAGGATACAAACTTTATTACTGTTACTGCGCAGATTATGTGCAAATGGATAGACTACGTAAGCATCAACCTGCTCAATCCCAGGGCTCTGGGAAAAAGAGAGGAAGATGGAACCTGTTTGGACGTTTCAAGACCAAGAATGAGCAATGCCCGGCTGGGTCATCTGATCCCATCCCTGGTCCTTCATTTGAAGAGGCTAAAATCCCAGCAAGGACATGGCCAAGTTTCTGGAAACGGGAGAACAGGAGCAAGGCTTACATGGTTCCACCGAATGGAACTCCTGAACAAGGGGAAGATGTACCGACCAAAGATTCGCCAATAGAATTGAAAGAAATTGAGGTGGATCTGAAGAAGCTGCCCCTCTCAGTCAGGAGGGGATATTATGTAACCTTCACAATACAACCTCCCAAGACTGAGAAAAAGAGTTTCTTGGATCCAGTAATACAAGTCACGGTGGCCACACAAGTAGAGGCGAGAGACCTAGAGATCGCCTCAGAGATATCATCTCCACGTATCACTAGAAAAAAGAAGAAGTTCTCCATCCTGCCACCTATAGAAATATCAAATCCTAAAGAAGAGATCTGCATCTCTGAACCGCTACCACCAAGCAGAACACGTTTCATTTTAGTCAAAGAAGCTGAACCACATAACAGACTGGTAGGAGACTGAACGTCTAGAAGTGAAGAACGTCAGATGAGCGAGATCAATCAATCATTATTACCCTTTGTCTATTTAGGGTCTAAGGACAGATGTCATCTTAAAGGGTTCTTTCATATAAAATAAATGTGATGTTTTCTGATATTCTTGGTCTTGTCTGACTATGTCTTAGGCTAAGGTCTCACACATCATTTTGCCACCTAAAAACACTGCCGTTAAAAAAATAAATAAAAAAAAACTGCACCAAAACCACTTTTACGGCAGCCATATAAATCTGTTGTGAAAATACAGCATTTCCTCAGATAAGTCTAAAAGGATACATTTTTAATGCACGTGTTTTTAAAATTATAATCTGTTGTCTTCTATTATTCTTGGTCTTGTCTGACTATGTCCTAATCTCGTTTGATATTCTTATGTTTTTTTATCTATTGCTGAATGGCCACTATTTTTCATATTTTAGGACTTCTGGAGGAACAAACATAAAAGGAACACTTCTGTACTATGCCAGATTTGCTCACATATAATGTGCCAGAATTCTGGCTTGATTTGTGACAAGAAACTAAAGTCCATGCAATGCAAAACATTATATGCTTTGAGAACGGAAAGGGGCAAGGTGTCATGTGTCCAGAGGAGGTCTGTGGCCCTCAGCTCCTGTTTCACCATCGTCGGCAGCGGCCTCTGAGCGGGACTGGCCGTCCCTTTCCAATAACAGTATGTATAGCGGTCGGGGAACCAGGCTTTCCCCGACCGCTATCATAATGGTCTGGGGCCTGGCCATCTCCAGCTGGCCACGGGTCCCATACCCCGCCGAGCCCACTGGTCAGGGGCCCGATCGGGATGGTCAGGATCCCGATCGGGCCCCCATGACATGAGGACTAATAGTCGGGGCTCGGGGCCCACCGGTGGATTCACCGGTTCCCCGGTGGGCCAGTCCGACACTGAGCATACACACAGCCGGCGCTCTCAGCTGTTTCAGCCGCAGAGGCGGCCCTGCCTCCTCTGGAGATCGGGGCTTGTTCCCTCAGCCCACCGGGGATATGGACAACGAGGGAGTCTGGGCTACGCTCAGCTCCTGTTTCACCATCGTCGGCAGCGGCCTCTGAGCAGGACTGGCCGTCCCTGCCGCCGTCTCCTGTGCCCTCCATGTCACAGCGATCCCCAAAGGCGACCAGCATGAAGCAGCCTTCTCCCCAGGGGTCTCCAGGAGGTGAGAAGGCTCCCACCCTGCCCCGGCCTGTGGCTTCCTCTACCCCACAGGTGTCAAACACAAGGCCCGCGGGCCGAATCCGGCCCGCTGCCTTCTGTTATCCGGCCCGGCACTTAGCTGGCCCACAGGGCCCCGGCATTTTTTATTGTCTATGTACATTATGTAATGTAAACCAGCCCAGGACAGGCCGCTTAAAAAAAAAAAAACAAAGCTACGCGATACCTGTCCTGGGCTGGTTTACAAGACCTCTGCATGTCAGCGCAGGCGGCGATACAATGACGTCATCGCGCCTCCTACGCTGACACACAGACAAGAAGAGGAGGCGGCTGCATCAAGGCATCGCAGGTAAGTGAAGATAAGTTTTTTTTTTATATATATATAAATAGGCCGTTGCCTGCTGGAGTATCCCCGGCACGTAACGGCCTATTTACTTATCGATCCCCGCTGCTGGTCATGGCCGCCCCCGCTTCCCCTTCTGCTATGGGACGCAGAAGCGGCTGTGTGCAGGAGCGGGGATGGTAAGTGAGGCCGCGGCCCGCGAACCCCATCAAATACTACTATTATTATACTCCGGGGTCTTTTCAGACCCCGGAGTATAATAATCGGAGACCCCGGGGAGGTGATAAACATAAAAACCAGAGTTACTCACCTCTCCGGCGATCCGATGCTGCTCCCAGCCGGCTTCGGCCTTCTTTGGTGACGTCCCAGGCGTCACGTGAGCTAGGCCGACGTCATTATGTCGCGACGCCGGTCTGTGCGACATTGAAGAAGGCCGAACGCAGCCCAGCGCACCGGAGCCCAGGTAAGTAATACTGATTTTTATGTTTGTCACCACCTGGGTCTCCGATCATTATACTCTGGGGTCTGAAAAGACCCCATAGTATAATAATAGTTCATGGGTGGGGGGGTCACTATGGGGCATAATACCATGTACAGGGGCCACTATGGACTATAATACCGTTTGCAGGGGCCACTATGGGGCATAATACCAATGCAGGGGCCACTAAGGAGCATAATACCGATTGCAGGGGCCACTATGGAGCATAATAACGTGTGCAGTGGCCACTATGGAGCATAATACCGTGTGCAGGGGCAACTATTGAGCATAATACCGTGTGCAGGGGCAACTATGGAGCATAATACCGTGTGCAGGGGCAACTATGGAGCATAATACCGTGTGCAGGGGCCGCTGTGGGGCGTAATACCGTATGCAGAGGCAACTATAGAGCATAATACCGTTTGCAGGGGTAAACAGTATTTGTATAGTGCTTAATTTTTTATATATTCAGAAAAGGATGAGGATAGTATGTAACATGCCAATGTCTTAGGTTTTAACAATACATTATGTTCTTCCTGGTTGACCTCAAAGGGCTGATTGTAACAGTATTAATGTACAAATGTAACTACTCCTTAATAGCTCGCTTAACTGTTAAGGAGAAGTTACTTTTATACATGTGTAAAATAATCTTGGCCCTTCAAGGTACCCCGTGAGGCTGAAGTGGCCCCCGGAGAAAATGAGTTTGACACCCCTGCTCTACCCCTTCCTCGGCCCTGTGCTCTACAATGAAGGCCCCTCTGTTTGCTTCCCCTGGCAATGGGTTACAGCTGGACTCATACCCTCCTGGCACTTCTTCTACCAGTAGTCTTTGCCCAGCACTTGCCATAGTACCGCTGAGCTTGCTATCTACCACGGCAGCTCCATACTTACCTCGGGCATCCCATGTCCCTCTGATACCTCCTCCCGTCATGACCTCCGCCTCATGACGCTGGTCAGAGTGCAGGGGACCCCACTGGGTCTGTTCCTCCTTCATTCTGCACTCCATCCTCTTCTACCACCTCCTCCGACACCCTGGCCGAACTACGCCAACTGAACACCTATCTCCCATCCCCACAAAGTCTGACATGGAGGAATATGTGGCATGCCTGGAACAGTCGTACAAATCTGAGCTGGCCGCTGTTCGTTCTACTGTACAATCATTGGAGGGGAGAGTGGATACCCTGGAGGCCTCATCTACCTCACTTTCTACCCAGTTATCCACCCACGACTCTGTACTGCTGTCTCACTCTCACCAGTTGCACCACCTGACCGATCTCTTGGATGACCTTGAGAACAGGAACAGACGGAACAATATCAGGGTGTGGGGCCTTCCTGAAGTCATTGAACCCCAGCAACTGGACGCTACTCTGCGCACTATTTTCAGCTCCCTCCTGGGGGTCCCTCCTGACTCCCCGCTCGAGTTGGACTGGGCGCATCGGTCCCTGGGCCCACCCCCTCTGGACTCTGCCAATCCTAGAGACGTCATTTGCCAGGTACATAGGTACCAGCTCAAAGAGGCCATCATGCAGAAGGCCAGGGATGCCCGCCAAGTCGAGTTTCAGGATGCTCCTATCAACTTACTCCAGGATCTGTCCAGACTCACCCTTGCCAGGCGGCGTGTTCTGAAGCCTCTTCTGGACCTTCTGATTCAACACCAGATCCCGTACTCCTGGGGGTTTCCTTTCTGACTCCAGGTTCGGCGAGATGGCCGTTCTATTTCCCTAACTCGTCCAGACGATGTTCCTGACCGTTGGTAAACCATCAGGATGTCATATGCAGGTAAATAAACTAAATTCCTCAAAAGGATAAAAAAGGACAAAGACACAGATATTTACGTGCATATGACAAACTGATGGTTTACCGACGCTAAGTGTTTTGACATGCGCCGATTGTTTTGGCCACGCCCCTGTGGGCGTTTTAATTGAGGAGGTATATACTAGTTCAAACCTCCTATTGTATCATCTGTGCGCTTGTGCAGAGGCTCATACCCCGCTAGTGTTCAGCCTCCTGTATCAGCTGTGCATGTGATCGCACAGCGATTGGCTGTTTGCTGTTGATGGAGGCGGGGTTTCTGCCTTAAAAGGTTCAGTCTCTCACTTCCTCTTGCGGCCATATATCAGTGCCAACAAGGGGGAGGTGGGAGCTTTTGCTGGGCAAACAAATAACAAATATTGACTTAGCTTCCAGTCTTAGATCCTCTTTGCTATAACAAGCACCTTCTGTGAATTACTAATGATTTAAAGGGGGAGGCGGGAACTTCTATTGGGTGTATAAACAAATACTAAGCTTCAGATCCTCTTCTCTGCAGATAAGCACCTCTGATGAAAAACTAGTAATATGAGAGTTTAGAAACGCGTCAGGTGTTATTATATAGGTGTTAGTGTATGATTAGGAGCAGGTAGTCATATTGGGCTTTGTGCTGATAGAAAGCCAGCAAACATTTGGTTCTGGTTTTAAATTGATATGTATTTCTTTTGGGTGCATTTAACACTGGCAAGCAGTGCAAGTAGATAAAAACGTTGCTGCTGGTGATGAATGGCGAGTAAACTTGCAGTACCACCATTTATGTTATTTTGCTAAGAGATAATGCACTACTGATACTGTGGATTACTATAACCTGATATGGTAGTTGCTTTATCCTGGATCCTTTTTGTATGGTCTGTGTGGTTTTTCTGTTGTTCTGTCCTATGGGTGGATTCCCTTTTTATTCAAATTATTTAATAAAATTTATATTTTAAATACGTCCCTTTTGGTAGGTTGCGACTCACCTGTGATATTTTTTTTTATTATTTATTGGGTATGTAAAACCCCCTTTTTTTCTTCTCTTTAGTTGATCTAAATGAATTATGCCCTTAAAAGTTGTTTCTTATACTCATTTTAGTTGTTTATTATACTCTGAGGTCTCTTCAGGTCCCAAATTATAATAATCTGAGGGCAGGGAATGGCGGTATAACGAAAAAAAAAACAAATCAATAACTGACCTGTCCTGGGCCCCACTGTAGCAGTCACTGATCTTTCCATCCCCCTCTGGGCTCTGTCCGCCACCTTGTTGACATAACTTGGACCCCATAGCTCCACTGACGTCTTTGTTTGGCCACAGTAGTGACATAAGGGGAGAGTCACATCATCATAGTCTAAAGCTCCAGCATCAACACATCAATGTCAGCGTGATGATGCAGGAGTGCAATGATGGCTGCCATTTTTCATAACAGATTCAATTTGTTAAGGAATACATGCCCTCATGTCTATTCTGAGATTTATTCACGTCTATTGTGGCATGGCAGAAGTTCGGCATCCAAAATCTTGCCCATGCACGCTCCTTCCTACTACCCGACCATACACTGTGGGGCTCTGAAGTGAGACCTTCTGTGCCTTGTCAATCACATCACAATAAATGTGACTGTTTGATGCTGAATATTGAATAAAAGTGTTTTTTACAGTAAAGTTATCAATGAATTTTGACAATAGCATGACTGGGAAAGGGATTGTGTCACCAAAATATATATGTAAAGTACATATTATTAATTTTAGGATTTTTGGTATTTTTATTTTCCACATTTCAGGAAATATTAAAAACTATAAAACCATTTTTAATCTTTCCCATTGTTGGCCACTAGAGGGGGAAAAAAAAGCATACTTTCCTGTCCCCAGCGCTCCATTGTCTGCCGCCAGTGTCCATACAGCATCAGCCCATACCTAGTAGCCTACAGAGGTCCCCAATGACCGGGCTAACCCAGTACCAAGTGATCCACGGCATGGTACTGATCCTCGGCCCGGTCATTGGAGACCTCTTCCTTAGACAAATCTGTCATACAAACCTTCATTTTCCGATGCACCAAAATAGTTTATGCAATTTTAAACTTGGTCTACTTTGCTCAAGAAATTCTGCATCATATTTGTACTGACTCATAAATGTGCTATAAAGTTAGACACTTCTAAACCACGCCCATCCTGGGGCACAGGTGTTGAGCCTGTCATATTTTTCTGTTCTTTCTGGTGCACACTGTTCACAATTATGTCGTAAATGCCATGCACCATAAATTTTGGTGTAAATGTAGACAGAAAAGTGTCGGACTTCTACTTTTAAATTTTTCCCACTGATTCTTTACATACACTTGATGTATTTGTCAGTAAAAGTTTAAAAACTTCTGAAATGCTCATAATTATTATTCAGTAACCATAGAAATATCTGAATAAAGATCAAAAAACACTAAAGCAGCAAAATGTGCTGTGTCCCTCAATTGAAATGTGCACTGCAATTCCAGTCAAAGTCTTCAGGATTAAGAAAGATGATCTCGCTGTCAGTCCAAGACAAGACTGACTGGAGCATCTGCCATGTAAAGGTTGCCAACTGCCTATACATGCTACAGTACATTGTAATGGCTACTACTGGTCATGTGGCCTGATACTAGATTATGTGTAGATCACTAAAATTTTACTGGTAACAGGATTATTCCAAACAGGATAGAAGTCTCTGGGTCAGATTTACTACTGCCTGTGTGTCTGAATTCTACTCTAAAAGTGGTGCAATATTTCGGTGCAAACTTGTGTGCACCAAATAACTCGGCAGGGAGGTTGTTCCCGCCATTTTGGAGAACTAAGCACACATCTTCTGTGGATGTAGGCTTGCTCCAATCCTTCTGTCTCTCCATGTAATCCCAGACAGATTGGATGATGATGAGACTCCTCCTTCAAAGGTTAAAGGTCACATCAAATATTGATGGGATTTACATTTCTCTTTTTTTCATTCACTTTATTTTCTTAATTGACAAAAGTAAACAATTAACCCTTCTTTATCATAGTGTGCGCTCCTTTCTATGCACACTTTGACAGGTCACCAGATCACAGGACAACTCATCTGCTTTACGTTTATTAGAATCATCAAACGATATTGCAAAGCAAATCACACATGTGCGGTGAGGTCCATGATGAACATGACTTGTGGACATCCTCAAGTGTTGTCTAAGAAGTCAAACATGATGACACAAACAGGAGAACCTCGCTCAGTGATGCCAAGTGTCCTGGTTCTGGTTGTCCATACAAGGGGGTCACTTAATCTTCACAGTGCTGGGTGTTGTATGATACACGGTATCAGTGGATAAGCACTTCCCATTGGAGCAGACCTGGAAATAAAGTACAGTATATACAGTAACCATCCCATAATTCTATGTATCTTCTTCTTAGGGCCAATGATAGTTTCCATTGGACAGTCATTCTATCATTGGCTATTGCATGGACCCCAGTAGTAGAACCCTGCAAATATACAATATTCTATCTCTTCTGCAATCTGAATGAAGATCTTAAGTCCCCTACAGCACCAACAAGAGGCAAGTTAAGTATTACATTGTGGTCACTGAAATCAATGGGCTGTTCATGAAATGCACGGACATATTGGTCCTGAGTGATAGACTCCACCTTACATAAGGCACAGGACTGTCAAAAAAAATGACCGTCACAATGCCGTTTTAAAAACTATGAGTGAATGACTGTACTCATGTGTCTGTTTCTTTGATGGACAGAAAAAGTGGTCTGTTAAAAAACTGACATGTTCTATCTCCGTTTTGACAGCCACATGGTCCCCATTGAGGTCAATGGGTCTATTTTTATTGTGGTCAAAACAGATTTTCATCTGAGTGATGGCCGTTAGAAATGTAACAGTGGGTTGGGCCAGAGAAAAGAAACCAATGAAATGCGTCCACTTTTTTGGCCAGCCATTAAAAACGGATTCAAAATGGATGACACTTGACAGTCAAGAACAGTCATGGAACAGATGCACAACAGATGCTTTAACTACTGTTAAAAACTGACTGCTTCATCCGTTTTTCATGGCCAAGAAATGGACACAGTTGTGTGAATATAGCCTAACTCCCCATTCGCACCTTGGGTTGTCCCTATGTGTGCTGGATTTTCCATCCTGAACATCATGCTGAGAGAAGGACTCCTAGCAGTATAGTTATCTATGATATGGAGTCCCTGCCTCCCAGCGATACACTGTCCTGTACTATAATCAATAGGAGATGTCAATGGCAGGCAGGGACTCCTAGTATAATAGATATCATGCTAGGAGTTCGTCTCCCAACATGATGTGTCAGGCTAGTAAATCCAACCAACACATGAACCAGGTTTCATGGGTGAAATTTGGTAGTATGATTGCGGGGTAACTCAGCTCTCCTTTAAAAGGGTTGCTCGGGACTCCTGAATTATTCTGGAGAATACACGTGTTTACTAGAACAGACAGGTTAGGAGAAGTGATGGGTCATCTTTAACATGTCCTCCAGTAATTTAGTAGAGTTCTTCATTCTCTCATTGTGTCCTCAGCTGGTGGCTACACTTCACATCATCTTTGGAGAATATTCAGTTTGTTCCCATAAGACTGTATTTACAGTAAATATCCTGGTCAAAAGGGTGATTTGTTGGCACCTGCTAAGTACCCAGAGCACAAGGTCCACCAGACTTCCCCCAAATACACTCTTGCTTTCTAAATAAGAGAGTGTACTTCTACTGTATCTTATGTTACTTTACCTAAACTTGGGTGTCCCAAAAATATAGTACATTGTATGCGAACTCATGGTGTCACACTGTAGCAGCTAGAAATATACAATTACGGAGAAGGATGGGGTATGTAGACATGTGGGGTACTTACCATCCTATTCCCACACTTTGTTCCATTTTCCACCATTCCATCAGAAGTCAAGACTCCTTTACAATTGGCAAAGAACGCCACTCTAGTATTGCCAGAGATCTTAGGATTGTTGGCTCCACGAGAGCAAAACAGTACCCCGCACATCACATCCCTGTATATAAAGCAGAAGTAAGTCACCGCATACCCTGAGCGTTCACATAGCAGTATAGATACACAAGGGAGCAATTCATTATTATGCTTACCCCACTTTTGTAACATTAAATAGTTGCAAAATCTAACACTTTTTTATTTAACACCACATGCATCTAAAATAGTTGCAGGCAACGTTTTTGTACCAGCCTTGAAATTTTTCCAGAAGTTGGCATGGCTGGGGGTGGGAAGTGGATGGGGCCACCATCCATATCATATTTATCTTCATTTATGACACAAGAGCGGTGTATATGAAGCCCTAATCTATGCCAGCAAGGAGCTGGCATGGTGTTGCGCTTAGGATGTTCAGTATGTCTCTAATTCATGATGCCCTCTGTTGGTGAGGGGGACATTAAGGCCCGGTTCACAACTGTGCATGGGTTTCCATTCGGAAGTCCGTTTGGGGACCCCCCGAATGGAAACCTAATCTGCATGAAAAAGCGGTTACCTTAGGAAACCAGCAGACCCCATAGACTATAATGGGGTCCGTGTGGTTTCCGCTCGGTTTCCGAACAAAAAATGTGAAGAGAAAACTGCTGCTTGCATTTTCCATGCGGAGAGGGGAACGGAATGGCCCAAACGCAGATGTGAACCGGACCTAAGACCTCTGTCATGATGAATCCCCTCCAAGATATACAGTATAGAATATATATGTAGCAAGTTCCCATACTATAAATACTGTTGGATTCCTCAATCTACACAAAATCCCTACTAAATCCCTTAGTAATAATACAGATATTGTTGTTTGTGGCAGAAAGTGGCACTATCATTTCCATCAAAATAATGGACATCTCGGCAGAACACAATTTACTAAAATATAATATTACAAGAGGGGGTCTGTGGTAAACCATTGATGTCCCGTGTAATGTCACAAAGGTCCACTAGTGGATACATGTACTCACCCCCTGTCACATGGCACATAGGTGTTGTTAGTCTGAGTACAGTGTCCGTAGTTTATGCCTTTAATATTGGCAGTGTAACACGAATTACTGCCAACTACAGCACCTACAATATGAGAGCAAAGGCAAAGGTCAGTAATACAGATCTATCTATCTATCTATCTATCTATCTATCTATCTATCTATATGTCTATCCATATCTATCTATCTATCTATCTATCTATTTATCTCATATCTATCTATCTCAGACAGCATCTCAATCGCAGGTCATTGTTCAGACCACCAAATTCTGGTTCCCAAAGAGGCAGAGATGCTGAAAGACTTCACTCTCTGCTCTAGATAGCTGCCCCTAACTGCTGCCCAGCTCTTACCCCCATTTCTTGAGTGACATCCTCCACTTTGTTTGTACAGTAGTTAGGGTTGGTTATCTAGAGTAGAGAGTGAAGCCCCGGCAGGAGAAAAAAAACATCCCTAAAGCCTTTTTCAGATTATTTGTATAAGAATAATATCCTGATTTTCATGATAATGGAGCTGCAATGCAGGATAAGAAAGGCATCTTTGGAAAGTGTAGAAGACGTCCTACAAGGTAGTGCCATTGGTTTGTTACCGATCTTCCTGTTGACAGACTCCCTTTAACTAACAAAAGAATATCTGATATAGAGTAGTTCCAGGATTAGAAGGATATGAACATCACCTGTACCCCAGTGCTTAATGCACTGCTTCTCCAAGGTAGGACACTGGCCATTATAGCAGTAGCCCTGACCATTTTTGCAGGGCACTCCATTTTCTTTTAACTTATTGGTAGGACAGTCATTAGAGCTCCCGTCACATGTCGCTGGAAGATCGCAGCCTTCACTGCTGCTAGGTCTGCACACAGCTCCAGCTTCTTTGATCTTGGGAGAGAAGCAGATGCACATCAGCACACATGGTTATACTGAGAATCCACAGTGAGAAAATGTAGTTCAGAGTATCCGGGAATCTTTAGAAAACCAACCAAATTCAGCGTATTACAGTAACTAGTTTGTATATGCCAATACTGCTGTAGAGTTCAGCTTTAAAGGGAAAGTGTCGCAAGGAAATGACCTATTGTTTAAACCATGTTGTTAAATATTTTTTAAGAATTTTTAGTGATGTTAAAAAAAAAAAATCCTGAAAATCTTGCAATTCCAACTCTTGCCACTAAGCCTAAAATAGTTTGTGACTTCCTGTTTCCTGGAGATGGTCTGGAGCAGACCCTATTATCCTCCATCATCAAAATTCACCAAACCAACAATCATCACACAGGCAAAGGCCAGGAGAAAGGTGTGCAATGAGTCGGGGCAGATGGTGGCAACCTCTGGTTGAGTCTAGTCATGGTGGTTTTTGCTGCCAAATCCGCTCACAAGCCTCAGGCTGAAACAGTGATGAGGGAGTCGTACTGTGGTGATGGTGTTGGATTCCCCAGGGCACTCCCTACTACTTGTCTTTCATGTGATGTTGTTTTGGGATGCCTTTGGTGTTACGTGCAAATGAAGCACAGGAGACAAGATGGCAGTTGATACAGGCACAGCTTGCGGCTCAGTTTACTTGGCATAGTTTCATCCACAAAGGAAAATTACGGTACAATTCACTTACAGCATCATTTTCCACATGCATGGCACATTAAACACAGAGAGGAGTGTTTATGGCTTTTCACCACTTCCTCAGTTCTCTGACACTGTGGAGATCTGGGGCAACCCCTGAGACCTAGTCCTGTTTCCAACCACTATTGGGGAAATGCAGGGTGTGCTCAGCCATGGATACCTAAGCCTGTGGTCCGGTGATATGGGGCTGCCTGTTACAGCATACAGGGATCAGGCAACACACAACAGAATCACCATACATGGGTGTATGTTCCCAGTAGTAGTCCAATATAAAAGAAATTGGATGGCACTCCAAAGTCCGAGGCATGCCCTGTAGGACATTGGTTACCCGCTGAGTGGGAAGACCTCTCCTTCAGATTAATATCCCACGCCTGATGAAGGTGGTAACCCAAACATTGTTATTGGATATACTTGAATTATGGTGACATTCCTGATGTGACTCTTTAAAATTCATGTGAAATAAAAAGAAAAATATGAGCAGATAACACTCTTCTATATGGGACTGCCTGTTGTCCCTAACTGCTACTACCTAACCTACAAAGCTTAAGGTGCTCTGCAAGAAGCTAAAACTTCCCTCTTCTAATGTTAAGTACCAACTTTGTCTGAGGAGAACAGAAAGGTCACCCCCTGGCTAAAGGTTGCAGCCTCTAGCCATCACTACGGGCCCCCCACCTTCTAGGAAACCTACAGCAAGCTACTTCTGCTTGGACAGTAAATTATTCTAAAATAGTGCAAAATACATTGGGGATATTTATGAAGACATATTAAACAACAGTCTTTATATCCCTGGCACTAGTGGACGAGCCGCATCATTTATGACAAGGCACATGCGGCAATGATTATTTGCATCAGCAAACTGGAGATTGGAGATACCTGTTTTCAAAGGTCTCCAAATATGCGTCCTTCTCAACACTAAAGATGGACGAACCTCTGAAGATTTGTTTCATCCTGTGTTCAGACAAAGCAATCGCCCAAAGGAGGTGACAAAAATAAAAAAACATTTATATGTCATGACTCTTGACGTGCCCATGTCACTGCTGTGGCCCAATCACAGGCCTTAGTGGTGACCCCGGGCTCATGATGTCACAAGAGAGTGCCAGACACCAAGAGGAGGTATAGACAGAGCGCCAGACGCCAAGAGGAGGTCCCAAAGAGGTAAGGGAAGGTGAGTATGAATGTTTTTTTATTTTTGTCACTTCCCCTGGCCCTCCATCTATTATACCCTGAGTATAATAATTTACCGCAATGCATGTCGCAGTGGCCATTTTAGTTCATCTGAGACGAATCCCAAGTTATTACTCACTACCCTCTGTCTATTGTAAATAGCGTTTTTTCTGCAACGCTTTTCACAAAATGTTCACAGAGATTTTGAAAATCAAATCGTGTCCACTGTGTGTATTTTTCCGCAATGTGTGGATGGGATTAACTTTGTAGGGACTGTAAAACGTAGAGTTTTTTACCTCAGTGTTTCCACGGACGAACAGTTTACGCCTCTTGGGGGCCCGGCCTTATACTGTTCACTACTTTTCTTATCTCTACTTCTCCAACTAGAGAGGTGTAATAATGGACTCACCTGGCAGCGATCACAACAGGCCCCCTCTGCACATGTAGCTTTAGGCTGCAGTTTACACGTAGCAGCATTACAGCAAGGATTGGTGCATTCCTAAAACACAGCACAATGGATTATATGTAGTACCACATCTATAGTAGCAGAGTCTGATAAGTGCTGTATACTAGAGAATATATTATTGTAGCGGACCAGTCACCTAGATATGATCATGAGTCTGATGTATTCATGAGCAGAGTCTTCCTCCCATTCACTATCATGTATTTATACTGTCCATAGTCACTCTACATGTCATGCACTGTCACAGTCCTCTTCCTCTTACCTGCACCGTACCACAGTCACATTCCTCCCCCAGCTCAGTGAACTTGTTTCCACAGATAGCTGGAGCCACAATACGCTTAATATTGGGCTTGTTCAGCAAACAATTTGGATCAAGTCTCGAGAAAAATGTTCTGAGTTGGTTCACACTGCAGTTACTAAAATGGTCCGGAAATTTATAGCTGCGTAGAGAGAAAGGAAAGTCAGACAATGAGTCACAGAAGAACATGGTTTACGTGTTATAGTTGGTTAAGAACTGGATGCAATATTTAGGATTTGCATGAGAATTTGAATCAGGCTAAAGCCCCACGTAGCGAGCAGCAGCCAAAAAAAGACAGCAGCGGAAACGCATTGCGTTTTTTTCCGCAATGTTTTTCACAGAGAGTCTGGAGAGTTTTCTTCTGCTGACTTTCTGCCCCTATTATCCCTATATGGAAAACGCCCGCACTTGCGTGCGTATAATTGACATGCCGCGATTTTTAAAAACGCAGCTTTTCCGCTGCAGTTTTTATTTTTTTTGCAGTGTGTGTATGGGATTATCCAGAATCCCATCCACTTTGCAGGTACTGTAAAACGCTGCACATTCTCAACGTGGGGCCCCGACCTCACTATGTGGCCAGACTCCTAATGGAAGCCTGTCACCAGAACCCAGCATACCAACCCAACCCCACAGATAGATAGGTTAGGGTCACCTGGATCAAATGGTGTTTTCCCCTTCTGAATCGTTGCCTCTGTTGCCGAAATATTGCTGTCATTGTCAATATGCAAATGAGCGCTTTCTTCAATGACAACGCTCTTATGGATCCAAAGAACTCATTTATATATTGACAAAATATGGAGGCAGGTCATCAATATTAGGTCAGAGGGGGTCTGACACCCAGTACCCCCACAAATTATCTGTTCTTTATAGCCAACTACTAAAAACAGCTCATCAGTGGGGGTGCCAGGTGTCAGACCCCACCACCAGTCTGATATTGATGACCATCCCTAAGTATCAATATATTTTACCCACTAAGACCCTTTCATGTCCTATATATGCAATGTGGTATTAAATATCATACCTAACTATTGGAGTCATGATGCAAGCCTTCTCTGAACAGGTGCATTTACTATTGTCATGGTACATGCCAAGATTGTGACCTATCTCATGTGCCAATGAGGCACCCACAGTGGTAGCAAATGGACTATAATCCTGTGAACACAGAGAAAACATAACATGATGGTGCTCCTCAGCGCTCCTTCACCAATAACCTCCTACTCACACAAATCATTTCAAAGTACCCCAAATACTATGATTGTGTACAAGGTGCAAGCCACAAGCACGAGGACATCCCTAGTCTAGTACTTAGTATGTTAATGACATGTACCCCCTAAGGCAGTCGTTCTCATCCTGGGGTATACGTACCCCAGGGAGTATGTCCCACAGTCCCCGGGAGTACATGCCACAACTAAGAACCAGCGGTCTATATTACATGCTGCACTCCATGCACGTCACCCCTGTCCCAGGAGGGATGCCCATGCATGGTCATGGGCGCCATACTTACTTTAGAAGCGCAATGAATGCTTCCATCAGTACTGATAGAGGAGCTCATTGCAGTTACAGGAGCCCTGGGAGTGAGGGGTAAGTTGCATTCATCACTCCCTACTCTGCTCCCGACTTCCTCTCTGCCAAGTCCTGATGTCACAGCAGGCCCCAGAGTAGAGAAGAAGCATGGAGCAATCGGTTATACTCCCCATTCCTATGCATCTTTGTACAGTCCAACAGTCCCCTGGCATACACTTCAGGCCTCTTCTGACCTCTGGCTGACATCATGCACCCCGGAGTCACCGCTGAGGGCTATTATTGGGCTGCAGCAGTGAACTTGGGGCATGTGATATCAACCAGAGGCCTGAAGAGGATGCCGGGGGATTGTCAAATGCCCAGGAAAGATGAGGCAAGGTGAGTATGACAGTATTTTATTTTTACTCACCTACCCTGGTCCTTCACTTATTATACTCTGGAGTCTGAGTATAATAGTCTTTTGTGGATCGTGAACCCCAAAAGTTTTTTGTTCGGGTTGCACTCAAACTTTTTTCAAAATTCGGGTCCAATCCAGTTGTTACCAAATCAGTTCACTTGTCTCTAACCAAGAGCATTACTGCTAATTCCTCCTGTATATAAAAATACATGAAAATTAGGTTCTTGGTCTGCATTTTGATAAAACTGCCAGCGACAAGGAGGGCAAGGTCCAGACAGAGGAGACTATTTTCAGTATAGCTCAAGCATAATATGGCTGAAACAAACTAGGTCTTAAATCATTGGAGGCCAAGTCTCAGAGAGAAGTAAGTTATTATAATATAGGGTCCCATGTAAAGAGGTCACCTTGTCGCAGGCAGGTGGGCATATGTGGTTTTATCAAAATATCAACCAAGAACTTCATTTTCATGTATTTTTATGTACAGTGGGTATTTGCAGTATTGTTCTTGGTGCCAATTCTTTTTTTTTAGGATAAGATGCAATGACATCTCCATTGTCAAAATGTCACCATCAAAACGTTTGTCAGGTAATCTGCTGTCACGTGACAAGTGTGTTTCAGTCAGGTCTGCAGTGTAAATCATGGAGGAGGACAAAGCAGCAGCCTGATCCTGATGAGTCCCATCCGAGTAACTAAGATGCTGTCATTGGGGGTAATTCTTGGGCCAAACATGTGCCACAAACCCTAATCCACGCCTCGTCCACCACACCACACCACCACATATGAGTGGGGTAGCAATTGTGGTTGGCAAAAGCGGCATGCCTCGGCCTGACAGATTTATTATAACTCACACCAGTTTTCTTTGCATGGGTTAGAATGTTCATTCTGGTGCTGGGACGTCCGACAGATTTTTGGAGGCTGCAATCTTTTCATAAATCTCCCATTCTATGCCCCAGTCGGGGTCTTTATTAAGACTGGGTATGATACGCCAGCCTTAATAAATTTTCTAGTTAGGAAACTAGCAACAATAGGGAACATAAATAGCAGGCAAGGAACACCCAGTTTTGACTATATCTGTATTTTATCACCATTTCTATATTTTATATATGAGTTCATGCACACCCCTCACCTGCATAACCCCAGCAGAATGGGTATCGCTGCACATTGTACCAGTATAGGCCAGTCCAACTCTAATACCATTAAAACGTATGTGTCTAAGAAAAGAAAAATTATATGGTCAGAAAAGGACATGCTTTATTTACTGGGATCCATTGCAGAAAGCTGGTAAGGCTAGGTTCACACCAGCGCTCAGTTTCTGTTGGGGGATTCCGTCCCCCATTCCGCTTGTAAAATGTGGAGAGAAAAGTCCTGCAAGCAGGACCCTGGCCATGTAGAATAGTGGTATATTTTATATATTGCATCCAGGAAGACAAAATGAAATCTCAGCACTCACTGTTCCATGCAAAAGTTTTATTCATGGTCAAGATGCAAGGTTTGGCCGTTTTGTGGTTTTGTGGAATGGTGAGTGCCAAAATTTCTATTTGTCTTCCTGGATGCAATTTATTGAAGCTGTTGTTTCTTATCGAAAAAGCACCCTGTTTGTTTTTGGAGCTGAGTCTCAAAATATATGTATGAAGGTGTGAATCTGCGTCAAGTCCTATCGATCTGCTGTTTTCTGTGTTTTTTGCATTGGTATATTTTGTATGTTATAGGGCCCCTCAGGGTTTGGGGCCAGCTAGTGACTGCTGCCATTGTACCCCCTATAGCTACGCCATTGGGTGGGGCCACATCGACTTTTTTACCACTCTGCATAACCTTTTTTGGGACGTGGACACTTTCTTTGCTGGACATGCCCATTTTACAGGAAGTGACATCACAGAAAGTGGCCAAGTCACATATTAAATAACCACTAGTCAGGTGGATTTAGGTGCATTCTGCTGGGCCAGGGAGACTTGCCCAATCTTCCAGGAATCCCTGAGGTCATCCCCTTCTATCAGGTATGGTATTAGGTTAAGAGATTGTAAGTCTCTGGTCTCACCTTCTTTAGGCTGTACCATCAAATGGCAGTAAGAAAACGGAATATACATTTTAGAATAACTTTGTAAAGTATAGTTATTTAATACTATAATTAACGCCACCTGTTGTTCAGAATATATACAGTACATTCTAGTGAGGTTTTGCATGCCCAGAAGAATACAGTATAGCTTCTGCTGTATCCTCAGTGAGAGAAGCAGGGATATAATGTAGGCTGGGCATAGACTATTCCCTGCTTCAAATGTCCTGCGATTTCAGTTAAAAAACGGACACCTCACGGACACCCAATGGACCACATTATAGTCAATAGGCTTTGTTCATGCCCTTGTTTTCACCAATCCTTGTCCTTTGTTTGTTCCTCTGGTCCTCCAACAGACAAGAAGAACGCAAAAGAAGGCGCAGATGTGACCATAGGCTATACAGTGCTGGCCAAAAGTATTGGCACCCCTGCAATTCTGTCAGATAATACTCAGTTTCTTCCAGAAAATGATTGCAATCACAAATGCTTTGGTAATAATATCTTCGTTTAATTTGTCTTCAATGGAAAACCACAAAAAGAATTGTCAAAAAGCCAAATTGGATATAATTGAACACCAAACATAAAAAAGGGGGTGGACAAAAGTATTGGCACCCTTTGAAAAATCAGGTGATGCTTCTCTAATTTGTGTAATTAACAGCACCTGTTACTTACCTGTGGCACATAACAGGTGGTAGCAATAACTAAATCACACTTGCAGCCAGTTGAAATGGATTAAAGTTAACTCAACCTCTGTTCTGTGTCCTTGTGTGTACCACATTGAGCATGGAGAAAAGAAAGAAGACCAAAGAACAGTCTGAGGACTTGAGAAGCAAAATTGTGAGGAAGCATGAGCAATTTCAAGGCTACAAGTCCATCTCCAAAGACCTGAATGTTCCTGTGTCTACCGTGGGCAGTGTCATCAAGAAGTTTAAAGCTCATGGCACTGTGGCTAACCTCTCTAGATGTGGACGGAAAAGAAAAATTGACGAGAGATTTCAACGAAAGATTGTGCGGATGGTGGCTAAAGAACCTCGACTAACATCCAAACAAGTTCTAGCTGCCCTGCAGTCCGAGGGTACAACAGTGTCAACCCGTACTATCCGTCGGCGTCTGAATGAAAAAGGACTCTATGGTAGGATACCCAGGAAGACCCCACTTCTGACCCAGAAACATAAAAAAGCCAGGCTGGAATTTGCCAAAACTTACCTGAGAAAGCCAAAAACTTTTTGGAAGAATGTTCTCTGGTCAGATGAGACAAAAGTAGAGCTTTTTGGGAAAAGGCATCAACATAGAGTTTACAGGGAAAAAAAAGAGGCCTTCAAAGAAAAGAACACGGTCCCTACAGTCAAACATGGCAGAGGTTCCCTGATGTTTTGGGGTTGCTTTGCTGCCTCTGGCACTGGACTGCTTGACCGTGTGCATGGCATTATGAAGTCTGAAGACTACCAACAAATTTTGCAGCATAATGTAGGGCCCAGCTGGGTCTCCTTCAGAGGTCATGGGTCTTCCAGCAGGACAATGACCGAAAACACACTTCAAAAAGCACTAGAAAATGGTTTGAGAGAAAGCACTGGAGACTTCTAAAGTGGCCAGCAATGAGTCCAGACCTGAATCCCATAGAACACCTGTGGAGAGATTTCAAAATGGCAGTTTGGAGAAGGCACCTGTGAAAGATCCTCAGTGCGCCAACACCGCGTTGGCCCACACCTGAGTCTTCTTTCATAAAAAAACCACACTCATCGCCAGTGAGTGTTGGGTTCACAAGATAAATACAAGACAAGCTTTCTAAATTTTATATATTTATTAACCCCTAAATGGGTCGGTATTAACATCTAACACATGCAGTTCAGAACAGATATGCAGATGTATGCAAGCATTAACAGTTACTAATTACAAGATACAGTGCAATGAAATAAAAAGAGCATAAAAGTGAAATAGTTACTTTACCACACATCTCCTGGATGTGGCTCTATAGTCCAACACTCACACATGACAGGTGGAGATCACCAGTGGAGGCAGCGGCATTAACTCCTAGCATGTGGCATCACAGTATATTCCAGCCTGCATGCTCTCATCACAGTCTCTCAGTAAACTCTTGTAGTCTGTCTGTAAAAACTCCTCATAGTGTTCCCTTGTAGTCCCAGCACAAAATCTCCTCCCATTGCCTCTTACCTCATCTTTTATACCCTTTATGCCACCTCCCAGAATGAGGTCACCGGCGGCAGCAAGTCTGATTGAATCATGCACTCAAGTCCAGATTCTTTGTAAAGAGCTGAGACCAAGTGGAATGATACAATGTTATCAGCCATATCTGATCTACCAGTGCAGACTGGACAATGCATGTTTTTGTTTGATCACTCAGGGCTGTGTAGGAATACAATGGAGCCCTGCTGGGATGGATACAAAGCCCCATTGTTACAATGTTGCTACTACTGCCAATATACACCTAGGCTTATAGCTGCGCACATTATGAATAAATGCAGGTAAAAAGGGAGATACTATACCCAGAGATCAAAATACATCTCTGAGTTATAGCCATATTTAAGCAGAATCATCACAGCACCCTTCAAATCTCAGGGACCTGGAGAAATTTGCCAAAGAAGAATGGTCTAAAATTCCAGCAGAGCATTGTAAGAAACTCATTGATGGTTACCGGAAGCGGTTGTTCGCTGTTATCTTGTCTAAAGGTTGTGCTACAAAGTATTAGGCTGAGGGTGCCAATACTTTTGTCCGGCCCATTTTTGGAGTTTTGTGTAAAATGATCAATGATTTGACTTTTTTTTTCATTCTCTTTTGTGTTTTTTCATTGCAAGCAAAATAAATGAAGATATTATTACCAAAGCATTTGTGATTGCAATCATTTTCTGGAAGAAATTGAGTATTATCTGACAGAATTGCAGGGGTGCCAATACTTTTGGCCTGCACTGTAGAAGAAACCTACACAAAAATGAAAGAAGTTTAAAAGGGGACAGGGTGAATAGAGCAAAGAGCAGAGAAGTGTCTGGGCAAACATCTATACAGGTGGGTGACTGGGTGACCAAAACATTCAATAATTCCAAACATATGACTATGGATACCACAGCTTGTGGTAAAATACTGAAGTGAGGATTCACACATACACAGCAGTCCATCCGACACATAAACTGTATTCTTAAGTGAATTTCTACTGTGAAACTGCAAAAATTTTTATTCGCACATTTCTAACCTGGATGAGAACCTATTAACACCATTATTGCTCCCATGTCATGGTCACCCTCTTTAAATGGCAAACGCTCTCTTTTGACACAAAATTATATGAGAATTGCAATAGATGGTGCGAATACTCTGCACAGAGACTTACGAGATGAGCTGGGCATTATCATGTTTTATCCTGGGCAAGAGAATTTGCTGCCGCCATTTAGCAAATCGGGTCAAATTATCCTCAATCGACAAATTAACTTCAATTTGGTTCTTAGTATTCCAAATTTCCAAACCAATTAGGGCTACAAAGATGTTTATGGTCTTATATACCTGTGGGATGTAAAGTAGTTACCAAAAATATACTTCAGTAACAGAGTCATTTATAATACAAGGTGGAAGTGCAGAGAATGCAGATTTATAGATGTAGCAGAGCTGGATGTGACATGAGGTAAAGTGATAGATAGATAGATAGATAGCTAGATAGATAGATAGATAGATAGATAGATATGAGATAGATATGAGATAGATAGATAGATAGATAGATAGATAGATAGATAGATAGATAGATAGATAGATAGAATAAAGAAATAGGAGATGGCTGGGTAAATAGAAAGAAAGGAGAATAAAAAATAAATAGAAGATAAAGAGATAGGAGATGAATGAATAGATAGATAGATATTAGATGGATAGATAGATAGATAGATAGATAGATAGATAGATATTAGATGGATAGATATTAGATAGATAGATATGAGATAGATAGATAGATAGATAGATAGATAGATAGATAGATAGATAGATAGATAGATATGAGATAGATAGATTTGAGATAGATACAGTCATATGAAAAAGTTTGGGCACCCCTATTAATCTTAATCATTTTTAGTTCTAAATATTTGGGTGTTTGCAACAGCCATTTCAATTTGATATATCTAATAACTGATGGACACAGTAATATTTCAGGATTGAAATGAGGTTTATTGTACTAACAGAAAATGTGCAATATGCATTAAACCAAAATTTGACCATTCCTCTTTACAAAACAATTCCAGTTCAGTTAAGTTTGATGGTCGCCGAGCATGGACAGCCCGCTTCAAATTATCCCACAGATGTTCAATGATATTCAGGTCTGGGGACTGGGATGGCCATTCCAGAACATTGTAATTGTTCCTCTGCATGAATGCCTGAGTAGATTTGGAGCTGTGTTTTGGATCATTGTCTTGCTGAAATATCCATCCCCGGCGTAACTTCAAATTCGTCACTGATTCTTGTACATTATTCTCAAGAATCTGCTGATACTGAGTTGAATCCATGCGACCCTCAACTTTAACAAGATTCCCGGTGCCGGCATTGGCCACACAGCCCCAAAGCATGATGGAACCTCCACCAAATTTTACAGTGGGTAGCAAGTGTTTTTCTTGGAATGCTGTGTTTTTTGGACGCCATGCATAACGCCTTTTTGTATGACCAAACAACTCAATCTTTGTTTCATCAGTCCACAGGACCTTCTTCCAAAATGAAGCTGGCTTGTCCAAATGTGCTTTTGCATACCTCAGGCGACTCTGTTTGTGGCGTGCTTTCAGAAACGGCTTCTTTCGCATCACTCTCCCATACAGCTTCTCCTTGTGCAAAGTGTGCTGTATTGTTGACCGATGCACAGTGACACCATCTGCAGCAAGATGATGCTGCAGCTCTTTGGAGGTGGTCTGTGGATTGTCCTTGACTGCTCTCACCATTCTTCTTCTCTGCCTTTCTGATATTTTTCTTGGCCTGCCACTTCTGGGCTTAACAAGAACTGTCCCTGTGGTCTTCCATTTCCTTACTATGTTCCTCACAGTGGAAACTGACAGGTTAAATCTCTGAGACAACTTTTTGTATCCTTCCCCTGAACAACTATGTTGAACAATCTTTGTTTTCAGATCATTTGAGAGTTGTTTTGAGGAGCCCATGATGCCACTCTTCAGAGGAGATTCAAATAGGAGAACAACTTGCAATTGGCCACCTTAAATACCTTTTCTCATGATTGGATACACCTGGCTATGACGTTCAAAGCTCAGTGAGGTTACAAAACCAATTTTGTGCTTCAGTAAGTCAGTAAAAAGTAGTTAGGAGTATTCAAATCAATAAAATGATAAGGGTACCCAAATTTTTGCAGCGGTCAAATTTTGGTTTAATGCATATTGCACATTTTCTGTTAGTACAATAAACCTCATTTCAATCCTGAAATATTACTGTGTCCATCAGTTATTAGATATATCAAATTGAAATGGCTGTTGCAAACACCCAAATATTTAGAACTAAAATTGATTAAGATTAATAGGGGTGCCCAAACTTTTTCATACGACTGTAGATAGTGTAACGTCTCTGCCTGTTCAGTTCTCTTCGCCACCCTTCGCTCGCACGCTGAGGCGAGGGAGGCGGGTTCAGTTTGGTTCCTTGCGTAGGTTTCTTGTTGCTCAGTCTGAACACTGTCCTAGACAATGTAATTGATTTTCTGTCACACCCGTTTCCTTCACCTTGGTTTTCTCTGTTCCACTAATAGTTAATCTTAGCCTTGTCTGTGTGATTGACAGCCTGTCTACCAATCCAGTCTGGGGCTTGCCCAGACTTTCTATAAACAGGTTGTCAGCCCTCACATGGTCGCCGATTATTGCACTGTCTTTGCCTGCTCTCTTTGTGATATCCCTTGCTGCTTTGTTACCTGATTCTCTGACCTTTGGCTTGCCTTGTGACTATTCTCTTGGATTGTGATTTCGTACTGCATTGCTCGTCTGTTACCGAACCCTTGGCTTTCTGACCTCACTTTGTGTCGTTTGTTCTGTCTTTGTTCAGTGTTGTCACTTACTCAGTATAGGGCTTGTCTTCAGGTTGTCCTTTTACCGTTTAGGGTAACTGAGGCAATAGGAAGGGACAGTGGCTGGGGTGAGATTAGGGCTCACTTGTCTCTGTCCTTCCTCCCAGACCCCTGCAGTAGTGTCAGAGTATTGCTACATCGGGCAAGCCTCTAACAGATAGATAGATAGATAGATAGATAGATAGATAGATATTAGATGGATGGATGGATAGATAGATATTAGATGGATAGATATTAGATAGATAGATACTGTAGATAGATAGATAGATATGAGATAGATAGATAGATAGATAGATATTAGATGGATAGATAGATATTAGATAGATATATATGAGATAGATAGATAGATATTAGATAGATAGATAGATAGATAGATAGATAGATAGATAGATAGATATTGGCTAGATAGATATTAGATAGATAGATAGATAGATAGATATGAAATAGATAGATAGATAGATAGATAGATAGATAGATAGATATTACATGGATAGATAGATATTAGATAGCTAGATATTAGATGAATAGATAGATATTAGATAGATATGAGATAGATAGATAGATAGATAGATAGATAGATATTAGATGGATAGATAGATATTAGATAGATATATATGAGATAGATAGATAGATAGATAGATAGATAGATATTAGATAGATAGATAGATAGATAGATAGATAGATAGATAGATAGATATGAAATAGATAGATAGATAGATAGATAGATAGATAGATAATTAGATGGATAGATAGATATTAGATGGATAGATAGATATTAGATAGATAGATAGATAGATATGAGATAGATAGATAGATAGATAGATAGATAGATAGATATTAGATGGATACATAGATATTAAATAGATAGAAATGAGATAGATAGATAGATAGATAGATATAGGATAGATAGATATTAAATAGATAGATAGATAGATAGATAGATAGATATTAGATGGATAGATAGATATTAGATAGATAGATAGATAGATAGATAGATAGATATTGGATAGATAGATATTAGATAGATAGATAGATAGATAGATAGACTGACTCACCAAGTTGATGTAATTGACAATTTGAAATAATTTATTTTTTACTTGTGAGGTATTACGTCCATATGTCACAAACTGCAATGTAAGGAAATCCGAGCTCTTACATGATATATAGTATAGTTACACAAATAACTATGTACTAATGTGATTTACAACTGATCATTACTGACCTAATATAATGTGATATATGTATGATAAGGATTGTAAATATGCTGAGACACTATTATCTCTTAGGAAATGGGCTGGTTAAGACTTATAAGACACAGTCCTAGGGCATTAGTCAGTCTCTGACCATGATCTGGACCACAGAGGCGTACCATGAAACTCCTGGCTCCCTATGCCAAATCTGTATCAGGCATCAAACTGTAATGTATCCTTTATAGTACTGGTCTCCTATTATTGGGAAGAGTCATCTTAAGGTCCTGGGTGAGACTGTATCCTCTGCACCCTCCAAGGTACACCCCCTGCTGGATTGTGATTAGTATTGGTTGCAGGCTGAATACGTCTGACAACTAGCAGGGGATGTTACTGAAATGTGGCAGTAGCCAGGATTATTTATCACATTATCTAAAATTTAATTTTAAAGCAGAAATCTCAAAAATGTTGCCCGTGCCCAATGATGAGTATTCATGGGTATAACAGGCTATAGCACTATAGTTAGCTACTGACATAAACATGTACCTGGTTGTAATTTTACTACCTGAGAAGTAAGATCTATGGTTGGCTAAGAGGCCGGATATCCTGGTTCATTACCTGAGCCCTCTGAAGCAGGTGGTATACCATTTTACTCTCTGTCCACCATTTTACCCTCTGGCTACATATTATCTGCCTCCAGGATAGGTCAGCCCTTGATTTTCATGTATTGGAAGAAGTTCCAATGAACAGTGAATGGATGAACAGTAGTGCATACAGAATACACATAGTCTTACCATAGAGTTATCAGCTACCATGTAAAGCTCAATATACTTCTGAGAAATCAAAATGTCATCAGCCTCTCTCTAAAGTAAGATGAAAACTTATAAGAATTATGGTTAACATACTTAAAGTGAACTTGTCAGGTGACTTCTGCTGCCCTATCTAAGAGAAGAATATCAAAGAGGGTGAGAATCAGAGCTCTGTGATATATATGGTTATATGATATAAGAGAGAAGCTGAGCTCTGTGATATATAGGGTTGTATGATAAAGGAGAGAAGCTGAGCTCTGTGATATATAGGGTTATATGATAGAGGAGAGAAGCTGAGCTCTGTGATATATAGGGTTATATGATAGAGGGAGAGAGGCTGAGCTCTGTGATATATAGGGTTATATGATATAAGAGAGAAGCTGAGCACTGTGATATATATGGTTATATGATAGAGGAGAGAATCTGAGCTCTGTGATATATAGGGTTATATGATAGGGGAGAGAAGCTGAGCTCTGTGATATATAGGTTATATGATAGAGGAGAGAAGCTGAGCTCTGTGATATATAGGTTATATGATAGAGGAGAGAAGCTGAGCTCTGTGATATATATGGTTATATGATAGAGGAGAGAATCTGAGCTCTGTGATATATAGGGTTATATGATAGGGGAGAGAAGCTGAGCTCTGTGATATATAGGTTATATGATAGAGGAGAGAAGCTGAGCTCTGTGATATATAGGTTATATGATAGAGGAGAGAAGCTGAGCTCTGTGATATATAGGGTTATATGATAGAGGAGAGAAGCTGAGCTCTGTGATATATAGGGTTATATGATAGAGGAGAGAAGCTGAGCTCTGTGATATATAGGGTTATATGATAGAGGAGAGAAGCTGAGCTCTGATATATAGGATTATATGGTAGGAGAGAAGCTGAGCTCTGTGATATATAGGGTTATATGATAGAGGAGAGAATCTGAGCTCTGTGATATATAGGGTTATATGATAGAGGGAGAGAAGCTGAGCTCTGTGATATATAGGGTTATATGATAGAGGAGAGAAGCTGAGCTCTGTGATATAAAGGGTTATATGATAGAGGTGAGAAGCTGAGCTCTGTGATATATAGGGTTATATGATAGAGGAGAGAAGCTGAGCTCTGTGATATATAGGGTTATATGATAGAGGAGAGAAGCTGAGCACTGTGATATATAGGGTTATATGATAGAGGAGAGAAGCTGAGCTATTTGATATATAGGGTTATATGATAGAGGGAGAGAAGCTGAGCTCTGTGATATATAGGGTTATATGACAGAGAGAGAGAAGCTGAGTTCAGTGATATATAGGATTATACAATAGAAGGAGAGAAGCTGAGCTCTGTGATATACAGTATATATAGGTTTATATGATAGTGGAGAGAAGCTTAGCTCTGTGATATACAGTATATATAGGTTTATATGGTAGAGGAGAGAAGCTGAGCTCTGTGATATATATATAGGTATATATGATAAAGGAGAGAAGCTGAGCTCTGTGATATATAGGTGTATATGATAGAGGAGAGAAGCTGAGCTCTGTGATATATATAGGTATATATGATAAAGGAGAGAAGCTGAGCTCTGTGATATATAAGTTATATGATAGAGGAGAGAAGCTGAGCTCTGTGATATATTGGGTTATATGATAGAGGAGAGAAGCTGAGCTCTGTGATATATAGGGTTATATTATAGACGGTGAGAAGTTGAGCTCTGTGATATATAGGGTTATATGATAGAGGAGTGAAGCTGAGCTCTGTGATATATAGGGTTATATGATAGAGGAGAGAAGTTGAGCTCTGTGATATATAGGATTATATGATAGAGGAGAGAAGCTGAGCTCTGTGATATATAGGGTTATATAATCGAGGGGAGAAGCTGAGCTCTGTGATATATAGATGTATATGATAGAGAGAAGCTGAGCTCTGTGATATATAGGGTTATATGATAGAGGAGAGAAGCTAAGCTCTTTGATATATAGGGTTATATGATAGAGGAGAGAAGCTGAGCTCTGAGATATATATGGTTATATGATAGACGGAGAGAAGCTGAGCACTGTGATATATATATAGGTTTATATGATAGAGGAGAGAAGCTGAGCTCTGTGATATATAGGGTTATATGATAGAAGGAGAGAAGCTGAACTCTGTGATATATATGTTTATATGATAGAGGGAGAGAAGCTGAGCTCTGAGATATATACGGTTATATGATAGACAGAGAGAGGCTGAGCTCTGTGATATATTGGGTTATATGATAGAGGAGAGAAGCTGAGCTCTGTGATATATAGGGTTATATGATAAAGGAGAGAAGCTGAGCTCTGTGATATATAGGATTATATGATAGAGGAGAGAAGCTGAGTTCTGTGATATATAGGGTTATATGATAAAGGAGAGAAGCTGAGCTATGTGATATATAGGGTTATATGATAAAGGAGAGAAGCTGAGCTCTGTGATATATAGGGTTATATGACAGAGAGAGAGAAGCTGAGCTCTGTGATATATATGGTTATATGATAGACGGAGAGAAGCTGAGCTCTGTGTTATATTGGGTTATATGATAGAGGAGAGAAGCTGAGCTCTGCGATATATAGGTGTATATGATAGAGGAGAGAAGCTGAGCTCTGTGATATATAGGGTTATATGATAGAAGAGAGAAGCTGAGCTGTGTGATATATAGGGTTATATGATCGAGGGGAGAAGCTGAGCTCTGTGATATATAGGGTTATATGATAGAGGGAGAGAAGCTGAGCTCTGTGATATATATATAGGTTTATATGATAGAGGAGAGAAGCTGAGCTCTGTGATATATAGGGTTATATGATAGACGGAGAGAAGCTGAGCTCTGTGATATATATATATAGGTTTATATGATAGAGGAGAGAAGCTGAGCTCTGTGATATATAGGGTTATATGATAGAGAAGAGAAGCTGAGCTCTGTGATATATAGGATTATATGATAGAGGGAGAGAAGCTGAGCTCTGTGATATATAGGTTTATCTGATAGAGGAGAGAAGCTGAGCTCTGTGATATATAGGGTTATATGATAGAGTGAGAGAAGCTGAGCTCTGTGATATATAGGGTTATATGATAGAGGGAGAGAAGCTGAGCTCTGTGATATATAGGGTTATATGACAGAGGAGAGAAGCTGAGCACTGTGATATATAGGTTATATGATAGAGGGAGAGAAGCTGAGCTCTGTGATATATAGGGTTATATGACAGAGGAGAGAAGCTGAGCTGTGTGATATATAGGGTTATATGATAGAAGAGAGAAGCTGAGCTCTGTGATATATAGGCTTATATGATAGAGGAGAGAAGCTGAGCTCTGTGATATATAGGGTTATATGATAGAGGGAGAGAAGCTGAGCTCTGATATATATATATATATATATATATATATATATATATATATATAGGTTTATATGATAGAGGGAGAGAAGCTGAGCGCTGTGATATATGATAGAGGAGAGAAGCTGAGCTCTGTGATATATATATAGGTTTATATGATAGAGGAGAGAAACTGAGCTCTGTGATATATAGGGTTATATGATAGAGGAGAGAAGCTGAGCTCTGTGATATATAGGGTTATATGATAGAGGAGAGAAGCTGAGCCCTGTGATATATAGGGTTATATGATAGAGGAGAGAAGCTGAGCTCTGTGATATATAGGGTTATATGATAGAGGAGAGAAGCTGAGCTCTGTGATATATAGGGTTATATGATAGACGGAGAGAAGCTGAGCTCTGTGATATATAGGGTTATATGATAGAGGAGAGAAGCTGAGCTCTGTGATATATAGGGTTATATGATAGAAGGAGAGAAGCTGAACTCTGTGATATATATGTTTATATGATAGAGGGAGAGAAGCTGAGCTCTGAGATATATACGGTTATATGATAGACAGAGAGAGGCTGAGCTCTGTGATATATTGGGTTATATGATAGAGGAGAGAAGCTGAGCTCTGTGATATATAGGGTTATATGATAAAGGAGAGAAGCTGAGCTCTGTGATATATAGGATTATATGATAGAGGAGAGAAGCTGAGTTCTGTGATATATAGGGTTATATGATAAAGGAGAGAAGCTGAGCTATGTGATATATAGGGTTATATGATAAAGGAGAGAAGCTGAGCTCTGTGATATATAGGGTTATATGACAGAGAGAGAGAAGCTGAGCTCTGTGATATATATGGTTATATGATAGACGGAGAGAAGCTGAGCTCTGTGTTATATTGGGTTATATGATAGAGGAGAGAAGCTGAGCTCTGCGATATATAGGTGTATATGATAGAGGAGAGAAGCTGAGCTCTGTGATATATAGGGTTATATGATAGAAGAGAGAAGCTGAGCTGTGTGATATATAGGGTTATATGATCGAGGGGAGAAGCTGAGCTCTGTGATATATAGGGTTATATGATAGAGGGAGAGAAGCTGAGCTCTGTGATATATATATATAGGTTTATATGATAGAGGAGAGAAGCTGAGCTCTGTGATATATAGGGTTATATGATAGAGAAGAGAAGCTGAGCTCTGTGATATATAGGATTATATGATAGAGGGAGAGAAGCTGAGCTCTGTGATATATAGGTTTATCTGATAGAGGAGAGAAGCTGAGCTCTGTGATATATAGGGTTATATGATAGAGTGAGAGAAGCTGAGCTCTGTGATATATAGGGTTATATGATAGAGGGAGAGAAGCTGAGCTCTGTGATATATAGGGTTATATGACAGAGGAGAGAAGCTGAGCACTGTGATATATAGGTTATATGATAGAGGGAGAGAAGCTGAGCTCTGTGATATATAGGGTTATATGACAGAGGAGAGAAGCTGAGCTGTGTGATATATAGGGTTATATGATAGAAGAGAGAAGCTGAGCTCTGTGATATATAGGTTTATATGATAGAGGAGAGAAGCTGAGCTCTGTGATATATAGGGTTATATGATAGAGGGAGAGAAGCTGAGCTCTGATATATATATATATATATATATATATATATATAGGTTTATATGATAGAGGGAGAGAAGCTGAGCGCTGTGATATATGATAGAGGAGAGAAGCTGAGCTCTGTGATATATATATAGGTTTATATGATAGAGGAGAGAAACTGAGCTCTGTGATATATAGGGTTATATGATAGAGGAGAGAAGCTGAGCTCTGTGATATATAGGGTTATATGATAGAGGAGAGAAGCTGAGCCCTGTGATATATAGGGTTATATGATAGAGGAGAGAAGCTGAGCTCTGTGATATATAGGGTTATATGATAGAGGAGAGAAGCTGAGCTCTGTGATATATAGGGTTATATGATAGACGGAGAGAAGCTGAGCTCTGTGATATATAGGGTTATATGATAGAGGAGAGAAGCTGAGCTCTGTGATATATAGGGTTATATGATAGACGGAGAGAAGCTGAGCTCTGTGATATATAGGGTTATCTCACATAGCTAATTCTGATTTGTTATATAAAGGCTAAGACAATCACCATAACAATAGTACTAGGCCCCTGCAAGTGCTGCTTGGCACCACTACACTCCTAACCAACCACAAAACAGGAGGTCCTGGTACCCATAGCAAAATCCATAGCTCATACCGTCAACGTTTGTCCCATCTGATCTGCTTCCATGTCCTGAAGCGTATCTTCTGATATCATCACTCCCAAAGTTTTAGGAATATCCTCCACTGCCTCATATATAGCATGTTTCCCATTATCTGATGGATTCAGGGGTTCAATCAAGAACTTGCGATCTTGTGTCAGGATGACCCCGCTGCACAGAAAGTACTTATGTTACCTCTGACTCATGTAAGGAGCAGACTTCTACATTCACCGGTAATATTACAACATTTCTCAACTTTCCTATATCCATTCAACTTCTTCCATCCTTATAAATCAACATGACAACAATAAGTTTGGAAGATGAAGAAATAGATATTAGAAAGGCAACTTACCTGACCCCCAAACAGGTGCTAATACTGACGGCTGATCCTTCATCGTCCTTCACATATCCCTGATAATGGCAGTGATCCTAAAAGAACATAGACCTGTGAATGTTCTATACAAAATGGAGGGACTTACCATAAATGATGTCAGGGTACTGCATGGCTGGCAGACTACATCATAAAGACAACCTCCATAGTACTTGTAATACACACTGATCAGGTAGAAGAGGGAGCGACTTGAGAGCTAGATGCTGGTTCCAGTCAGATGATCCTGAGTTGGAACCTACCTGGAAACTTGAGGTCAGGTTAAATAGAACCCAGTCAGGAAGTTGGTGCATGTTGAGTGCCTGGATAACTCCTTTAAACCCCTATATGTTGATTGATTTTGGTCACTGCTTTCTGTTGACTGTCATTGAGATAACCCAGAGAGATGGAGGAGACAGAGTCTCCCTCCCCGAAAGTATACCAGTGAAGATGGGAGATTTCTAGGGAGCTAATCAACGAACAATCTGTGTTGTATCTACATATGTAGCCAAGAATAACATGACTTTTAGCAAATTAAGTAAACACATTAACTTTTTTCTCCATTGCTTCCAATTGTTTTCATTGTGCAGTGAGTTATCAGATTCAAGTTGAAGATGGCTACATCTGTACATCTAATTCTATTCTATACTTTACTAATGACTTTTAAGTAAATGATTAAGTTTGTTGCTATCTTCCCTCAAAGTTACACCTTGAACAGGGTGCAGGGACTCTCTCTTTGTTGTTCTTTAAAAGAGCTCCTTAAAGGGGTTTTCCCATCTCCCTGTTTTCAGCAGCTTTGCCTGCTGTCTCTTCTTCTCACTCCCTGTATTCCTCCCCTGCCCCAGCTTGCTGAACAGGACACTATGAAGTATCACAATACTTATGATTACTAGAAATCTAATATAAATTCAGATCAAATAATATGCACATGCTTCTAGAGAAGGACTCAGTGTTATCTGTGTGTTTACATAGAGAGATAACAGACACAGCTTTATCAGCAAACTGCAATTAGCTGAGTGGCAGAGCTGTAGATAACAGTGAGAGTAGTCAGTGATGTCAGGGTCGGTTCACACCCTGCGAATCCTACCTAAATGTCGGAAAACTGGACAGGGGCAGGTTTGCGACGCTTTGCTTAAAACCCCATTCATTTGAATGGGTTTTTAAAGCGAAGCCGTTTTTTTTCGTGGGAAACAAAGTCCTGCATATCCGACTTTGTTTCCAGTGAGAAAAAAAATGTTTGCGGTGCAGAGGGTGTAAGCACGCACCCGCGCATTTCTTTAAAAACCCATTCAAGTGAATGGGGTTTTAAGCACTGTGTCACAAACCTTTCCCTGTCCAGTGCCTATCCAGTTTTCCGACATCTAGGTCGGATTTGCGGCGGACAGAGTGTCGGCGCAAGTGTGAACCCACCCTTACTTGTCCTGCTTATCACACAGGTCCTGCGTTATAGAAACGCTGTGTAAACAATGGGAGATATAATTTCACATAGCAGGAAAACAAAACAGCATTGCTAAAGCAATATATTTAGGAAAACTCTTCAATTTACAAGCTAGCAGTATAGATAGGATCCTTGAGATGGGAATACCCCTTTAACTTCTTCCTAAAATCTGTTGTACGCAGCCCTCACCATCAGTATAGGGTGTCAGCGGTAACACAGTTACCAGAGTTATCTCTAATCCAGCTCATTTAAGCTTTTAGATATTGTTGAGAGAGGGAGGGAGCAATGTGGCTACATAGCACAAATGACAAATCGAGTCTACATATCTTACCTGTATTTGGTCCTCAGAAGTGGTCATTACTGGGGTGTCATCGTGAAGGTAAAAAGTCTCTATATAATCATCTGATAACAGATTCCTAAAGGAAAGCAAGAGTATAGGGAATACCCAATATATATAACAACTGGGACAAATACAGTGGTAATGTCAGTGGTCAGTGACCTTTATGGCTGCTTTGTGCTACTTCTCTGCTTGCACTATTTCTTATAGATCTACCCAAGGAAATGTTAGGTGTCACTTACTCAGTTTTTTCCAGGTGGATCACCAGTGGTTCTCCATTCAGTTGTATTTCATATTGCACAAAGCTTGGGTATTTGTCCTGAGGATTTTAATTTTAGTGAATATGATCATTATTTCTAGTGGAAACGGTTTCAAGTACATACCAGTCACAAGTAAGAAGTGACAACCCGAGACTATGGAAATATGCAGCCCATTTCTTAGTACTGTCTGCACTGCATGGCACCGTACATAGAGGTTCTCTCTGGTTGACACTGTATACGGTGACACTCTTTTTCTGACACTTTTGCTAGCGCTGTAGGTGAGAGACTATGTACGGAGGGTAATGTTTTTGACACTGTATATGGGGGTACTCTTTTTCTGACAATGTTAAAGGGCACTATTTCTGGCACTGTACAGCTGTGGCCAAAAATTTTGAGACTGAAACTAATTTTGTTTTTCACATAGTTTACAGTAGATTCACACTAGTGTTCGGGTCTCCATCATTCGAGTTCACATATGGACTCAAAAGACGGAGACCCCGTCCGTTTAAAAAGCAGTTACCCGTGGAAACCTGTGGACCCCATAGACTATGATGGGGTACGCCTGTTTTCCACCTGGTTTCCGCCGGTTTTATTCTAAAACTGATGGAGAGAAAAGTCCTCCTTGCAGGTCTTTTCTCTCTGACGATTTTAAGTAGAATTTGTGGCAGTCTCCAATGGACACTCCAACGAAGATGTGAATCCAGCCTTACTTCTTCAGCTTTTAGCTCACCGTTTCTTCTGCTGACAATCATTCTCCCAGATGTCCCAAACAGTCTGAAGGGGCTTTGTCAGATAAAATAACTTTACCCCAGTTCTCTGTAATTCAGTCCCTGCAGAATGTCAGTCTGTTCTTGTAGGGTTTTGTTTTTTTGAGAGAAGTGGCTTCTTTGCTTCCCTTCTGGAAGATGAAAAGGTGGAGAAGTCTGGAGAAGAAAAGGTGAGCGTTCCCATGAGTCCTGTACCATTCCAACAATAAAGCATCCTGAACCCATTCACATGTGGGGCTGCTTTTCATCCAAGGGAGTGGTTTCACTCACAATTTTTGGTATCTAAACATCCTCCAAGAGCAAGTTCTCCCATCCATCCAGGAGCAATGTAGTAACGAGCAATGCTTTTTCCAGCATGATGGAGCACCAGGCAAGAGTGATAACTAAGTGGCTCGATGAACAAAACAAATTGAACTTTTGGGTCCATGGCCTGGAAACTCCCCAAAACTCTAACTCATTGAGAACCTGTGGTCAATCCTCAAAAAGCGGGTGGACAAACAAAAAGACAAAAATTGTAATAAACTCCAAGCACTGATAAGGTAAAAATGGGTTGTCACCAGTCCCGATCTGGCCTAGAAGCTGACCAGGGAGAAATGCCGAAGTCTTGAAAAATAAGGACCAACACTGTAAGTGTTGTGTCTTTACAGAAACTTGATGTATTTTTCAAAAAAGTGTAAAAATTTATGAAATGCTTATAATTGTTCTTCAGTAGCCATAGAAACATCTGACTATAAGATCTCAAAACACTGAAGCAGATAACTTTTTGAAAACCAAAATTTGTGGCAGTCTCAAAACTTTTGGTCACCACTGTAAATGTGGCAGTGACATTGTGTATGAGGGCATTTCTTATTGTCAACCTAGTGTAAATGGGGACAGCATTAATGGAGGCACTATGATGTACACTGTTTATGGGGACCCTCTGGCACTATTAATGAGGGTGCTTTGTCTCTCCTTAAACTTAAATTAAAGAATACATGTTATCTTGCTACTATCTCTCAGATATTAACAATCTTACCTTGCCGTACACCTTGTACTCAGAATGCCGCAATTGAGGAAACACCACTTCATATTTCCGACTTCTGGGCAGTGCAGAGGATACTCAAATTTAAAAGTAACACAATTACAGTGTTATCCACAATAAGGTAAAATGTCCTAGTGATTCATCTCAGACAACTTCCCAACCAAGCCCTTTAAGATGCAGCCCCTGGCACCACCAGCAAACAGATGGTTTTGCTTGGGGATGCTGCAGTCGCTGGAGGGAAAACTGTAGAAATACATGGCACCCATTCTGATGTAATACAAAGAAAGTTTGAGTCTGCCAGGCTGGGGGTTGCCTTATGCTGAGATCTTTGTTTTAGCTCACAGAGTAGCGCCCCAATCCCAATGGCGTAACGAATGTCTACCTAGCCGCAGTGTAAAATATCACTTACCTCCAACACTGTCAGCTGCACCACAGCATCTCCCACAGAATCCCTCTTGACTACATGCTGCTGTCCACCTGATATTTTTGCCAAGTAAGGGTTAATTTTCTCCTTTCTGGCAGTGAAAGGCTGTGTATCATAAATCTTCCTATTCCAGTGCACCAGAGGACGGAGGTAATACATTTATGATACATACACTGACAGCCATCAAAGGAAATCAGAAATGAGAACAAAAAAGCCCTTGTTTGTTAAGGGCAATCTGTTGGTGCCCCTGGCTTCTGGACCCAGTCGCAGATGCGACCACTGTGACACCTCCAGTAAAGCCAGTGCCCAGCCCTCTTTATGATACCCATACACCTTTATAGAGCATATGGATAGGCTTTGTCCTCATGAGACAATGCCTTTATCATCCAGTTACAAATATTTTCATTAAGACATTGCAGCACTCCATAAGAGACTCCATTGCAATGTCCACCTGAAATCGGAGGATAAAGCACGGCCATTTCAATTTTAAAACAGACCCTATTATAGTGAATGGGTTTGTGTGGGCTCAGTGTGTACTATTACAGGAACCAGAACAACATAAAGGTGACACTAATGTGAACCTAGTGTACATGTAACAACTACAAAAATATAAAGCTAAATATATAGGAAATATGAAATGCTGACCTTATCCGAAACACATTACAAAGTATCACCTTACCTAGAAATTGGCTGCCCAGCAGTACTAGTGGTATCAGTGTGAATGTCTGCATGGTCGGTACAAGCTTCTAAAGTACCTATTATATGAATGTATGAGTAGGGTCCATGTCATTTATCCCAGAAGGGCCAATAAAAATCTAAACAATAGCAAACGTCACCCTGTGTATGTCCCCAAGCAATGTGACAAGCTGTGTTTACCTGGGAGAAACAGTGAGTGCTGGCACAGATGGAAGACTAACATCTTCTAACCTACACAAGACAGGAGGCGGTTTTACTGTTTTTAGTCACTTTGGTTGTAATGACTTCAGAATGGTGCCTGAATGTATATGACCATGATCCCCACATTTCTATATAGCTTATATGAATAAGTGAATGGTTTCAATGTCCTACATTGGTTTCCATGTCCTACGTTGGTTTCCATGTCTTATGTTGGTTTCTTTGACCTCTGGTGGTTTCCATGTCCTCTGATGGTTCCCATGTCCTATGTTGGTTTCCATATCCTACGTTGGTTTCTATGTCCTACGTTGGTTTCCAAGTCCTGTGATTGTTTCCATGTCCTCTGTTGGCTTTCATGTCTTCTGATGGTTCCCATGTCCTCTGTTGGTTTCCATTCCTATGTTGGTTTTTATGTCCTACATTGGTTTCCATGTTCTCTGTTGGTTTCCATTCCTATGTTGGTTTCTATGTCCTACATTGGTTTCCATGTCCTCTGATGGTTTCCATGTCCTCTGATGGTTCCCATGTCCTTTGTTGGTTCCCATGTCCACTGATGTTTCCCATGTCCTATGTTGGTTTCCATATCCTATGTTGGTTTCTATGTTCTACGTTGGTTTCCATGTCTTATGTTGGTTTCTTTGACCTCTGGTGGTTTCCATGTCCTCTGATGGTTCCCATGTCCTCTGATGGTTCCCATGTCCTATGTTGGTTTCCATATCCTACGTTGGTTTCTATGTCCTACATTTATTTCCATGTCCTCTGATGGTTTCCATGTCCTCTGATGGTTCCCATGTCCTTTGATGGTTCCCATGTCCTATGTTGGTTTCCATAGCCTACATTGGTTTCTATGTCCTACGTTGGTTTTCATGTCCTCTGATTGTTTCCATGTCCTCTGTTGGTTTTCTTGTCCTCTGATGGTTCCCATGTCCTCTGTTGGTTTCCATTCTTATGTTGGTTTTTATGTCCTACATTGGTTTCCATGTTCTCTGTTGGTTTCCATATCTATTTACTTATTAAATGAGATCTTACAAAGAGCAGATTCAGGCATGATCAGAATCATGTAAGGATGGATTCTTCATGGTCCTGATATTTGGGACTATTATGCTTTTTAGTGGTGAGCCTATTGCAAGTCTTGATAGGTATTTGGCCTAAGGTAGGAGAATTGCTACCTATTGGAAACAGCATTTGCATTCAGGTTGTTGTTTTTGTCTCTATTCCAATGTACTCCGTTATTTACAATAAGTAACAGAATGATTAGGATGTACATACTATAGATTCAGACCGTGGAGATATAATTTGAGCATTTTACTTGTCCAGTCACTTTATTCTGGGGCGGCGAGAATGTGATGAGAATGTCTCCAGGACTTCAGTTAAAATTTTATAGAAAATGCAGCCCTTTTAATACCCGTTTTTGCATTTCGTTTTTTTCCCCACATTGTAAGAACCATAATTTTTTTCATTTTTCAGTTCAGTCACATGATGGCTTATTGTTTTCAGAACAAATTGTACTTTATTCAATATTCAATATTGAATCCTGTGCAATGGAATGGAAGCTGGAAAAAAAATTCAGAGTGAAGTAGAATTGGAAAAAAATGCATCTGTGCCAATTTCTTATGGGTTTAATTTTTATGGCGTTCACTAATGGGTAAAAATGACATTTTACCTGTATTCTGTGGGTCAGTACGATCACAGCGATACCAAATTTATATAGTATTTGTAATGTTTTGATACCTTTTAAAAAATTAAAACTTTGCAAAATAGAAAAATTTCTTTGTGTTGCCATATTGTGACACCTGTAATTTTTTCACATTTACATGTACGGAGCTGGGTAAGGCTTTTTTTATGCAGAACAAAATGTAATTTTTAGTCATACCTTTTTGTTGAAGTTCTGATGGTTTAATCTCTTTTTATTCAATTTTTTTAGGAGGCAAAGTGTTAAAAAAACAGCCTTTTGGCCACGTTGATTTTTTTCCTCGCTACAACGTTCATCGTATGGGATAAATATTTTTATAGTTTGGGTATTTTTGAGTATGAGGACACCTAAAGTGTTTATTTTTATTATTGTTTATTTTTATATTTGATCTAGGGAAAGGGTGGAGTGAATTAGAGTTTTTATATTTTTGTGTTTTATTATACTTTTAAAAACCTTATTTTTTTACTTTTATTTTCAGACCCTCTAGGGACCTTGAACGCTAGGGATTCTGATTGCTCATACAATACACTGCAATATTAGTGTATAGTAAAATCTATTGACTTGTATTACAATAATAGAACCCTAGTAATGACAAGCATGGGAGCCTTCAACAGGTTCCTGGCTGTCATGGCAACCGATCGCCATCCTCTGATTGCATTGTGGAGGGCAGTGATCGTCAAAAATGGCAGCACTTTCGATTTCGTGGTTGCATTTTGCCACCGTGGCATCCAAAGCATTAACAGTCACGAATGGTGGTGGCTGTATTTCTATTTCTGCTATATTTCTAGATGACTTAGCCTCACAGTTGCTGATGCATTTCGTTACAGTCTAATACTTCGACTTGCGGTCGGACATTGTCTACCAGGTCTTGGAGTACATCATGTACCTACAAATAGAAGGCCTACGTGTTATTTGTTCTACCACTGTAACAATGACATGTACGTAATATCACCCCGAGCAAGTTGTAAAATGTTACCACAAACCTCAGAATTACAGGGAAGAAACGTCAAGTAAAAAAAAAAAACGTAACTCGGTGGCGAATGTCCTGTCTGATGTATCATACATTTATTTATCTTGAGCTCTTTCTTTTTCTGTAGTTCTCATGAATGGAAATTATTGTGAGGATGGGTGGTGAATAATATCTATTGTTTCTCATATTTAGTTATGTTAATATAAGTCTAAAGAGTCTTATTCAAGGAAGGAAGGGTTCTACAGTCAAAGTCAAGATTATACTCCCCTTACCATACAAGACCTGAATACATGGGATCTAGCAAGTCCACCATCTATGACAGCATTATTTCTACAGCTCTTCTGGTAGACTTGGCTGTGCGCTACTCCCGTGGGTACATAACATGGTACAGAACATTTCCCCCTCCCAACACGGACCTCCCCCCTGCTTGCAGACAGATTACAAAATGTGCCCGTTGCAGGTCCTGCAACCCCTGTATCCTGATTCTCTTAGGAGCTCTGGACATTGCTGGAGACGCGGCAAATATGTTTATATTACTAAGAACCCCCAATAGTAATAGACATATAGGGGCCTAAGGGATTCATCTACTTTCCTCTCTTTTCTCCCCTCCTCTTCCTGGTTTTAGTGACAAGTTCATGGTTGGGTGTAACCTGTGTCATGTACAGATGAGGCCGGCAGCTTGTCCAGAGTCTAAACGGCACACTGTTTTCTCTGGATTTACATGCACTTTGTAGACCTGACAGAAACCCCTTTAGTCATCAATCACTGTAAAGGGAAGAGAAAAGAGGTGGCCGGGAACAGGGATTGATGTCACCAGCCTAACCACTGCAGCTAGATAGCAGAGGTGGTCTGAAACCTAGGAAACAAGGTGTAAACACTGAGGAGTTATAATGAGCAAAATAGATAAAACAGCGTATTGGGTAAAACACTTCAATTACCTTAAAGAGGTTGTCCGGGCAAAAAAGGACAACCCTTTTAACGTTTAAATCAGCTAGGGGCAGTGAAACAAATAAAACAAAATGCTCTGGTGTCCTCCGGTGCGTCCCAGTTCTTCTGCTCCGGCGGCCTCTCCCGGGTCTCTTCCGGCATTCAGCTTAAGCCTCAAATTGACCAGAATGTAGGCAATAATGAATGTCCCTAAAATAACTTGGGTAGTATTAAACATAAAGGGGTATTCCAACCTTATAAACTTGTGGCATATCCACAGTGCTCTCCATTCCATTTTATAGGAGACACAGAAACAGCTAAGCATGGAGACCCATTGTTCTTGAAATATGAGAAAGTCCTGTAGATTATTGTCTGTTGCTGTTTTCTTCCTGAAAAACCTTGCCATTAGGTGTCACCCTTCTAGCTAATTTGCTGTTCACTCCCTGTTACTAGGTAAGGTCTGTCCATAGATAAAAAAGCAAGATGAGTTCACAGTGAGTTCCAAAAGTTCCTTCACAGAGATCTTTATGTGTATCTGATCCTTCCATAGGGTCCTTTTACAACTACATATACTGGATAACAAGCGCAGACCAACGATCAATACATTGAACAGCGCTTGTTTGCATCTGCCTATTACACAGGATAATATAAAGTGCGAGGGAGAGAATGATCGCTCCTCCCCCATTGACCTGCACTGCTCATCACCAGCACATCCCTGTTTACACAGGACAATGTCCCACTGACAATATTGCATGCTTTATACTGAATTTGCTTGTTGGTCACCTGATCAGCAGCACAATTAGATAGGGCAAATATCACGAACAAGCCATGTCCTTAGAACATTTGGTATCCAATTTTTGGCCCATGTAAAATAACCTTGACAGTGTTGTAAATGATCCTCATGTGTGGGTAAATGGGATAGTCTTTGAGGTGTAGTCAGACAATTATTTAGGATTTCTTTCTGGTGTCTACTGCCCTCCAATGGAAACGTAACAAATTACAGTTTAGTGATATTCCTACATGGAGTTAGCACCCACCATGGAACACAATGACGTCATTATCTTACAAAAACAAAACGGTCAAATTAGTGTGACTTATACATGGCAACCCAATACCAAACATTACTTTATATCACTGTTTCCTAACAGGGGTACCCCAGTACCCATGGACACTCTGGTTAGGAAGATGACTGTATGCCTTTGTGCAACATTACCTGCATCCTTAGGACGTTTTCTTGTCTTTTGGTAAAAATTGCTTGATAGGGGTACCCCGAGGAATTTTTCTCTCTTTTTTTCCAGGGGTGCCCTTAGTCTGAAAATGTTTGGAAACAAAATGTTGTACATAATACATATATGATAAACTATGTAGTCATTTCCAGCAGTAATGAAGTGGGCTAGTAATGGGTGATCTTCTATTTATAAGGCAAGATCTTGCAGGACACAAGAGCAGTCACAAGGTATAGGAGCCCGACTAGCTCGAAGAGCATAAGCATATTGTGGAGCCAATGGGGGGAGTTTTTTAAGACTGGCATTCTGTATGGCAGTCTTGACTCATTCCCCTATTGGCACGGTATGAGTCTGAATTGTTAAGATGCTCCAGCCCATAATTCAGGTGCACTCCCATGCGTCACAACTGAAATATATACGCCAGTCAGGAAGTGGCATAGATTTCAGGTACAACTCATGCCAGCATTTTGGCACGAGTTTAAGTAAATTTGTCAGACTAATGTGTCCCTGCCCCAGCCCGCCCTGGTCTCTGCCCACTTTCGCAAAAAGTGATGAGCAGGATGTAGAAGGAACAATGTGGCACATCTTTGGCACTAAAAAGATGCACCACATTTAATCCCATCTACGCCAGAAAACTGGTGTATACGGGTTAGAAAATATCCTCCATTGTACTTTGTAGAATGGATAGGGAATAAAGTTTTGAAGAGACCACAGGGTTCGGTTGAGCACAGCAGCCTCTTTTGAGAAAACCAAGCACAGTGTCGGACATTTGTATGTAGGCTGTTCTTGGTATTATGGCTCAGCCCCATTCAGTTAAATGGGACTGAGCTGCAAACAGTCCATGTGACCGATGAACGTGATGTCATGTAGCCAATGAAGCAGAAGTGGTACTCAGTGAGCGACAGTACTGCTCCAAACAACAAAGTCATAGGGCCCCAGGGTGCAGGACTACCAATGATCTTCAATTGATGATCAATCCTAAGCATAGGTCATCAAATGATAAAGCCCAGAAAACCCTTTAATAAATGTTTGGTGAGTATATATAATAAGCTGAGGCCTCATACACATGATGGAGTGTGCAGGCTGAGAGGGTTATGATATGTTAACGGAAGGAACTCGGTTGACTTGGGTCGTGTGCATCGGGCCTAAGAGTTAGACAATGGAGGAGACTCGCTGGGGAATGAGACTCAAAGATTGAGGAATTTACTACTAATATCTTTATAAAAAGCTCAGTTTATATCTATAAATACAGCTCATCATGACATAAAATCACTAAGATTCCTCTTCCTTCTCTTTAATAGTAAGAACGTCCAGATCCTCTTTCTCCTCATAACACTCTGTTGCATTAACGTGAACCAAAACTGGACGGGACAGGATCTTAAGTGCTTCGAGGTAGCTTGGGGGTGGAGTCTGTGTGTTCTCCAGAGGTCGAGACAAAACGCGTAGGGCGTGCATGTAGCTGGGCGGTGGGGTGATTGTGTTATTCAGACGGAAACCATGAGGAGCCAGCAAAGCATTCACTTCTGCACCCAAACAAAAGTAGAAGAAAAGCAAATCAGAATACATGTAACAAGCAATATAGTACATGAGGAGTAGGCAAATTACAAAATACCAAGAACTAACTACGCAATTGTGTGGGGCCCCCGGAGATCAGGGAGCCATGCAACTCTGGGCCACACCACCCCATAGAGTGCTTAAGGGATCCACCTACTATATCTCAATCTTTCATTATGGAGATTATGGAACGGTACATGTCACATGGGTTTTTTTTTTTTGCTGATCTCCCTTGGAACTGGGGCTGACATATTAGCCTTAGTTATAGGAAGAATACATCTTTCTAGTATACAATGCTAAGCTGAACTGGGTCCTCTAAGACATAGCAGTGTCTGACACTCAGCAGATCACATGACTATGGGGCTGGCAGAGAAGCCACATCATGGCAGCTTCTACAGCTGTATACACAGCACTGTATATACAGCAATTAGGAAGGTGGAGACAGTAATATATCATCCCAGACAAATTTATCTGAATGACATCTATCTACCCTCTATACACACAGCACACAGTTTGAAGGCAGCCTTTTCTCTAAAGTGTCAACTGACCTCAAATAGCATGTTATACACACGTGGACAAAATTGTTGATACCCCTCGTTTAATGAAAGAAAAGCCCACAATGGTCACAGAAATAACTTGAATCTGACAAAAGTAATAATATATAAAAATACTATGAAAATGAACAAATGAAAGTCAGACATTGCTTTTCAACCAGGCTTCAACAGAATTTTTAGAAAAAGAAAACTCATGAAACAGGCCTGGACAGAAATGATGGTTCCCTTAACTTAATATTTTGTTGCACAACCTTTTGAGGCAATCCCTGCAATCAAACGATTCCTGTAACTGTCAATGAGACTTCTGCACCTCTCAGCAGGTATTTTGGCCACTCCTCATGAGCAAACTGCTCCAGTTGTCTCGGGTTTGAAAGGTGCCTTTTCCAGACGTCATGTTTCAGCTCCTTCCAAAGATGCTCAATAGGATTTAGGTTAGGGCTCATAGAAGGCCAATTCAGAATAGTTCAATGTTTTCCTCTTAGCCATTCTTGGGTGTTTTTAGCTGTGTGTTTTGGGTCATTATCCTGTTGCAAGACCCATGACCTGCGACTGAGACCAAGCTTTCTGACACTGGGCAGCACATTTCTCTCTAGAATCCCTTGATAATCTTGAGATTACACAGATTCAAGACACCCTGTGCCAGATGCAGCAAAGCAGCCCCAGAACGTAACAGAGCCTCCTCCATGTTTCACAGTAGGGACAGTGTTCTTTTCAAGATATCCTTCATTTTTCCGTCTGAAAACATAGAGCTGATGTGCCTTGCCAAAAATTTCAATTTTTGTCTCATCTGTCCATAGGACATTCTCCCAGAAGCTTTGTGGCTTGTCAACATGTAGTTTGGCAAATTCCAGTCTGGCTTTTTTATGATTTGTTTTCAACAATGGTGTCCTCCTTGGTCATCTCCCATGAAGCCCACTTTGGCTCAAACAACGACGGATGGTGCGATCTGACACTGATGTTCCTTGAGCTTGAAGTTCACCTTTAATCTCTTTAGAAGTTTTTCTGGGCTCTTTTGTTACCATTCGTATTATCCTTCTCTTTGATTTGTCATCAATTTTCCTCCAGCGGCCACGTCCAGGGATTTTGTCTACAGTTCCATGGATCTTAAATTTCTGAATAATATGTGCAACTATAGTCACAGGAACATCAAGCTGCTTGGAGATGGTCTTATAACCTTTACCTTTAACATGCTTGTCTATAATTTTCTTTCTAAGCTCCTGAGACAACTCTTTCCTTCGCTTCCTCTGGTCCATGTTGAGTGTGGTACTCACCATGTCACCAAACAGCACAGTGAGTATCTGTAGCCCTATATACAGGCCACTGACTGATTACAAGATTGTAGACACCTGTGATGCTAATTAGTGGACACACCTGGATTTAACATGTCCCTTTGGTCACATTATTTTCAGGGGAACCATCATTTCTGTCCAGGCCTGTTTCATGAGTTTTCTTTTTTTAAAAATTCTCTTGAAGCATGGTTGAAAAGCAATGTCTGACTTTCATTTGTTCATTTTCACAGAATTTTTATATATTATTACTTTTGTCAGATTCAAGTTATTTCTGTGACCATTGTGGGTTCTTCTTTCATTAAACGAGGGGTACCAACAATTTTGTCCACGTGTGTGTGTGTGTGTGTGTGTGTGTGTGTGTGTGTGTGTGTGTGTAAAACGTACCACCTGGATCCTGGATGACCCCTGGAGAAGATGGGGGACTACTGGATTCCTGGACAGTAAGATTGGGCGGTTCCCTGTGATAAATATTCCTCCGTGAATGAGTCTCATGGCAGGAGCGGGATCTTCTATGGAAATGAGAAAGCAGGTTCTTGTGCAGACACTGGGTACAGCATTTCCAAGACTTGAATACCCGAAGCCAGCAGAAAATCATGATCATTATGACACTGAGGCATATGGTGAGCCAGACAAGCCACGACTCCTCCATTCTGGGGATAAATAACAATAGCAGAGTAAGAAAGCGTTTCCACACATAACATGATCACCCTCTAACAACATTCATACCCCACCTGACATAGCAGCAACAATTACATTTACACCCTTTATTTCTAATGGTGAAACGTTAAAGACCTTGTTGTCCTTTTTTTTTAATTCTTTCTAGACATATAGGATGAAAAATGAAGCAACTCCACAATAGATCTCAATTAAAAATTCCCTACTATTTCGAGTCTAGAGCTCCTATGCAGACTGAGTCTCCATGGTAACAGACAACACACAAAACTGTGTAGTCTGATACCATTATTTATTTTGCTTACTTATAAAGCACCATCACATTTCACACCTCAGTAGGTCTTTGGTGTGTGAGAGGAAACAGGAGTACCTGGAGGAAATCCAGACAAACACGTGGAGAACATACAAACTCTGTGCAGAAGTTGTCCATTGGCTAGATTGGAACCCATGATTTCAAGACTGCAAGGCTACAGTGCTAACCACTGAGCCACCGTGCTGCCCAGCTATCGGACCTCTATTTCAGACTAACCTACCAAATGTATGTAATCACTAAATTAGGGACAAATTGAAGAAAAAATTGAGATTCAAGGACTGCAGGATTACACTATACAGAACCTTTGAAGTCTGTTACCATAGTGATGCATAGTATACAAAGGAGCTGTGGAAGCAAAACGGCAAGAAATATTAAATATAAAACTTTTGGGTAAAATAAATTAAAATGGCTGCAAAGGTGGATATAGGCTTGGTCTAGCAAATATATTAGGTGCAAAAGGAAGAATAAACTTCCAAATGGTTGGTGTTGTTTCCATATTCACATCTTTCTAAATTTATATATTTTTGCCTGCTTATACCCTTGACTGTCACCACAGAATTATAATGTGATCCTAACATAAAACCTGTCCTTGCTGCCCACAGACTCTGAGTTATTCTGCTACTGGGTGTTACCATTCCTCTTGTCAATAAGGTGTATCCCTACACATTCTGACAATACATAGTCAGAAAACTGCCGGGATGCCCCCAAATGTTAAGCAATAATCCAGTCGATTTTAGCTTGTCTTGGCCAGAAAAGGGGCAGGGTGTCTCCAAACTCTAAAAGTAAGTGCTCCCTGCAGGTTTTGGGTGTTCCTCTGGGCAGGACTCAAATGCCCCCACTTTTTACCAACACAAGTTTGGCAGATGGTCAGCAGTGATTGGACAGTGCCAGAAATGCCAGTTTGCAAAGTGGAAGCGTCTCACCCAGTTGTCAATATATTAATCCACACCTAGGAGGAATGACACGCCACAAAGTCAGACATAAAACACTTGCCCTGTTGCGTTAATTTTGGCCTTCTCCAAACTATTTGTACAACATATTCTGCAGGCCTTTACAGATATTGTCATCACTTTCCCAATATAAATTCCTGATCAGTATGTCTTTGGAGTGTAGGGGGATATTGAAGTACCTGGAGGAAACCCAGGCAAACACGGTAAGAACACTCCTTACTGAGTTTCCATATTTGAGCACATGTTAAAAAGTGATGTGAAAACTCACACCTCATAGATGTAATGAAGGCCTTACCGAGGGCGGATACACTGCAGGTAAGTCGCCAGGCCATAAGTACATGTCTGAACCACATAGTTGTCACATTCCCAGAGAGAGCTCCTGTTCTCCTGACACTGAAACGACACAGGCTCCACAGATGACTTGACCTTGTTAAGTGGTGTGAAGAGAGGTGACTGTGATGTACAACCCACCTGGTAAGCAGAAGATATGACAGGATGAGACAATGGAGTTCAATCATACGGATGTAATAGTGATACAAACTGCGTGATGTACCATTCCACGCAAACAAGCATTCACCTGGAGCTTGCTACATCTATATATTGCTTTCCAGTTCATGTAACCATCTCCTTCGTATTTCTTACAGGGTACCTCCAGTTATAAACAACTTTCCATAAAAGAATAGTACAGGTGAAGATAAGACATTTTATAATAATCTTATTAAAGAAGTACTCCAACAAAAACTCTTCTTTCTATTCCTGCACCACTTCCCCAATTCTCTGTCATTTCCCAGGCTTCTTTCATGTATATTGCCCTCAGATCCCTATGATCCATCTTCTCCTTAGCTCCTGATCAGACACCATCTTGGCTTTTATACTTCTCTTTCTCTTTGCTCTGAGCACAGCATCACATGGGCAGCTAGAGACAGCACCATATCTACCTGCTGTTGGAAAGTGCATTTACCCTTCTCTCTCCTAAATAATCTAAGACAGTACAAGTATATAGTGAGGCTGAGCTGTGATCTCCTTCACTATAACTGTGTGAAAAGAACTGTCTGCTCATCACTAGTTAGTAACAGTTTCTGTTTTCCCCTATGTGATACAGGAAGTCAGGGACTTTTGCATTATTCCACTTAGATTTTGTCTGGTCATAGTGACAATAACATGACCCTGAATTATACTCCATAGGCTTCTATGAGAGAACGAACTCAAGTCTGATACAAATATAGCCATTGTCATCTTGTCTCCAGGCACGTTAGTTCATGCGAAATAGCCCACCTGCAATGTGAATCCTTCCCCCACAGACACCAGCTCTTTGAATAGCAATGCTGCAGAGAAGGAGGGGGGAGCAGGAAGGAGATGGCTAGTGGCAGAAGCCTCTGGTCTATCATCTTGTATTATAAACCAGGACCACACCACATGGCCCTAGTTACTATAAGTCAATGACAGCTATTAACTCCTAATGCAGGGATGCAGGAGTCTGTGCACTAGGAAGGGTGTCTCGTGGCAATACTTTTATGCACAGTATAATGTCCCCTGTGCCCCCTTCCAGTATAATACCCCTGTGCCCCCACTCCAACAGGGAGCACTGCTGGACCAGGAGAGGTAAGTATAGCTGCATTGTTTATTTCTGTTTGCTACTGTCTTTTTGTTGTTGTTTTTTATGCAGATCCGCTTTTAGGACCACATAGGATTCGGTGGACTATGTCAATGACCAGCGTTTTTATTTTGTTTTTTTTAAATTTCAATAAAATGATCAACAAGGGTGGGAGGGTATTTACTTACTACTAGGCTGGGAAACCCCAAAACTGTGGCTTCCCCACCCTGGTAATGCTAGTCTGCTGCTGCTTTATTTTATCTGGCTGGTTATGAAAAATGGGGACCTGTGGCCTCTGAATTATTAGGGTGGTGTAGTTCACCCATATTATGCTCTAATTAAAATCAGCCTTGGGTGGTGTGCATGAACCAAAAATGGAGGTCAGCCACACCCCCAAAAAGCACAATGCAACAAGCACACAAAAATAACTGTGTGGCATATTGCTGTTGCTGCAATACAATGTGGCATTCAGAAGCCACATATATGATTGACCCATACACTTCTATAGTACCATACACACATCCGTAGTGTTTACAGGTGTGTGTCTGGTCCATAGAAAAGAGCCGCAAAATATGCAGTAGGCATATATTTGCGGCTTGGTCAATTCATTTGAATGTATGGGTTAGTGAAAATCACAGATGACACACAGATACCAATCCATGTGTCATCCATGCTATTTTTACTGACCCGCACGCTGCAAACGGCCATGTGCATGTAGCCTAAAGGAAACCAGTCAGAACGATTTGGGACACTAAACCACCCGTAGGTCCTTATAGACTGGGAGTTTGGTGTCCCAAGTCACCCTGTTTATACTTACCTAGAGAAAAATCTCATCGGACTCCTCTCTGTTGTTCCCAGTGCCTGCACAGTTCTTCAGTGAAGCCAAGGATGTACAACCCGCTTCACTGCGCAAATTCCAGAGGTATGGGGAGAGTACTAAAGCTGAGGTGTACTCCTCTGGCCTCAGTGAGGAACAGTGCCTGCGCAGGGAGTACAGAGGTGGGGTGAGTATGAAGCTTTTCATTTTTATTGCAGGCAGGTATGGCCTTACAACAGGGCAGTGTGGGACACTAAACCACCGGTCCATAAGAAACTGTGGTTGCTTTAGCGTTACCTGACAGGTTCCCTTTAACAAATATTATCTACATGCAGCAAAAAAGGAGTTTTCTGAACATTTACATACATTTTAAAAGCACAGAAATAGGTGCTACAGGTCGCTGTATGGGGAAAAAGATTCCACTAATATACTAAATATTATAAAATTTTACATATTTACATAAACCACTGATTTATGAAAGAGTAAACAATGACAGACACATTCTAAATAAAGTTATTTTAGTTACAGTGCTGGCCAAAAGTATTGGCACCCCTGCAATTCTGTCAGATAATACTCAATTTCTTCCAGAAAATGATTGCAATCACAAATGCTTTGGTAATAATATCTTCATTTAATTTGTCTTCAATGGAAAACCACAAAAAGAATTGTCAAAAAGCCAAATTGGATATAATTCCACACCAAACATAAAAAGGGGGTGGACAAAAGTATTGGCACCCTTTGAAAAATCAGGTGATGCTTCTCTAATTTGTGTAATTAACAGCACCTGTTACTTACCTGTGGCACATAACAGGTGGTGGCAATAACTAAATCACACTTGCAGCCAGTTGAAATGGATTAAAGTTGACTCAACTTCTGTCCTGTGTCCTTGTGTGTACCACATTGAGCATGGAGAAAAGAAAGAAGACCAAAGAACTGTCTGAGGACTTGAGAAGCAAAATTGTGAGGAAGCATGAGCAATCTCAAGGCTACAAGTCCATCTCCAAAGACCTGAATGTTCCTGTGTCTACCGTGAGCAGTGTCATCAAGAAGTTTAAAGCCCATGGCACTGTGGCTAACCTCCCTAGATGTGGACGGAAAAGAAAAATTGACGAGAGATTTCAACGAAAGATTGTGCGGATGGTGGCTAAAGAACCTCGACTAACATCCAAACAAGTTCTAGCTGCCCTGCAGTCCGAGGGTACAACAGTGTAAACCCGTACTATCCGTCGGCGTCTGAATGAAAAGGGACTCTATGGTAGGATACCCAGGAAGACCCCACTTCTGACCCAGAGACATAAAAAAGCCAGGCTGGAGTTTGCCAAAACTTACCTGAGAAAGCCAAAAACTTTTTGGAAGAATGTTCTCTGGTCAGATGAGACAAAAGTAGAGCTTTTTGGGAAAAGGCATCAACATAGAGTTTACAGAAAAAAAAAAAGAGGCCTTCAAAGAAAAGAACACGGTCCCTACAGTCAAACATGGCGGAGGTTCCCTGATGTTTTGGGGTTGCTTTGCTGCCTCTGGCACTGGACTGCTTGACCGTGTGCATGGCATTATGAAGTCTGAAGACTACCAACAAATTTTGCAGCATAATGTAGGGCCCAGTGTGAGAAAGCTGGGTCTCCCTCAGAGGTCATGGGTCTTCCAGCAGGACAATGGCCCAAAACACACTTCAAAAAGCACTAGAAAATGGTTTGAGAGAAAGCACTGGAGACTTCTAAAGTGGCCAGCAATGAGTCCAGACCTGAATCCCATAGAACACCTGTGGAGAGATCTCAAAATGGCAGTTTGGAGAAGGCACCTTTCAAATCTCAGGGACCTGGAGAAATTCCAGCAGAGCATTGTAAGAAACTCATTGATGGTTACCGGAAGCGGTTGTTCGCAGTTATTTTGTCTAAAGGTTGTGCTACCAAGTATTAGGCTGAGGGTGCCAATACTTTTGTCTGGCCCATTTTTGGAGTTTTGCATAAAATGATCAATGATTTGACTTTTTTTTTCCATTCTCTTTTGTGTTTTTTCATTGCAAGCAAAATAAATGAAGATATTATTACCAAAGCATTTGTGATTGCAATCATTTTCTGGAAGAAATTGAGTATTATCTGACAGAATTGCAGGGGTGCCAATACTTTTGGCCAGCACTGTAGTCACTAAGTATTCCTCTTATGTCAAAATGATAAAGGGTTTTTCTGGGACTTACACATTAATGGCCTATCCTTAGGATAGGTCCTCAATACATGATTGGGAGGCTGTGGCGCTCACGAGCACTGTGCTGAATGGGACTAGGCTGCTGCTGTACCATGTGACCTATGAACGTGATCAGCACAGCCCCTACGTAATGTATGGTGCTGTGCCTGGTATTCAGGGAAGAAGCCACATCGCTCATCCAAATACTGTGGCCTTGTCAGCTGATTTGTGAGGATTCCGGGTATTATTAATACCCGGAATCTGAGGTACGAATACGAAGTGTTGGTATTATTAATGACCTATCCCAAGGAAAGGTCTTCAATATGTGAGGCCCAGAAAATCCCTTTAAAAAGCTGGATGATAACTAATATGGTATGCACTACAGACCCCACAGATGTTGCTTCCTAAATGGCAGCCCTAACTAGCTACAGATTAATATATCCACCATTAATACATTAAATTGTACAGACATTATCTGGAAACAACTTGCATATTTAAAGATTCTGCTGTAGAAAACCCTCTGTTGTACCTGCTGACAAAGCAGAGAAGTATCCATTTTCTTAATGCTGTTGAAACAAAATGGGCTCCATCTGTCACCTGTGTACACCTCTACATGCCCGTCACAAGCCGTGCGTCCTCTGGACAGTCTCCAAGTGTTCACATCTGCTGGGTGAAGAAAACAAATGAGAATGATATCAAATCACCAAAAGCCTAATCAACCAATTAGAAATGATAAGTCAATATGGTAAGATCAATCCACTGAGTATACGGCCTAGATCACAACTCAAAGATAGGCCATCAATTGTAGAAAAGTGGATAAACCCTTTTATGACTAAATTGACTCCTGGGTGTTATCATTCCCTTGTAACTGGGGTATACCAGGATTTAGTGAAACAGACAAGTCAATAGAGGTGACAGGTCCTGTTTAAGGAAGTGCTATAGGTGTCAATTACATCAGCACATGTCTGAAGACCTTATAGATATTAGCATAACCTTGTAAAATAGTGGGTCTCATGCCCAGGGGAGTAAGGATTAAGAAAAGGCTTAACTGAGGCAATGCTGCCACCCTACTGGCAGCACCTAATGATGCCCCTACAGCTGGGTAATCTTTCCACTGTGCTGGCTGCGCGATGACAGACTGTTTCCAGTACAGCATAATGTAAGGGTACCATCAGAGGTGCGATGTAATGGCGCTATGTGTATCCTCACTGTTGTCATGTAGCTATGGTGTGAGGTCCATTGATTCACTGCTTAGCTATATCCCAATATCTGAAAAAACATAAACTCATGGATAATGGTTTCTAGGAAATCTAGAAGTGTAAGTCATGAAACAATATCTGACTACAGGAGGACAATTCACATCTCCCCGGATGACATGCGGGGATGACCGTATACATGATTCACATTCCAGTAAGATAAGTCAAAGGGCACATGATGACTATTTTAGCGTGTAGCCAAACCCGCATGTATGAATATAGGTCATGACCTCTATATATTGCACGTGTCCTATTGCTGGCATTTATATCATGCTATTGTGCTCGAAAGCTAAAACTAATTCTACACCCTGAGGAAGATCTGATGGCATAAAAGAAATTATGAATAATATCATTTCCCATAAAATGGTAAAAACAAAACTGCAATAATCCTAAAACCACAACTAAATAGGAGTTTCCAGTGGAAAGAATAGGCAGGCTCATTCTCTATCTATGGATATTAGAAGGGTTGTCCAGTGGGAAACTATTTTTTTTAAAGCAGGTTCATACAGCATTAAAGGGGATTACCACTTTAAAGGGGTATTCCCATGAACATAATCATATCTAGATTTGTAGATAATTAAAAGTTAAACAGTTTTGCAAATATAAGTAGTTACAAATTCTGCAGAGTTTTAAAGATTTTGTCTAACTATCTTAGTGGTGATAGTCTGTTGTCTTGATCGGTTGCCAATCGGTCGGGTCTTGTCAGGAACCCAGCCATGATTTTCTTATTGTAACTGGGTTACCAGGCACGGACACTACATGTATCAGAAGATATCCCGGCCAGAATAAGGAAATCATGGCTGATTTTCTGACCTTAGAAAGGTCCTGCATACATGGTCGTATCCACTGGCAACCGATCAAGACAACAAGACTGTGACCACAAGATATTTAGAGAAAATCTTTAAAACTCTGTAAAATATTAAATTACTTATATTTGTAAAAATGTTTAACTTTTAATTATCTACAAATTTAAAAATTTGTTATGTTAGTGGGAATACCGCGTTAAGGCTGAGGTCCCACATTGCAGAGAAGCAGCTTTTTTGTTGCAGATTTTGCTGCAATTTTTGGGGTCAAAGCCAGGAGTGGATTGAGCAGATGGTAGAAGTATAAGAACTTCCTATATATTTCCCATTCCTTTTGTACCCACTCCTGGCTTTGGCTCAAAAAACCATGGCAAAATCTGCAACAAAAAAGCTGCGTTTCCACAACATGCGGTCTCAGCCTAAACAGCATTTTTTGACCTATCCACAGAATATCCAAAAATCGGTGGGGGCCTGACACCCAGACTCCAAAATGATTAGCTGATCCAGGTGCCTCCTGGCACCTGAAGCGACTACACTGTAGGGGCCTGGAAGAAGGTCTGCTCCTGTTCAAGTAATAGGTGCAGATCTGCAGTAACCTGGCCACTATAGCCTATTGCTTGAACAGGAGGCTGCATCTGGCTCGTCCGATGCAGGAGTTTATGGTGCATGGAGGCAGCCGTGTCAGATCCCCACTGATCAGATAATGATGGCCTATCCTGTGGATAGGTCTTCAGTATGAAATAAACACCCTAACCAGAAAACCCCTTTAAATATATGAAAGACACAGCACTCTCCTCCCCGATACCCCGCTTACCAGTTCCCCGACTGAAAATGTTTTCCCAGCCAATCACTGGCCACAGCAGGGAGCCATCTCAGCCAGTGACTGAACGAGCAGTCATTTCTTGTGTTGAGGCAGACCTAAGAACTTGTACATTGACAGAACAGGAGTGGCGGAGAATCGGTGAAGTAAGTACCACTTCTTTTATGAAGTGAACCCATTGTTAGCCTGTTTAACAACAAAAAAAAAAAAAAACTGCTCCCCACTGGACAAGCCCATTATAGTTGCTTCTACCATTTGGTTTTATGTAACTCGGTTCTTTCACAGAAATTATGGGAAATAAAAGACAAAAAGTTGCAGGACTATATAGCTTCACATTATCTGTACTTTATTGAAATGAATAGTCATACAACTACGGATAATGGACGGTTTTACGGGGAAAAGTACCCTATAATCTGTACAGAGATGGAGTAATGGAGCATACACACATATATGACCACTGTTCAACAGGCTACATACACATAAGAACAAAGCTGGTCAGACCTGCTGATTTTGGCAGGATCGGAATGGGGGTCTCCCAGATTCCCCCCCCCCAGACAGATGATTTCAGGGCAAAGAAGGATCAGCCATGATGAATTTCAAATGGTCGATCCTTTGTTGTCTTAGGAAATAAGCTGGCTTATTCCACTCCCCCTCATGCACATTTACCTGATACTGACTGTCCCCATTCCAGTGGGCACCACTTGCATCTACACGGTGGTAAAGTTTAGAGAATCACCTACAGATATGAACATTGGTTATTACCGATGCGGTCGCTGATGTTGTGGAGACAGGAGACCCCAGCAATGCTCTGGGGGTCACAGACCTGCAACTCTTCTCCTCCACTCTCGCACTCGTTCAAACTGGACTCGTTTCCTGCACACACAAATGAAATACAGGTGAACATATAAATACAACAGACAGTTGTGATACTGTACAATCGTACCATGTGATCAGTGACTATTGAAGAAAATATAGAATAGGACATCTTTGTTGTAGCAGAATATGTCATTGTATTCCACTCCCACCTTTACAGAGTACACCTTGGACTGCTCCATAGGAGTTCTTCAGAGAAGACTTCAAGGACCACGTGGAATTTGGCGCTCCACATCCTGATTCCTTACATATGACGTGTGCAAGAGGGGATTGGGGGCTCCACTGACTGTCACATACCTGCATACAAATACACAATGGTTAAATCATATCTACTAGCATACCGGTGTTCATAAACACTATTGGGGAATTCTCAGTTAAAGGGGTTTTCCTGAACTATGGTATGGAGGACCTTCCCTTAGATTAGATCATCAATCTAAAACTTGAGGGGGTCTGACAACCAGCACACCACCGATGCGCTGCTGGAAGGGGATGCAGTGTTCAGACAAGCAGTGCAGCCTTATCACTGTTTACCAAGCGTAGCATCGTATGTCGTATGGCTGTGCTTAGTACTGCAGCTCAATCCCATTCATTTGAATGGGGCTGAGCTTCAGCATGGCCATGTGACCCAATGATATGATGTCTATGGCCTGAGAAGAGGAAGTGGCAAATGCCCTCTTCAAACATCTGATCAGTGCGGGTGCCAGAAGTCGGACTGACATGAAACTGATGACCTATTGTATGAATAGGTCATATGTTATACACACTACCCCACATGCACAGCACCACACATGTGAACAGATCTCAAAAAGTACACCTTACCATGTGGCCTCAGTCAGAAGACTTATTCAGTCTCCTTGCAGTCTTGCTGCCAGCTCTCCTCCCCTTTGGCCCAGGTGTATCTAGTTAAGGGAGCCTTCTACTGGTTCAGTCCTTTGACTGAAACCACACGGTAAGGTGAATTTTTGGAGATCTGTTCACTTGGTGTGGTGCTGCGCGGTGTCTGCCATTGCTGTCGCCCACAGCCTGGGGGATTAGACTGACAGTGGGGATGTTGCTGGGCTGCTTAGTCGCTCCCCCTGTGGTTGTTTTGCACCCAGTAGAATAGAGACCCACTATATAGAGGTTGCCGTGTAGTGGCTAGTGGGGTTATACACCTTGAGCAATATGTATACTAAGAACCTTGTGTTCAGTTTTGTAGATTTTGCTGAGAAGCGTAAGATCAATGTATAATGATGAGATGTGCGGTCCATGTCTTTTTCCAAAAAAATTAGTACATTTTTGAAGTGTGAAAAGCCCCATAGTCTGTTATTTGTCAAGGTTTAGCAGAAATGTATGCTTATCCACTGCCTTCAGATCTCATCCTTCCTACACTATGGCTGCATTTCACATATTGCTTGTCACACATCAATTTCTCTCAGCTTTCAAGATCTCTGCTTGCAGTCACTGAAAGGCAACTTTAACCATTTATTTCCATGGGATATAAATCTGTCCTGCTCAAGTCCTGGACACAAGTACCTGGCAAAGTAAAGAGTATACACAATAGACTAAGGAATATTCTCTGGTGGTTATACACAATATACTAAGGAACGTTCTACGGCAGTATACACAATATACTAAGGAATATTCTATGGAGGTCGTATACAACAGACTGAGGCATTCCATGGTGCTAATATACAGTATACATGTGGTGTCTGTATAATGTTGTAATGTATAGCCACCTATTTTGAGAGCTTCCATACATAATTTAGGCTTATTTATTTCCTATTTCCACCTGTTGGCACACTGGATTTACCCGTGATAAATAGTCTAAGTACCCGGGGATGAGATCTTAGGGCATTGCATATAGAAGCCAGAATAATAAATGATGAATATAGTAAGTCATTGGCAGGCTGTAATACTGCACATGGCTCCCAATGTCCCCCCTTATCTGCAGTTCTCGGGCAGCACATAATAGATGGCAGATGGATCAATAACCGTGTATACCCGATAGTGTATACACATCCTCACTGTCAAGATAATGCTGACGCCACATTAGGCTCTAGAGAAGCGCTCCCCAGTGGCGGATCAATGCCATCCTATTTTGGGAAGGTACAATTACTAGGTGTGTGTTTGTGACCGGCAGCGCAGGGTCTGCTTTAGTACAGGTGCCTGCTCGCACAGCTGTGGCAGTAACCTGCATGCTGCGTTGCTTCTTATAGCGCTCTCCATTCAGTCTATTTAGTTCAGTTCAGCTTTGGCTTTGCATATTGACTACCTGCTCAGACCCCAATGATCCGCATCTTATATAAGAAGCTGTTCTAGTCATATTATAGCTGCACGCCCAAATGTAACTGTGAGCCAGAACAGCAGAAAATCTCCCATCAGTACAAACCAAGGGGCTGGTTTTCTTGGTGAAGGGCTTTTTATGTAGGCCTTGGCCAGGGGGCAAGGGGTTACTATTTCTCTGTATACGAAGCAAGAACCCTGAAAACAGTTGTCTATAGATGGATGTCTTTCGCTTTTGGAGAAGACTCTAGTTTGGCTAATATCCTTAGTCATGTTAGTCAAAGCCTCTTAAAGGGTCGAACACTGACTTATTGGTTTGCTACCTCCAACAGGTGGCAGTAGAGAGGTGCCTTTCTTCTTCCTGGAGGAGTGCAAGCTTGCATACCTAATTCCCAGGGAGCACTGCTTGACCTATAAGACACCATATACAAGCTGTAAGGAAAAATAGTACCCCAAACCCCACCCCATGTAGTGGAAAAAGTAGCATGATATAATATGTCAATGGACACAAATTAATCAATTACTAGAATAATGGCCAAAAAAATGTATTGCAGATTGGACCATGGGGGTGCAGGAACCAAAGCATCACATCTCTACTTATGTTGCATTTTGTTTTTGTAAGGATTCTAAGATCCTTTGAAGGTCCATGTCTTTCGTGTATAAAAAGTCTGTGAATTTTCAGTTTCTTGTATAACACCATGTCTGAAGAAGAGAGCCAGTACTCTCGAAAGCTTACCATCACATATACTCAGTTAGCCTCTAAAAGGTATCGCCTGATTTCTTCACTCTTCAACAATTTTAGCTGCGGAAATGCAAGCATTTTCCCTATAGATTTAATAATGAAAGAAATGACGCAGAGAAAAAAAAATAGCAGCAAAAATACAATGAAAAATGCTGCAGAAAAAAAATACAGTGAACTTTCGTTGCATTTCTTTTTCTGCCTTGTTTTTTACTTGCAGTTTGCTACAAGTGGCCATAGCCTAAAATTGCTCTAAATCAGAGTCTGAGTATTGGGTTACATACTTGGCTCCAGAAAAGTGAGAAAAGTGGTGGAAGAATGTATCTGGGGTGTGTGGACTACATTCAGGTGTGATTTATGTTCAATCTGCAGCCTGAATGAAAGGTAGGTGCAAGACTGAGACAGTGGAAACAGATTAACCCCTTGTAGTCGTACCCAAGTCACGTATTAGGGAATTGCATATCTGACGCTCTATGAGCAATATATCTAACAAAATAGCAACAGGCAGCTGCAGCAGATCACATGGAAGACCATCTCCACTGAAAAGAAGAGAAAGACAGACCCTTACAATAGGGCTGGGTGATTAATCGAAAAATAAATAAACAATATTGGCGAGGTTTTACCATCCAAATCAGAACCTCTATTATTATACTGTGGGGTCTCTTCAGGCCCCAGAGTATAATAACTGGAGGCCCAGGGGAAGTGCTCAAACCTAAAAACCAGTATTACTCACCTCTTCTAGGCTCCGGAGCAACTCCCTTCTGTCTTTGGGTCTTCTGTCTGACGTCAGGGACCAATTACAGGTTTCAGCGGGTCACGTGCTATTGTGACGCATAGACGCAAGCATAACAACACTATGTGATCACTGAGGCCCAATGACAGGCCTCAACAGTCCCTGATGTCAGTCAGAAGACCTGAAGACACCAGGGAGTTGACAAGAAGCCCAGGAGAAGTGAGTAATACTGGTTTTTACGTTTGATCACCTCCCTTGGGCCTCCGGTTATTATACTCTGGAGTCTGAAGAGACCCACAGTATAATAGCAGTTCCGATTCGGCCATATTAGGTCCGAACGAAACCACCGTCTGAATCTTGTGAGGTTCTCCCAATACATACTTTAAAAGGTGCATGACCTGAATAATTGTCATTAATAGTAATCGAAGGTAAAATGCCCAATTAATCGCAATTTAGATTTTTTTTTCCGTTACTGTGCTGTAAACAGAACATCATGTACCTTAGCACCTGAAGAACTCTATATCATACTATCTGCCTCCTCTCTATGCGTATCTCACTTTTACCTCTCGCCAGCACTAGGAGTGGTGTACAACGTACAGACATGGCCGCTGATGGAGGGTCATGTGACCAGCCCGTCTATCAGAGGCCTCAATAGATAAATACAGTGTACAGCACTAGTCTCCGCAGTGATGTTCTATGGAGGCTGCTGAAGGAAAGGCCGGTCACATGACCCTCCATCCTTATCTGCATGCTGCTCCTAATGCATGGCAGAAGTAAATGCCGCTGTACAGCACAGCAGGGCAACTAGGCAGCAACAGGAGGGCTGTGTATCATACTAAAGTACACGCTATGCTGTTTATAGCATATCTCAATGTTCCTCTTCTGCCACCCACACAAAGGGGGACACGCTGGACCTCATATTCACCCGCCTCTGCTCTCTAGTCAAACTCTCTAACTCTCTGTCCACGCTCTCGGACCACAACCTGCTGACATTCTCTGCCCTCTCCTCTGTAATAGACCCTCCAACCCCTAAACCAACACGCCCCCACAGGAACCATAATCGCCTTGACATCAGCACGCTCTCAGACTCTCTCCTACCACTCGCTGACATCTCACACCAGGATGTAGATACCACCACTGACTTCTAAAATACCACCATTTCTTCAGCCCTTCACTCTGTGGCCCCCTTCACTAACACCAGAGCTCGACCGATCAATAGGCAACCCTGGCACATTGACCTGACTAAAAAACTGAGACGTGCCTCATGGGTTGCAGAACGCCTCTGGAAGAAAAGTCACTCCCAGGAGGACTTCATCAGGTATAAAGAGGCAGTACTCACATTCAAGAACGCACTTGCCTCTGCTAAGCAGGTCTACTTCTCCACACTAATATCTGTCCTATCCCGCAACCCCAAACAGCTATTCACTACCTTCAACTCCCTTCTCTGTCCTCCTGCGCCCCCTCTGACATCACTTATCACAGATGATGACTTTGCCTCTTATTACAAAAGCAAAATTGACACCATCAGACAGTCTCACCTTACACCCCCGACAACCACTCTACCCAACTGCTCGGTGCTCTTCTTCTTTAACCTGTTTCTCCACCGTCACTCATGAAAAGCTCTCTACCCTAATCTTTAAATCCCACCTCACCTCCTGCATGCTTGACTCCATCCAGTCACATCTCATCCCCAAACTCTCTGAAGTCATTACCCCTGCCCTAACCCATCTCTTCAACCTATCCCTAACCAATGGATCCTTCCCTTCCGCCTTCAAACATGCTACCGTCACACCTATACTTAAGAAACCCTCCCTGGACCCGTCCTCTGCAGCCAACTATTGCCCCATATCACTGCTCCCATACACCTCTAAACTGCTGGAGCAACACGTCCACTCAGAGCTGTCCTCCTATCTCTCATCCAGTGTGCTCTTTGACAGACTACAGTCAGGTTTCAGACCCCATCACTCCACAGAAACTGCCCTAACCAAAGTCATTAATAACCTTCTAACTGCCAAAGCCAAACGTAACTATTCTGTCCTCCTCCTCCTCGACCTCTCCTCAACCTCTCCTCTGCCTTTGACACAGTCGACCATTCCCTCCTGTTAGAAACACTTTCATCCCTTGTCATCTCAGACCTGGCCCTTTCCTGGATCTCCTCATACCTCGCCAACCGCACATTCAGTGTCTCCCACTCACACACCACCTCCCCACCACGCCCTCTTTCCGTAGGTGTCCCCCAAGGCTCTGTCCTAGGACCCCTCCTGTTCTCCATCTACACCCTCGGCCTTGGCCAACTCATAGAACCCCATGGTTTCCATTATCACTGCTATGCTGACGACACCCAAATATATCTCTCTGGACCAGACTTTACCTCTCTGTTGTCCAGAGTCCCAGAATGTCTAGCAGCCGTAGCCTCCTTTCTCTCCTCCCACTTTCTCAAACTCAACATGGAGAAAACGGAATTTATAATCTTCACCCCTCCACGCACGACCCCCCTTCCCCACCTGACCCATCTATCAAAGTTAATGGAACCACACTCACCCCAGTCCCACAAGCCCGCTGCCTTGGGATAACCTTAGACTCTGACCTATCCTTCAAGCCGCACACCCAAACCCTCAGCACCTCCTGCCGCCTCCATCTCAGGAACATCCATCAAATCCGCACCTTCCTCACCCCTGAAACTACAAAGTTGCTAATCCACGCCCTCATAATCTCCTGCCTAGACTAATGTAACACCCTTCTCCTTGGCCTCCCAGAAAACACTCTCGCCCCCCTCCAGTCCACCTTAACCTGTGCTGCTCGCTTAATACACCTCTCCCCCCGTTCTTCATCGGCCGCTCCCCTCTGCCAATCCCTTCACTGGCTACCCATCGCCCAGAGAATAGAGTTCAAATTACTAACGCTGACATACAAAGCCATCCACAGCCTGTCCCCTCCATATATCTCCGACCTAATCTCCCGCTACCTGCCCACACGTAACCTCCGATCCTCCAAAGACCTCCTACTCCGCTCTGCTCTTATCCACTCTTCACACAAACGTCTCCAAGACTTCTCCCGTGCATCCCCCATACTCTGGAACTCATTACCAAGACACATAAGACTGACCCCAACAATCACAAGCTACAAGAAGGCCCTGAAGACTCACCTATCCAGGAAGGCCTACAACCTCCAAGAACACTACTGTCACCACACCACCACCTGTACAGTCTCTCCCCCACCTTCTGTCTCTATCCCTCTTCCCTCATAGATTGTAAGCCCTTGCGGGCAGGGCCCTCTATCCCACTGTACCAGTGATCACTGTTAGTATTATCTGTTTTGTATATCTTGTGTACTATATGTAAATCAACAAATGTAAAGCACCATGGAATTAATGGTGCTATATAAATAAACATTATTATTATTATTATTATTATTACTACAAAAAGTTATAAAGTGACAAACCCCTTTACTCAGAGGTAAATGACATGACGTGTCTTGAGTCTCAGAGATATCCATCCTGTAATAGCGCTGGATAGCTTTATTACATGGACTCTAATTTCTCCCTATAAAACAAGCAGTCTCATGTTATGTGCCCTGGTAGGGTAGTTTGATTTAGAAGGGGCAGAAAGAACAAATCTCAGCATTAATAAACCCTCTGAGAAGATGTGGACGGTCCCTGTCACCAGGCAATACCTGTGGCTGACCTGATTTTTAAGCTGAAATAGGAGATGGTGTTTTTACATAAGCGGCCATGTGTCTGGAGTTACATGTAGGACGGGGTCAGCAAAGACTCAGCCTCCCATGTGTCCATACAGCCACACACAACCTATCTGAATGGGTGTGCTTTTTTTTTTTATCACTGACCACAGCTAAAAATAGCAATAAAAGATCCCAAAATAGCAGCTCATTTAATAGCTGTAATCTGATAAGATCTGGCGGAAACTGAGAAGAATGAGGAAACCGTCAAACGTGAGAAACAGGATGGAAAAAAGTGATTTGCATGTAAACTGTGTCTGTGTGTGTGCATACATGTGTAAGTAGTAACTAAAGACATCCGTATTAGCGGGGTGGTTAATAGCCCTGATATATAAGGTGAACTTCACTTTAACTCAATAAAGTAACAGGCACAGAGGGATTTGAGTTAGGGGCTTGGGCAGAGATATGAGCCAAAAAAAAACAAAAACTACAATTATGTATTAAATACCAGGAAAAAGCTATCACTGATAAAGACTTATTAGTGGACTGTATACTTAAAGGGTAACTCCCATTTTTATTTTATTTTTCCGCTATTGTGTCAGGGGGTGTTTGGTGACCATTTTTGTAATCTACTTTATTAACCTATCTAACTTCCTTTTCATTATAAAACAGGCTGTATCATTCTCCCTAACAACCCTCTAACTGAGCTGTTACTAAGGAAAGTCCGTACACATCTGTATGGTGAATAGGCAGAGCTGAAGCATTTACCAAAGGGGAGGGATGGTCACTTCAAATGGCTGTATCTTTGGTTTTATACCACCTAGAAAAATGGATTCTCAGATTTCCTATGCTGCCAAGCTTGAAGTACTAGCTATAACAGAACCTGAGATATCACTAGTTAAAAACACAGTCAGGTAGTTGAAGTTTAATATTCAGCAGTTCATGCCGCATATAAAATCATATACCCGAATAGTGATACCTCAGGTTCTGTTATAGCTAGTACTTCAATCTTGGCAGCATATGAAAGCTGAGAATTTTTATAGGTTATATAAAACCAGAGATACAGCCATTTGGAATGACTACCCCCCCCCCCCCCATTTGTTAAATGCTTCAGCTCTATGTACTACAGTACATTGAGTACATGTGTACGGAGTCTCTGGCATTTTTTAGTTAGAGCATTGCTAATGGGAACTTTACAGCCTGTTTTCTATTAAAAGGAAGTTTGATAGGTTAATAAAGTATAATCCAAAAATGTTCAACCCCCCCCCCAAAAAAATAAATAAAATGAGTTACACCTTAATGAACATTAGTCATTTAATGAACATCTACATATATTTCTAAGTTTGGAAATATAATTTTTGGTTTCTTACTTCACATTATAAATCTATTTTATGCTCTCTCTGGTCCCCAGTGGTTCCACTCCTACTTGTGGCAAAACTCCCCTCTGTGGGTCAGCATAGTACGAACAATCTCATGACTGGAAGTGCGCTCTGCAAACAACGTGTACCAAAAGTCTGCAGTGTACAATGCAGGCCCCTGAGCTCTGTCTGCAATAACCCCAGTGTGTAACATATCATGCCCCAAACTGAAGTGCTATAGAAGGACTTAGCCTTCCCTACAGGCTTTGTCCAGGTCTGGAAATGGCTTCTATGCTGGAAAAGGAGAATTCTTCCTCTAACAGGATCTGCACTTTGAATCTGTACATGCACAACCATAAACCGGCTGTGGGGCCCACTGTCTGGACCCCTGCCACCTTGCTCCTGTATAATGCCAGCGGTCAGGAGAAAGACTGATATCCTGATCACTGTCCCTCTGCACTGATGCATCACAGTAGCAATGGAATTGCCGATTCCTGCTGCCACTACTGTAATACATCAGTGACAAATGGACAACAGTCAGGATATCAGTCTCTCCCAACCAAGGTCAGCGTCATTATACGGAAGCAAGGAGGGGTTTCATGTGAGCCCCTTACATCTCCCATGTGAGAGACAAAGTTGCCAAGGGGGCATTATGGGGGCATTGTACTGCATGGGGGCATTACACTGTGTGGGGGTACTATGGAGGTATTATATTGTGTGGAGGCAGTAAGTAACCTTCCTCACTGTATGTTACACAGGGGAGGGCACTATTACTGTATGGGACAATAAGTGACTCGTTGGGGTTAGAGGCAAGTCTTGAACTGTACCTCCAGTTATAAACAACTTTGCATAAATGAATAGTGCAGGTGAATATAAGAAACTTTGTAATATATCTTATTTAAAAAAATCTGTTTTCTTCTCCAAGAGGGGAGGGGGGATAGAAAAGACACCCTATATAATTACTGCTCCTACACTTTAAACTCTATGTTTGTAGATAAGAGGCTACTAGTGCACAGAATGAGGCAATGAGACAGCCTCCTACTCCACCCCACCCTGCTCCATAGAGCTCTATGTGTGAGGGTGAATATATTGGCTGAGATGGATATAATGTAAACAAAGCAGTCAGACTGAAGATAAGGAGCAGGAGAACAGCTTAATAAGTGAAGAAGGAAACAGATCTCCTTAATAAGATATATTACAAAGTTTCTTATTTTCCCCTGTACTATTCATTCATGAAAAATTTTTTATAACTGGAGGATACGTTTTAACATATTTAAATACAGGACGCTGCTCAGCTCAGACCTTCACCTGATGGCAGACATAGGGCAGTAAACCTTCAGTAACAGTAATGGATCTACAGGAAAGAAGTTTTCAACATCATAGATGGGGATTCTTTACTGTAAGAGCAGTGAGATTATGGAACTCTCTGCCACACAAGTTTGTGATAAAGAAATTAACTTTGGAGCCAAGAAGAAATATTTTCCTCTTACAGGGAACCTGTCAGGGCTATTTGGGACACTAGACCACATACAGGTCCTTATGGACCAGCGCTTAACTGTCCCAAATAGCTGTATGCTAATACTGTCCATGATTGAGATTAACAAAAATCATTACCTGACTCCTGTATTCCCAGCACCTGTGCAGCTCTTCATTGAAGCCGGAATAGTACCCCTCAGCTTCAGGGCACATGTGTTGGATGTCCAGCGAATGTGTCCTAAAGCTGGAGTGTACTACTCCAGCTACAGAGCTCCGCAGGTGGTGGGATTACAGTGGGGAAAAAAGTATTTAGTCAGCCACCAATTGTGCAAGTTCTCCCACTTAAAAAGATGAGACCGGCCTGTATTTGTCATCATAGGTAGACCTCAACTATGAGAGACAAAATGAGAAAACAAATCCAGAAAATCACATTGTCTGATTTTTTTTTTTTTTAAGAATTTATTTGCAAATTATGGTGGAAAATAAGTATTTGGTCAATAACAAAAGTTCATCTCAATACTTTGTTATATATCCTTTGTTGGGAATGACAGAGGTCAGACGTTTTCTGTAAGTCTTCACAAGGTTGGCACACACTGTTGCTGGTATGTTGGCCCATTACGAAGCCGCTCCTTCGTTGCCCTGGCAGTGTGCTTGGGATCATTGTCATGCTGAAAGACCCAGCCACGTTTCATCTTCAATGCCCTTGCTGATGGAAGGAGGTTTGCACTCAAAATCTCACGATACATGGCCCCATTCATTCTTTCATGTACATGGATCAGTTGTCCTGGTCCCTTTGCAGAGAAACAGCCCCAAAGCATGATGTTGCCACCCCCATGCTTCACAGTAGGTATGGTGTTCTTTGGATGCAACTCAGCATTCACTCTCCTCCAAACACGACGAGTTGTGTTTCTACCAAACAGTTCTACTTTGGTTTCCTCTGACCATATGACATTCTCCCAATACTCTTCTGGAACATCCAAATGCTCTCTAGCAAACTTCAGACGGGCCCAGATATGTACTGGCTTAAGCAGGGGGACACGTCTGGCACTGCAGGATCTGAGTCCCTGGCGGCGTAGTGTGTTACTGACGGTAGTCTTTGTTACGTTAGTCCCAGCTTTCTGCAGGTCATTCACTAGGTCCCCCCGTGTGGTTCTGGGATTTTTGCTCACCGTTCTTGTGATCATTTTGACCCCACGGGGTGATATCTTGCGTGGAGCCCCTGATCGAGGGAGATTATCAGTGGGTTTTGTATGTCTTACATTTTCTAATTATTGCTCCCACAGTTGATTTCTTCACACCAAGCTGCTTGCCTATTGCAGATTCAGTCTTCCCAGCCTGGTGCAGGGCTACAATTTTGTTTCTGGTGTCCTTCCACAGCTCTTTGGTCTTCACCATAGTGGAGTTTGGAGTGTGACTGTGTGAGGTTGTGGACAGGTGTCTTTTATACTGATAACAATGTCAAACAGGAGCCATTACTACAGGTAATGAGTGGAGGACAGAGGAGCCTCTTAGAGAAGAAGTGACAGGTCTGTGAGAGCCAGAAATCTTGCTTGTTTGTAGGTGACCAAATACTTATTTTCCACCATAATTTACAAATAAATTCTTTAAAAATCAGACAATGTGATTTTCTGGATTTGTTTTCTCATTTTGTCTCTCATAGTTGAGGTCTACCTATGATGACAATTACAGGCCGGCCTCATCTTTAAGTGGGAGAACTTGCACAATTGGTGGCTGACTAAATACTTTTTTCCCCACTGTATAGGTACTTAGAATAAGGCTATTTGGGACACTAAGGACCTGCAGGTGGTTTAGTGCCCAAAACAGACCTGACAGGTTCCCTTTAACAATTTGAAACTAACCAATAGTGTGCTACTGCTACCAAGTCAGGCTGTATGAGGAATATGTTGTAAAGAAATGGCTTAAGGTAATAAAATCACATGCTGCAGCTCCTAAGGCTCCTAAAGCGTATACCTTCACCACATGTGACAACCAGTAAAGGAAAGAGTTCTCAGTCCAGAGGATTATACAGACCTAAGACATTTTTCATATCCCAGAAGGAATGTTCCTCAACCACTAGAAACGTCTTTTATTATCTTGTTTGTTATGTTCATGTAGGATCCTAAAACCAATGTCTGCCCTAAATCTGCCTCTTATTAAATCCATTATTAGTAGGATTTCCTAATAAAAGATCAGAGCAGTATAAACAAGCAGAGGAAATGTTAATAAACCAGTGGACACGGAGCAGGCATGCAGAGGTACCGGCACTTTGCGGTAAACTAAAGCTGCCCACAGACACAACATAGGCATTACTCACTGACTCTCATGTCTATATACTACAGACAGTACCAAGCATGTGTGTACAAGCAAGTAAAGGAATCTGTACTATACATGTAGTACTAGCAGTTGTTATTTGGTGTATTAGCCCGGGTGGTCCTACAGTATACCGCTTTAGGTTGAGGCACCACATTGTGGAAACACAGCATTTTTTGTTGCAGATTTTGCGGTGCTTTTTTTTTTTTTTTTTTTGAGCCAAAGCCAAGAATGGCTACAAAAGGAGAAACGTATAGGAAGTTGTTCTACTTCTACCCTGGCTCAAAAAACTGCAACAAAATCTGCAACAAAAAGAGCTGCGTTTCCGCAACGTGGGGCTTCAGCCTTACTGTGGTTTGTGACAGTCTGGGCTGTGCTTTCCTTCCTATTCTTTCATTTTGGGGACATTGGTGCTCCATTAAATTCTATGGGTGTGTAAAAATCATGGACAGCATATGGGTGCGCCATCCATGTGCTGTCCCGCAGACATTGTAAAGTATAGGAAACTTAAAAAAAAAAAAAAAAAATTGGATCTGTTTAATGCACATGAATAACACATCAACCACAAACGGCACATAACCCGAAAATAGCAGGGTGGATTATCATGGAGAATGCAAATTCACAACATGCGGAAGTGTGAATAAGGCATCCGCTATCCAAAGGGTAAAAGTGTCTGATCGCTGTGTCTTCAACTGTTCACTAGCGATCACAAGAATGGGGTTCCCGTTTTCTTTTTCTGCATGGTGCAAAAGTGTGCGGTTGTGACCATGTGTGTTTTACAGCCTTCCTTATGTCCTTGGTAAACTAGAATAACCTGTCCATCCTTCATTGTAGGGACCTCTGGCATACAATAGACAGGGGAATTCTCATTTTACTTGCCTCTGTACACAGGCTAGGGAATCAACTACTATAACCATGTTGGAAAATTCAATAAAAATCAATGAAAAGCAACACCTAATAATACAATCATCTTGTCGTGTAATAGTAAAGCTAATGTTACCAGGCTGGCGGTCTCATTGATGAAGAGTAGGACAATTCCTTGACAAGTTTCTTCATTCTCCACCAGTGATTCATTCTGCAGAGTCGCTAAAGAACTGCGAAGTCCCGAGGATCCACTCAGTACTGAGAAGGACAGACATTGATGTCAGTTTATTATAGGATATGGCCACTTTGTAATAAAGCTTCGTACTTGGGGTTCATTATCTGTGACTGCGCTACTACAGCATGTTGTTAGGCTACTGGTAGACTGCTCGCTATAGTGTTAATGTCCTGTTAAACCACATGCTATAGCAGGGGTAGGCAACCTTCGGCACTCCAGCTGTTGTAAAACCACAACTCCCAGCATGCATACTTGCTCTGCTGTTCTTGGAACTCCCATGGAAGTAAATAAAGCATGTTGGGAGTTGTAGTTTCACAGCAGCTGGAGTGCCGAAGGTTGCTGACCCCTGTGCTATAGCAATGGGATCTTTTGTGTCCTGCTGTGGTGTCCATTGTTTTGACAGAATCTGCCATAGTCTCCAAGTGACGCCTTTACTACATGTGTGAATAGATCTTTATACTGTCTAGTTCACATGATGCATAGTTAATTAGTAAATGCACCCCAGCCCATTGATGGGTTTACTTAGCCTGCTGTTGGCCACAGACCAGGGCATCTGTCCCGGTCTGATCAGCATTGAGCTTGTTTTATTAAAATGTTCATCACTAAACAGCTTAAGGCCGAGGCCCTACATGGCGTAAACGCCGTGGTGGGAAAAAATATGCATAGTGGACACGCTGCGATTTCCAAAAACGTTGTAGTTTTGGAAATCGCAGCATGCCAATTATACCTACGGATACACCGGCGGTTTCCCTATATAAAGGTATAATGGAAGCCAAAAGTCGTTTTACCCGCAGCCCTTTTTTGCTATGTGGGGCCTTAGCCTTAAGGAGTTCTCCAGCCATAGCAATTTACTCCCTAAGCACAAGATTGGGGGTGACTTGTTGATCAGTGAGTGTCCCACTGCTGGGTCCTCACAGATCTCGAGAACTAGGGAGTTTTGCACCCCAGTTTTGAATGGACCAGCTACTCCATTCAAAACTGGGGAGCAAAAGGTTCCCGAGATCCGTGGGGATTAAGCTTTTTATGGCCTATCCTCAGGATAAGCCATAAAAATTTGATTGGTGGGGGCCGATAGATGACCCTCGGACTGATCGTCTGTACACTATAAGGGGTCGGAAACAGAAAGCTTTACCCCCTTTATAGTGGCCAGACATCGTCACTGCAGCTCACCTCCCATTGGAGTCAGTCAGAGCTGTTGGTCCCCCACTGATCGGATATTTATGGCCTATCCTGTGCCACCCATCCACTAGCATCTGCCAGCACCTGCAGGGTACTAGAACAGATGATCTGTGCAGGGTCCGGGTGTTGGGCCACCACCAATAATCACATACTGATGACCTATACACAGGATAGGTCATCAGTATGAAAAATGGATTTGGGGCTGGAAAACCCTTTAAGCCCAGACAACCCATTTTAAGAATAAGGCTCCCACTTGTGGAAACCAGGGCTGTGGAGTTGGTAGGCCAAACCACTGACTCCAACTCCTCTATTTTTCCACAGCCTGACTTTGGCTCCTGCACAAATGGGTGACAGCCATGATCAGTAAGAAGAAGTAAAGATCCTGTAATTCATTAAAAAGCCAGTGATCAATTCCTGTAAATATGTAACAAACTATACATCCAATTATATAATAACTGTATAATATTATTACACATAATTAATCATTTTATTTTGAAGCCGGATTTAGAGTTGATAACTTTTTTCTGACTCCAGCCAATATTGGTCCCGATTTTTGACTCCACAGCCCGAGCGGAAATGCAGTTTTTGGCTGTAGCGTAAAAAATCCTCAGCAAATCAGTTGTTTGAAGCAGCAACGCAACATCCACTTCACAGGCCATGTGATCTCGCGTTCATCGGTTATATGGCTTGTTTGCGGCTCAGTCCCATTCTAGTGGGACCAAACACTCAGTCCCATTCAACCAAACACTATGGTATCTTCAAATAGCAGATCAGCAAGGACCGGAATGTCGGACCCCTGCCAATCCTATCCTAAAGATAGATCATCAATTAATTAGCACAGAAACCCCTTTAAAACATTGGACATTAATTTCTATATAGAAAACTGCTTTGGTTTGGTCATATCATTGGTTGAAAAGTCTATATTCACACATACAGGTTTTGATCAGGTTATTTGATGCCGTTTTTGAAGACCAAATCAAGAGTGGAATCAAAAGCGAAGTATCATCGGTCCTTTTATAGGTTGTCTTCAAAAACTGATCAAAACCTGCACATGTGAATACACCTTTAGCTTCTGAACTACTGCACTAGTTACTGTGTACTCAGGAAGTGACTGAGGTAGCTGCTGATCCCAAGAGCTTACACTCTGAGGAGGAGGGGGGTTGTAGACGAGGCTTGAGAAGGAGATGAGACCAATACAGTAAAGGAGGGGGCAGAGAGGAAGGAGGAGAACATGGAGGGGCACATAACATACAGGAGCACAAACTCACCCAGACTGCAGAGCCACAGACACCAGGAAAGGGGCAGTGCCAGCTCCATGCCCAGGGACAGGAGAGCTGGGGACGAGGGCAGGACTTGTGGCTGCCGAGGGAGGGGAGGATGAGAGAGGAACAGACGTTGGGGAGAGGAGGGGCCCAGGAATGCAGGAGTGGCCGCTGCTACCTGTCAGTGAGACACCGAGAGCTGCCTCTTCTACAGAAACATACAAGTCATGTGACTTTCTGGGACTTGTAGTTCTGCAGCAGCAGGGAGCAGTTTACTTCCGTACTCTTTACACCTCACAGAGTCCAAAAGCCACAGCAACCAATCAGATTGCTGCTGCAGAAATGAAAGAAGTGTAATGATTGGTTGCTATGGGCAACTTATTTGCCCTAATCAAAACATTGGACTTGTGCATAGCAACCAATCAGCGCTCAGCTCTCATTTAGTAAACTGCTTTACAGCAATGAAAGCTGTGCTGTTATTGGTTGCTATGGGCAACAAGGGTAAATAAATGAGGCCCAGTAGTTATTTACATGCCTTTGATTTAGGCCCAGTAGTTATTTATATGGCTTTGTTATAAGCTCTGTATTTTTTCTCTTTATATACAAATATGGCCAAAGTTGAATATAAGTTCCCATGTGCATCTTCGTCATATTTTAATCGCTAGCACACTGGCCAATTATTTTCCTATGGGCCCATTCACACGATCATGTATCATCACAGGTCCGAGTGAGGGTAAAACTCAGGACAGATCCTCTCCGTTTTGTGGGCCCGTGTCGTTAATGAAATGTATGGGTCTGTGAAGGGCACGGATATCAGCCATGAAGAGAGTAGGGGAGCTGAAGCAGCTCTACTATTCAAGTAATAGGAGCGGATCTGTAGCTTCTCAAAGCCGCCGCTATACCATGGACAGGGCTGCAGTGCTGCTCTTATTACTTATATAGGAGTAGACTGCAACCTGGAGGCTACCTGAACAACTGATCTGTGCGGGGTCCGGGTGTTGGATCCCTATATATCAGATACCGATGACCTATCCTGATTTATCCTTAACTTTACTTGCTTTTCAAGGGGTTAAGGAAGACACCTGAGCAGGAGAATGGGCTTTTATACCATGGATCCTAGAAAGTCTTCTGTTTTTTCTCGGAGTTTCTTGGGAGAGTACGAAACACTGTTTTAAGCCCCATGCAGACGACCGTGTGCTAGGTCAATGTACTATCAGGGTTTTTCCCGGATAGCACACTCACCCATTCATTTCTGTGGGCCCATGCACACACTGTGAATTACACGGTCCAGTGTACAGGCTGACAGTCTGGGCAGCAAAATATGAAACCGGTCCTATTCCTGTCTGATTTTGAGGCCGTGCTTCCGCAGCTCCTATTCATTGAATGAATGGGGCTGCGAAAGCACCATCGACACACGGATGACATCAGCTTAGGCTGGGGCCCCACAATGCAGAAACACAGCTTTGTTGTTGCAGATTTTTTAAGCCAAAGCCAGGAGTGGATTGAGCAAAAGAGAAAAGTTTAAGAGCTTCCTATATATTTCCCATTCCTTTTGTAGCTTTGGCTCAAAAAATCGCAGCAAACTCTTTTTAACAAAAAAAGCAGCTTTTCCATAACGTGGGGCTCCAGCCCCAGGGAATCGTGGAGTAACTTTTTCGTCATTTGTTATGCACCTTTTAGATACTTTAACCATTAGTTTTCCAGAGGTAGAAAACCCCTTTAATAACACTAGCTTCATATTTCTTGTAAATGTGTTGTTTTAGGCAGGACTATGAAGTCAGAGTTACCGACTCTACCGGCTTCAAAATAAAATTCTTAATTATTTTAAATATTATATTAGACAAATTTTAATATTGTATAATTAATTTGATGTACGGCTTCTCATAGATTGTAAGCCTTTGCGGGCAGGGCCCTCTATCCCGCTGTGCCAGTTGGTCACTGTTAGTATTATATTTGTCTTGTATATTTTGTGTACAGTATGTAAACCCTCAAATGTAAAGCACCATGGAATTAATGGTGCTATATAAATAAACAATAATAAAAATATTTACTTTTACATGAATTAGAGCTTTTTAATGAATTTTTAGGGCTTTTTGCTGACCATGGCTGTGAGCCATTTATGAAGCAGTTGGAGCAGGTGTCGGAGTCATACTCAGAGCTTTGGCCTACCAACTCCATAACTTTGGTTTTGGAGAATGAATTGATATTTTCAGCTTTTGTGTATGAGGTTAGTTGTAACTGCCAGGATGCACTTTTATGACCCATATGACTGTAAAACAAAAAAAATCTAACAAAAGCTGTGAAATGAAATCCTTCCTCTACCACACCAGTGTGAGGAATTCGCCAGGTTATGCTAGCTATAACCTGATACAGTCATATGAAAAAGTTTGGGCACCCCTATTAATCTTAATCATTTTTAGTTCTAAATATTTGGGTGTTTGCAACAGCCATTTCAATTTGATATATCTAATAACTGATGGACACAGTAATATTTCAGGATTGAAATGAGGTTTATTGTACTAACAGAAAATGTGCAATATGCATTAAACCAAAATTTGACCGGTGCAAAAATTTGGGTACCCTTATCATTTTATTGATTTGAATACTCCTAACTACTTTTTACTGACTTACTGAAGCACAGAATTGGTTTTGTAACCTCACTGAGCTTTGAACTTCATAGCCAGGTGTATCCAATCATGAGAAAAGGTATTTAAGGTGGCCAATTGCAAGTTGTTCTCCTATTTGAATCTCCTCTGAAGAGTGGCATCATGGGCTCCTCAAAACAACTCTCAAATGATCTGAAAACAAAGATTGTTCAACATAGTTGTTCAGGGGAAGGATACAAAAAGTTGTCTCAGAGATTTAACCTGTCAGTTTCCACTGTGAGGAACATAGTAAGGAAATGGAAGACCACAGGGACAGTTCTTGTTAAGCCCAGAAGTGGCAGGCCAAGAAAAATATCAGAAAGGCAGAGAAGAAGAATGGTGAGAACAGTCAAGGACAATCCACAGACCACCTCCAAAGAGCTGCAGCATCATCTTGCTGCAGATGGTGTCACTGTGCATCGGTCAACAATGCAGCACACTTTGCACAAGGAGAAGCTGTATGGGAGAGTGATGCGAAAGAAGCCGTTTCTGAAAGCACGCCACAAACAGAGTCGCCTGAGGTATGCAAAAGCACATTTGGACAAGCCAGCTTCATTTTGGAAGAAGGTCCTGTGGACTGATGAAACAAAGATTGAGTTGTTTGGTAATACAAAAAGGCGTTATGCATGGCGTCAAAAAAACACAGCATTCCAAGAAAAACACTTGCTACCCACTGTAAAATTTGGTGGAGGTTCCATCATGCTTTGAGGCTGTGTGGCCAATGCCGGCACCGGGAATCTTGTTAAAGTTGAGGGTCGCATGGATTCAACTCAGTATCAGCAGATTCTTGAGAATAATGTACAAGAATCAGTGACGAATTTGAAGTTACGCCGGGGATGGATATTTCAGCAAGACAATGATCCAAAACACAGCTCCAAATCTACTCAGGCATTCATGCAGAGGAACAATTACAATGTTCTGGAATGGCCATCCCAGTCCCCAGACCTGAATATCATTGAACATCTGTGGGATAATTTGAAGCGGGCTGTCCATGCTCGGCGACCATCAAACTTAACTGAACTGGAATTGTTTTGTAAAGAGGAATGGTCAAAAATACCTTCATCCAGGATCCAGGAACTGATTAAAAGCTACAGGAAGCGACTAGAGGCTGTTATTTTTGCAAAAGGAGGATCTACTAAATATTAATGTCACTTTTCTGTTGAGGTGCCCATACTTTTGCACCGGTCAAATTTTGGTTTAATGCATATTGCACATTTTCTGTTAGTACAATAAACCTCATTTCAATCCTGAAATATTACTGTGTCCATCAGTTATTAGATATATCAAATTGAAATGTCTGTTGTAAACACCCAAATATTTAGAACTAAAAATGATTAAGATTAATAGGGGTGCCCAAACTTTTTCATATGACTGTATATGCATGTACTATAAGGAAGTGATGTCACCGTACTGTAGAACTGGTAATGTCCGCTCAACTAGACCTGTGTCCACTCCCAATATGAAGAGTCTTTGGGAGGAGACGTAAAACTCACTGAACCGGTCCATCACTCTGTATAGTGAGTCACTGACCTTTATGCTGACCGTGCTACGTCACATAGACAACATATATTTACAGATCAGTACTGTGATATAATACTGCCATTACATAAATTTTCAGGTGAGAAATCTTGTAAAACATTTTCAATATGTATGGCACTCATACAGTACAATCTGCCCACAATATGTTCATATTACAGGATGAAGCGCAAATCTTGCAGGTGCTATGAGGTGCAAAAAGAAGGCATTACCCTCATTTCAGGGGACGCCCACTTGCCCCTCTAGTTGCTACCAACCTTTCTCCTTCATGTATATACTATACAACAACAGTAGGGGGGAAAGTCCAAATGTCACACTGCGTTCTACCCTACAAAGAATAATAACCAGGGGTAAAAGTGTTTAACACAAAAAAGGTGCAGCTCAAGTTCTTGTTTTGATATAGGTCCCTGCTATGGTAGGACACCAACCATACCTGTCCCATATAACCATCAGTCACTAGGCAACAGTCTTATCAGGCTGACTTTTTTTTTCGCCACTTAGTTTTCAAAGTGGATTATAGGTCTTATCTACATTTACTATGTTCACTCACTGGTCCATTAAGATTTTATGGCATGCCGTCCATTGCCCTAGTAATAGATGACAACATTTATGGACCATACCAGTGTGTAACTGGGATCACAAAGTTCTGACTTTGCGCTCCTAACGATGGCTTAGCGTCCATCACTCCTGCATCAATCCATATCATTGGCAAATAAATTACATGTCAGTCCCGTGTCACATAGTATAACGTAGATACAGTGCAATAATATCAATACAGTATCTAGCTACCCAGTAGAATAATGCTGCAATGACTGTAGCAAAGTGCTTAAAGTGACAATACCCTTTAACTAGTGATATATTACATTGGTGGCTGTACTCAGTTTGGCATCACATTAAATAACATAAAATATAATAGCATGTTCTGTATAGTATAGAAAGACACAATAAATATAATGGGGGACATTTATCATATCTCCTGTGTTGCTGGAGACGCCTCATCACAAATCAGCCACTTCCTCCACCGCACCATGCGTCTGCATTGAAATCTACGCCAGCTCATAGCTGCTGTACATTTCAGGCATCATTTGCGCCAGTAGTACATGATCATATATCTGCTTTCCAATAAGGAGCTACCCACACCCTCATAGTAATTCAGTAGTATCCAATATAGAACAGCACTCCAATGAAATGTCTGTCTGTTGTATATCTTTATTGTTTCATAGGTCAACCCAAAATCAACACATTAAAGTAAGCAATATATTCATCCACAAGTCACCGCTTTACCATCATGTATATATGTAATGTTTTGGGTGTATTTACCCTTCATCAGGCATCCTCAGTGTACTCTCCTCCTAGCCCAGACTTGACTTCCCTCCTCTGGGGCTCTCCTTATTTTTAGAGAAGCTGGGCTCATCCTGCCGTCCTACACTACCCATGCCTGATGAAGGGTGAATACACCCGAAACGTTGCATCTCTACAAGATAAAGCAGTGATTTATGAATATATTGTATCAAACAATATAGATGCACAACAAGCAGTCGTTCCATCGGACTTCTGTTCTGTATTAGATACTACAAAAACAAAAACATGCAACTCTTAACAACGCACCAGTTTTTTTGTTTTTTACTCCCCACCTTCCAAAAGCCATAACTTTTTTTTTTTCTTTATTTCTGTTCACAGAGCTGTATGAGGACTTAGTTTTTGTAGGACGAATTGTACTTTATAGTGGCACCATTTTATGTTGGCTGAATGACTGTCCATCATGCTGAACTTTAAGGGTGAGGGGGTCATTCTAAAACCTTTGCCCTGGGCAGCTTGTCCTGCCCCTGATTGACTTTGTACTGACAGCAGAGAACAATAAGGTTGGATTTATACTTTGTGGACGCAATTCATCCAACATGCACCTGGGATGAGAGGAGTGCGACTGAGGGCAGCTTCATTTTTAATGGTGGTTATGCAGCAATGGTAGTTTTGTGAGTTTCAGTTGCATCCTGGGCACTCGTTGGATATATTGGCCCAGATTTATCTGGGATGTGCCTAGAAAGTGGGCAAAAATGCACCTTAACTTGACACTTTTTGCCACACAATGGCTGCTCCTGGCCCTCACTCTCCACTTTTTGGACAGTGGGTGGAGTGGGATGATAATCTATGTGGAGATGCCCCATTCGACCAGATTTACTGTTACTCACTACAGTCGTAAGAATCGCCAGTATTAATAAATTCTCCCCATTGTGTCTGCAACGTGTAAACCCAACCTAAAGCAGTTTGGCAGCAGCCACGCCATTCTTGCGTTATTAATCACATTTTCTAAACAATTAGTTTTGGTGGTCAACCTCTTTAAGACTGGATTACAGTATGTTATTATATGGATTTACATTTGCCGCATTTCATACTGGAACTGGAAATATGTTAAAGGTCAGGCAGCACATTTATGGGACCCATCCAAAGACTGATATGTCGAATGTGGTTACACACCTAAGAAGAATAAAAGTTCTGCACCCCCGCATGTTTAGTGGTTCATAACTGACCTTTATGGTAATGAATTTCATCTGGAGGTGTACACGTAATACGGATTGTGGAGGGAATGTGCGCCAGTCATACCATCTCTAATCCACAATCTTTCATTACATTTACCTAAAATATAGAATCTGCCGCCAGAACGTGACCAGAATGTATAAAATTCTGTGTTACTGGTTTTTATTTTACATTGACATTTTCTGCAAATTCTAACCATACAGACGTCTTATTATAAACACATGGGGCTTCCCAATTTCTTAGCAGTAACTCTTTACATACACTCTGTAGCCAACAACAAGTATGCAACATACACCTATTATTTTAGTAAATTTTTAATATGTTATTTAGCTTATATATTAAAATGCATGTCGTAGTAAGAGTCACACAGGATAGACCTGGGGCCCATGGCTGTCCCTTAAAACCATCTGCCCCAGCAATCTCTATCACATGACCTGACAATCCGCTTGTAAAGTGATCCTCAGTCACTAGTGATTCCAACTGATACAGTCATATGAAAAATTTGGGCACCCCTATTAATCTTAATCATTTTTAGTTCTAAATATTTGGGTGTTTGCAACAGCCATTTCAATTTGATATATCTAATAACTGATGGACACAGTAATATTTCAGGATTGAAATGAGGTTTATTGTACTAACAGAAAATGTGCAATATGCATTAAACCAAAATTTGACCGGTGCAAAAATTTGGGTACCCTTATCATTTTATTGATTTGAATACTCCTAACTACTTTTTACTGACTTACTGAAGCACAAAATTGGTTTTGTAACCTCACTGAGCTTTGAACTTCATAGCCAGGTGTATCCAATCATGAGAAAAGGTATTTAAGGTGGCCAATTGCAAGTTGTTCTCCTATTTGAATCTCCTCTGAAGAGTGGCATCATGGGCTCCTCAAAACAACTCTCAAATGATCTGAAAACAAAGATTGTTCAACATAGTTGTTCAGGGGAAGGATACAAAAAGTTGTCTCAGAGATTTAACCTGTCAGTTTCCACTGTGAGGAACATAGTAAGGAAATGGAAGACCACAGGGACAGTTCTTGTTAAGCCCAGAAGTGGCAGGCCAAGAAAAATATCAGAAAGGCAGAGAAGAATGGTGAGAACAGTCATGGACAATCCACAGACCACCTTCAAAGAGCTGCAGCATCATCTTGCTGCAGATGGTGTCACTGTGCATCGGTCAACAATACAGCACACTTTGCACAAGGAGAAGCTGTATGGGAGAGTGATGCGAAAGAAGCCGTTTCTGAAAGCACGCCATAAAGAGTCACCTGAGGTATGCAAAAGCACATTTGGACAAGCCAGTTTCATTTTGGAAGAAGGTCCTGTGGACTGATGAAACAAAGATTGAGTTGTTTGGTCATACAAAAAGGCGTTATGCATGGCGTCAAAAAAACACAGCATTCCAAGAAAAACACTTGCTACCCACTGTAAAATTTGGTGGAGGTTCCATCATGCTTTGGGGCTGTGTGGCCAATGCCGGCACCGGGAATCTTGTTAAAGTTGAGGGTCGCATGGATTCAACTCAGTATCAGCAGATTCTTGAGAATAATGTACAAGAATCAGTGACGAATTTGAAGTTACGCCGGGGATGGATATTTCAGCAAGACAATGATCCAAAACACAGCTCCAAATCTGCTCAGGCATTCATGCAGAGGAACAATTACAATGTTCTGGAATGGCCATCCCAGTCCCCAGACCTGAATATCATTGAACATCTGTGGGATAATTTGAAGCGGGCTGTCCATGCTCGGCGACCATCAAACTTAACTGAACTGGAATTGTTTTGTAAAGAGGAATGGTCAAAAATACCTTCATCCAGGATCCAGGAACTGATTAAAAGCTACAGGAAGCGACTAGAGGCTGTTATTTTTGCAAAAGTAGGATCTACTAAATATTAATGTCACTTTTCTGTTGAGGTGCCCATACTTTTGCACCTGTCAAATTTTGGTTTAATGCATATTGCACATTTTCTGTTAGTACATTTTCAATCCTGAAATATTACTGTGTCCATCAGTTATTAGCTATATCAAATTGAAATGGCTGTTGCAAACACCCAAATATTTAGAACTAAAAATGATTAAGATTAATAGGGGTGCCCAAACTTTTTCATATGACTGTAACTGCATAACAAGGGTTAAAACATCCAGGATCTGAGTTTTGAGGGCTTGGGGGATGGGGAAGGGGGTCATTCACATAATCATGAACTGGTAACACTCCTATTCACATTACACATGAAACTGGGACACTGGGTCACTGCAAATAAAGTATACCGCATAGTTTACCTTTTTTAACATTATGGCTAATCGTTGACATATGCCACTGTATGGTTATACAGTGGTATACATCAAGGTGTATGGCAGCCATCGACATCTGGGCATACTCCTGACATATTCCACCATTGTATACCCATAGTATGATATGAACAGAGCCTAAGACCGAAGCAGTATAAAGAAACAAGTGTAGTTTGTGATGAAATTTTTGTTGGCCAAGAATGGATCCCAAAAAAAGCAAAAGGGAAAAGCTTCATGCACACAGAGCTTTATGTAGGATGCTGTGTGGTGTTGCACTAGGGTACTGTGGATGTTGCTCTATGCAGTACCATTTTATGGGGTCATTCTTTCCTACAAGCAATGCTTCAAGGGTTAATACCACTTTAAGGCCTAAACTCCGCATTGTGGAAAATCTGCGTTTTTTTTGTTGCAGATTTTGCTGCACTTTTTTTTGCGCCAAAGCCCAGAGTGGATTGAGCAGAAGAGAGAAGTATAAGAGCTTCCTATATACCGGTATTTCCCATTCCTTTTGACATTTATTCTTGGTTTTGGCTCAAAAAAATAATACAAAGCAAAATCTGCAACAAAAATCTGCTTTTCTGCACCATGTGGCCTAAGCTAAAGAAGTGTTTGATGGATGAAGTCATGATGGTTTAGTGTGAGCATCTATATACAGATAAGCGAGGAACACATCCATCCTGCAGATGAAGCCCATGGGCCACAATTCACAATATAAGGTAATAATCCATTTTATCAGCATTGAATGAATGAGATAAGATAGAGTGAGAACAGTCCCAGGATCATATGAGTGAGAATGGCTGGAGCTCAGCGTACAGCAGATAAGAGTGTTGTAGTAGACGGAGAAAACTCTGCAGTTATGATCACTTTGGTAAGCGTTAAAGGCTATGTGCACTTTTATAGCATTTTTATTGCATAAATTCATGTAACTAGGTTCACACCTGCATTTGGGGCGTCCGCTTGGGGACCCCACAAACGGAATCCGCTTAAAAAGCGGTTACCCGCGGACCCCATAGACTATAATGGAGTCCGCGGGCTTCTGCCCGGTTTCCACCCGAAATGGGCGAAAAATGCTTGCAGTGCTTTACTCTCCGCATTTTTCAAACTGAATGGGGAACGGAATTCCTCAGCAGAGAGCAGACGCAGGTGTGAACCTAGCCTAAAATAGAAAAGAAGCAACTTAGTAGATACAACATAAATCCTTCAAACTAAAGCTAAGTTCACATCTATGTTGGAGTCTCCGTCGTCGCAGATTCCGCTGAAAATCGGCAGAGAGAAAAGTCCTGCAACTTTTTTCCATATATGGGACTACATAAGGCATCTTTTTTGTGTGTGTGTGCCAGATGTCCTTTTTATTTATACCATTTTGGGGAATGTCTGATGTTTTGATTGTGTGTTTTTTTTTTTTTGTTTTTTTTTTAACTTTTATTTTTAAACCCCATAGAGGTCTGATTACTAATACAATGCACTGCAATGCTAATGCATTGCAAGCTATTGTAAAATCCCTATTCTTTTATTAGAGGCTGCGTAGTGCAGCCTGTAATAGAAGTAACGTAATGACAAGCCTGGAAGCCTTCAATAGGCTCCCGGTTGTCTTGGTAACGGATCACCACCCCTGGACCTTGTTATGGGAATAGCAATCGTACCTAACTGGTGGTGTCCATGTACTGCAGTTAAAATGGTGCCTTGGTCAGGTTTGACCGGGGCATCAGAAGAGATAATGCCTGAAATCAATGCTCCTGAGGGGCCATCATATTTGAAGACCCAACATCCTCCATAATAGTATGGCGGTTGTTGGAAAATGGTTAACATAAAGGCACAAGAGGTCATTTTCTGATGATCCATGTCCTTTAAGATCCAGGTTAATGGAGAAGGGCACCCCTTTAACCCTTAATTTGGAATTTGTAGGGTGTTGGCAGTGCTCAATTCCTGACATGTTATCAATCTATAATGCAGTTTACTGGGTCTCCAGCATGGGGCTTTTCACTTTACTGGATAAAATTGTGCAGCATGCAGTACTAATTTGTAAAACATTTTTGATGGCATCTAAAGCTAAGGGTGCATTCGTGTCGCATTTTTATAGATGCGCCAAGATTATGCATTTTAAATGGCGTCTACTATTAAAGAGGACCTTTCACCACCTCCAACAAGTACAGCTCTTTACATCAATTAATAGCTGCTGCTCTACTAGTTCTGGCACAGTTGGAATTTTTTTCTCTAGCCCCCACCACACTGAGCAATAAGTACTGTTAGTTTTGGTACCTAATTAGGCTCTGTACTGTCAGGAGGGCAGTGTCAGGCAGAAGCAGACAAGGAGTGTGATTCTGAGATCTGACACTGGCTGCCTCTGATTGGAGCTCTGATTCACACCCCCTGCCTAACACCACCCTTCTGACATTACAGAATTTAAATAGGCACAAAAACTAACTGCGCTTAAACTAAAAATTCCAACTGCTCTGGAAATAGTGGAGTGGCGGCTATTAACATATGCTAAGATAATGAATTGGTGGAGGTGAAGGGTCCTCTTTAAGTTAGAGTACTGTAATTGAACTATACATAAATCAATAATACAAGTGAATGCAAGAAACTTGTAATATATCTTATCTAAGAAAAATGCTTTTTTCTCCTTTTAATCAGGCTGTTTCCATGCCCTCCTCCCTTCCCTGCTAAACTGACTTTCACTATGAAATTTTTGCTATATCCATCTCAAGGTGGACTGCAGGTCTACAGAGAGGAGAAGGGAAAGAGTGGGCAGGTACTGAGGGGGACAGAAGCAGAGACAGAGGCTTAGGCTGATACTGGAGCTAAATAGGAACTTTCTATCACAGCCCAAGTACTTTATTCACATCAGTACTCCTGTATAATGTTCTATATTATCCTGGGAATGTTTCTGAATGAGAGAAATACAGTTATGAAGCAGATTCTCCACTACTTACTGTATGCAGTGTATGGCAGCTAGTCTCCACCCACCAGCTCAGAGAGAACTGCAAACTACAAATAGAGACTGCACAGCAGAAATAACACTAAATATAAGTCATATAATAGCCAGAAATAACAAATAGAAAGACTGCAGCCAGAAATGGCATTATTTACACGCACATAGTATCTTATCCTAGAAAGTCACCTGAACCAACAGGTATGCTTGAGTTGAGGTTAAGACTCTGCCATCATGACATAGTGTTAGCACTCAAGGGACTACCTAAACTATAACAGTAATACTTTTTCTGCCATTTGTAGATGCAGTAGCTGACTACACATTGGTTGGCACATATGAGGTTCTATGGCTAGCGCTACCTTGTGGTTCCAGGAGCACTGTAACTGTCTTTATTGTTGGGGGCACTGTGTCTTTCACTATATTTGGATCATTGTGGACTATTCTGTTATGGAGGCACTATGGAGGCCTCCAAAGAATTTATACCACCAAGCGCAGTACTTTGGCTATTTCTGGTGCTTCCACTGAAGTGAATAGAGTGGGTTTGCACATTCTGAATCCACCGCTACATTCACAACGTGGGTACAACCTCATCATTGTCAGGATTGGTGGGGGTCTCAGCAGTGAGACCCCTGCCAATCAGCAATTGATCCCCTGTCCTATGGATAGGGGCTAAATAATTTTTGTGGTATTATCTCTTTAAAAAGGGACATGTGAAAAATCTTTTGTAGCAGTATTTATGGCTTCTGGGGTGTAAGGAGGGGGTAAGTCGTATCTATGTTAGTACTTACATAGGATACAGCTGTAATAAAGCTTATCACTAATAATTCGGATGCCAGGCTGCCTAAGAAGCTTTCTGTCCAGCCAGTAATATAATATACTATGGACAATTTGTACCTGTTAAACAATACTCCCTTCCTTCTAAAAGCCAGAACTGACCAGATAACTATCCTTTCACTCAATTCATGACATTGAGCGGAAGGGCCAGAGCCCGCTGGTGACATGCCGTGGTATGATTCACACATGTCCCATCATTATATGACACATCTCGGCCTGAGGACTTGTGTGACAGATTTGCAGTAAATGGTCCACTAGCGGTTTATGTCATCACGAAATTTATGAGGGGTAAGCGAGTGCAGGACACCAGACTCCCTGTAATATCATCCACAACAGATCCGCTTATTATCTACTATACATATTCCTCTTTCCTCTCCTTAAAGGGGTTTTCTGAATATAGGAACTGGATTTAAAGGGATTTTCCCTCAATCATAACCATATTTAAATTTTTAGATAGTTAAACTTTAAACATTTTTGCAAATATAAATTATTAATAATTTTGCTAATTTTTAGATTTTCTCTAGCCATCTTAGTGGTGATAGTCTTTTGCTGCCAATGGATATGACCATGAATAAAGGAACTTTCTGGTCTGGGACTTGTCAGATACCCAGCCATGATTTCCTTATTGTGGCTGGGTTATCAGGCAGAGACTACATCTATGAGAAGATACCCGGCCACTTTAAGGAAATCAAGGCTAAGTTTCTGACAAGTACCAGATCATAGAAAGTTCTTGTATTCATGGTCATATCCACTGGCAACCTATTGAGACAGCAGACTGTCACCAACAAGTTGGTTAGAGAAAATCCGCAAAATTTTAAATTATTTATATTTGCAAAAATGTTTAACTTTTTACAAATTTTAATATGGTTATGCTCATGGGACACCCTCTTTAATGTTTATATTTTATAATAGATTATTTCTGATTTCAAGACTAAAGCTGGTCACAGCTTAGAGACCTAGACTGATTTCAGACTACTGTAATATGGAAGAATTTCGCATTCCACGGCACTGAACTTAGGTTACCATAGAGGTCTACAAGTGGTTTTGGTGTTGGTAGACTCCCTTTATGAATATGTATACATATAATATATTACAGCTAAAACCTTAAGGCAGGTTCACACAGCGGAATTTGGAGAGGAATCTCAGCAGTCTTCCACATGCGGCCCTGTAGAACCCACAGGGGAAAGTCGCAGACTTGCACACTAGTCTCAGAAATAATGTGGCTTACCAGCGTGAGTCTAGCTCTGAGGTTTCCATATCTGAATCAGCCATGGAAACCATGGTAAGATTGAGCAGGGCGCTTCTTTTTTCATCAGAGTTTGGATTGTTTTTGGAGCTGATTTTGAGACAGATTCTGAAATTCCTCAGTGTGAACCTAGCCTCAGTGGGAACCCCTTTGATTAAGGGGGTTTTCTGGGATTGTAATATTGATTCTTCCTATTCTTCATGTCGGTGGGAGTCTGGCAACACGGATCAGTTGTTTGTCAAGACTGCAATGTTTGGGTGAGTGCTGCAGCCTCTTCACTGAATACCAAGCAATTGAACGGGACTGAGATGCAAAAAGACTAAGTGACAAATGAACGTGATGTCACTGGCACCACTGCTGATTCAGGCTACTCTGTAGGGGTCCCGGATATTGGACCCCAACAACCAGATATCGATGACCTATGCTATGTCTAAGTTATGTAACTCCAGGGAAACCCTTTTAACTTATCCTTGGAGGACCCTAGTAGCAAAAAGGAGTTGTCTAAGGTAACGAAGACTAGTTTATCTTCCCAGCAGGGTAGTCACTATACGGGGTACAGTTTCAGCAATTCCTACCGGGCCCTGGACCCTGAGGAGACCCCAAAGATCCATCTGCCACATAAAATATATAACTATTTTAAATGGCAGATGTTGTTTAGGGCCCAGGAGTTTCAAGTTATGTCTCTGCATCCAAGTGTCAGTGCCAGTCTGTAAAAAGAGTGCAATATGTACCCTATTCTGTAAGATGGTGAATACAGCATTCACAGGCCTGTTGCTATCTCCAGCTCTCTCCACCATCCAGAAAAAAGGGGGCAGCAAAGAGGAGTATGAATGCAATGGACACGTAAGCTAGCTTTACAAGTCTGGAATGCCATTTTCAGTATTATTTTACAAAAATAGCTAATTATTTTTCTATAGGGTTTGACCTAAAGTCAATGTGAATCTATATGTATAATATTCTACAATTCCTCAGATACAGCCACTTGGCTGATGGCCGTAGATCCTGCTCCTGGCAACGCCTGTAACCTTCACGGCTTGGGAAAGAGCTGATTTTGCTGGCAGAAGTGGCTTTCAGTAGTCTTGTAGTGTTACATGGCAAGTTTTCATAAAAATGTCTCTCGTCCACCAAAATGGGAGGCTTGTACAGGCTGGTAGAGGGGTCCTGAGAAGGAGATTTCCTTCTATGATGTCCATAGGACTAGTGGACAGAAATTTTCATCATGAGACAACCCTTTTAGTATGGACAACATATTAAGGCCCAGCATGTCCAGCAGAGACCTCACCATCTCTAATATGTCAGCTCCATCACCTACCTTGTATTTTCTCTCTCCATATCTATTCTCCATGCTCACACTCCACATCCACTAATATAGAAAGTGCACGTGTAAGTAAATTTGTACTGGGGACATCTAGTTGTCACTTAATCCAATCAACAACCAATTTCTTGTCATTTTCTCAGTGACACAAGCCATGAGACCTCATGCTGGTGAATACGCTGATAAGGAAGGCTGAAAATTGTCAGTTCTGTGTTGCTGCTCACACCAACGCTGTGATCAGAATTGACACAAAGAGGTGATAATGCTGCAGGAATATCCTGTACGAGAGGACACATGGATATGGAAGCAAATGAAGCATATATTATTCTGAAGATCAAGGTATGATGATAAGGGTGGTAGAGTCTTAATAATGACCCCTAATCTGAAAGAATGATGTAAGAATTACTATAATTTAGCTGTAATTCCCTCCCTCCAGTATAAACATACAGAACAGCCAACCGTTATTTATCACATATAAGACATTCTATGACTATTCATGCATCACCATACAAGAGATTCAGGTGGTCAGACCTCACAACTGCATAGCTGTACGCACCGCTTGTGACTCAAGTACCAGATTTTAGTGTCTTAGATCTTTGTACGGTAGATGTTCTATGGGCCACCCATATTAAATAATTCTAGGAGCCCACCCCCCAACACCCCCTATGAAATGGACCATAGTACTCTTAGATGGTTGTCTTCTGCTGGACCATTACTGTATTTGAGCCAGGGCCTATCAGAAGATCCTTTGGTACTCTGGTGGGCCAGTTCACCGTTCTGCGTATACGTGATGCTGAGCCTCACCATGACATAGTGAAATTATTAACTGATCTACTCCGGTTTTCTGGAGGAGATGGGTGTTAATGGGAAGCATCTTTAATGCACAAAGATGTGCCACATCCCTTGTTTTACACCAAGCTCACCTTATTCTGCGAAAGTGGACGGAGTGAGACTGCGAGCAAAGAGAGCCGAGGACACCTAAGCCCGACAAATTTATTATAACTCACCCTAGAACACGCGACAAATAACCTATTAGATCTTAGTGATGATCTGTCCTATGTGTACAGTGATAGCAACAAATATTATAATGCCCTTTAAATAGGACACAGACTTTCACTGCCAGTACACAATAAGGAGAGTCCAAAATCTATAAATAAATAAAAGGATAATACATGGATCTCTCCCATGATCTACGGTAGATATACCCAGGACTATTACTACAACAATGGAACTTCCTCTACATATAGAGGAAAGAAGGTTTCTAAACCAACATAGGGGATTCTTTACTGTAAGAGCAGTGAGACTATTGAACTCTCTGCCAAAGAAAGTTGTCATTGTGACTTCACTGAAAGAGTTCAAAAGGGGTCTCTGTTCTGCATTACAGGCTATAGTTACTAGATGGCTGGAGACTGGTCATTGATCCAGGTATTTATTCTGATCGCCAGGTTTGGAGTCAGGAAGGATTTTCACTGTTAAAGGGGCTGTTAAAATTACCTGATTTACTCCGACAGTCCTGGGGTTCCCTGGTTCACGTGATAGGAACCAGTCCCTGACACCCAGATTGCTCCACCCCCTCCTTCCTCTCCTAATTTCACAAGTATAGTAAAGACGGGCGTCAGGGGCTTGGTCCAATCGCATGACCCGGGCTTGGAACCAGGCTGGAACCCCTGGGTCCAGCATGAAAAAACTGTCAGAAGTTAGGTAAGTTTGGCAACCCCTTTACAATAAAGAAAGTTGGTTTCTACCTCAAGCAGGCTTTTGCCTTCCTCTGGATCCATGTTGCAGGATAATAGACAACTGCATGGACATCTGCAAGGAATTTGTATGTTTTCCCCATGTTTGCGTGGGTTTCCTCCAGGTACTCCGGTTTCCTCCCACACTCCAAAGACATACTGATAGGGAATGTAGATTGCGACAATGATGACAGTGATGACAATGTCTATAACGCTGCGGAATATGTTGGTGCTATATAGGAAAGAGAAGTAAATAATAATGCCCTATAACTAAGTTGAAGCATGTTCTGATATTTCACAATGATGAGATTGTTGCAGTGATGGCCCATACATTGTTAATCTATAGATTTCAGGTACCCCTATATATCACAAGTTACTGAATGGTAAATGTCACCACCAAGAGTCATCCCATCGAGTGACGGGAAAGGTCTGTGCTTCCGTCTGGTGATTCACTAGCAATGTGCCTGAAGGCTCACACCACATCCTTTATAATGGAGGACCCACAACCTTGATTTGAGACAGCCAGCCTCCTATGTGTGTGGCATTGACATTTTGGCTACAGGACAAACCGCAATGTTGCCAGGGGGCTGCAGGAAGGGCATAATACGGGTCAGTGTGAGCAGGGATTATCCTGATATGAGTCAAGGGGTGTAGGTTAGCCACTAATGGGGGTCTATATTTCATTTAATTAGACCCGTATAATCATCACACCCACATAATAACACCACTGTCCTTCCTAACAAGCGTCCTACTCTGTGCTCCAGGGAGGAGGACAAGTTGCACTTTTTTAAGTGTCATTTCACAACACACATTAAACCTGACAGCAGACGGAGCATTATTATTCCATACCGTCTACCTAAGTCCTAGGGCAGTCTGCATGGGGTCCTCTAAGTGGCCGAATGATGTCAGGGCTGTGCATGTGCGGTCCTGGCCAAGAACCTGGGAAGCATTCGGATTTATTCATTAAAAGCCACTTAGACACTGGAACCACTAAGTCCGGGTCACCTGGACCAATATGTAGAAAAGAGATGTGTTTATTGACTTAGATTACAGGCTAATGATGAGGATGTTCTTGGCGGCTTCTTGGCATATTGAAGATAGGAACAGCTGGATTGTGCCTGGTACATGAGAAACAAGTCCTACTAAGGCTTTATATGGAAGATACAACTGATTTATTTGTGTTGTATTATCCAGGGGTTGGACCTATCTTCTGCAGGTATATTGTTCTTCCTAAAGTGTATGTTGTTCTTTACAGATACATAGAAAATTGAGAAATTTCACTGACTACTTACTTTACTCAACTTCTACTGTACTTAAGTTACAGGGATTGGTTCACTACAGTCAATGGATATTCATGCCAAATGGATCAAACAGAAAATGAAATGGCATAATACTTTCCTAGCACCCCTGCCACTTCCTTCTAGTGATCACCGGGCATCATCTTCATGGGCATGTAAAGAGGTGATGGTTAAAGGGGCTGTCCAGGCAAAAATGGACAATCCTTTTAACGTTTAAATCATCCGGGAGCAGTGAAAAAAAAAAATGCATACTTCCCTATACCCGATGCTCTGGTGTCCTCCTGCGTGTCCCCGTTCTTCTACTCTGGCGGCTTCTCCCAGGTCTCTTCCGGAGTTCCGCTGAAGCTGCTGACTGGCCTCAGTGCTCACGTGAGCGCTGAGGCCAATCAGCGGCCTTATCAGGCCTCATGAAGAGGACCCGTGTTGTCACAGGTAGTGGCATTGCAGGCCCTTCGCTGATCGGCATCAGTTGAACTCCAGAAGAGACCCAGGAGAAGCCATCCAGAGCAGAAGAACCGGGGCGCATGGGAGGACACCGGAGCAACAGGGACAGGTAAGTATGCTTTTTTTTTTTTTTTTTACTTTTTTCAATGCCCCTGGCTGATTTATACATTAAAATGTTTGTCCATTTTTGCCTAGACAACCCCTTTAACCTCTTTAGCTTGGCAGCCCTAAGTAAGTGACCATAGATGGCCATATTGGAGAGGGGCAAACTTCATGAATATTTGTGAGGTTCAACCTTCCGGTTCGTTTCGGATTGAACTTGTTCAGATATAACCGGAAGTACTATTATTATACGTTGAGATATCCTCAGACCCCCGAATATAATAAGTGGAGGCCAGGGGAAAAGAGGACAAATGACAAACAGTTCTACGCAACTTGCCTCACCTCTCCTAGGCATCCTTACTGCATCCGGAGGTCGCCGGTTTCCTCTTAGGGCCTCTTCCGGCTGCCATCACATGCCCTGGGTCACTGCTGAGGTCATGGGGGTGTGTCGACAGTGCTGAGTCTTAGCCTGCGATTGGTCTTCAGCTGTGACCTTGGGCATGTGACATCACCCAGGGACCTGAAGAGGACACTGTGGGACTACTGGACATCCAGGAGAGGGAAGGCAAGGTGAGTATAAGTGTTTTGTTATTTTTACTTGCCTCTTCTGAGACTGCATTTATTATACTCTGGGATCTGAGAAGACCCCAGATTATAATAGTGTTTCATGGATGATAAACTCCAAACGTTTTGTTAGGGTGAACCTGAAACTTTTGGAAACTTTGTGTCGAATCTAGTTCTAAAAGAATTAGTTCACTCATCCCTGGCCCATATACAGTGTTCCTGCCCAAGACAGACAGGTAAGCATTAGCAAACTCCTGTGTAGTGTTATGTAACATTGTTTATTCGATATTGTGCCTGCCTCACTGACCTGAATGTCAATAATTTCTGGCATACAATTTTTTGCATAAGTCAGCTTTTTCACAAAAAATTATAACTTATGCCAGATAGCTGGTGTAAATGATGCCTAAAATCTAAGCCAGCTATGAGCTGGTGTAGAATTCAGTGCAGGTGCACGGCCCCGCCAGAGGGTGTGACTGATTTATCGGGAGGCGCACACCTCCTCATATATCAGGCGTACTCTCCACCAGAATAGGAGATATGAAGATGGGTGTTGAAAACACTGGTCTTCATAAATCTCCCCCTATGTGTCAAGTGCTATGCCTTCCTTGCAGGTGCAAAGTGTAAGGCAGAAATGTAGTTGTAGGTGTTGTACTACAAGGTAAGGATCTAGTAAGGATCCAGCAGCTCTAAAGTACTCCCAAAAATTGCTTTCTTGAATTCACATATAAAACACTGTTGGACTATATCTCATTCATCATGGCTCAATGCATAAAGAAGGGAGTTATGTTGGCATATCCCACTAGTTGCGAAAATTGGGTTACGCCATGGTGAAGGCATACTGTATAAGAGCAACCTTTGCACCTTTTCAGGAGTCCATAATTTGAGCAGAGTTGGTCCATTCGGTGGTTTGGTTCATACCATCCCAGGAGTCAGCTACTGTATCACAAAGAACTGGAGGTCCAGTCTGCAAGTGCGGAACGGCGCATAACCTACGAGAATAGGAGTGATTTCTATCACTTTGTGTAAACTCTCGGTGACTGAAATTGTTGTGTAGAGTGCTGTAGCATTGTGTATGCTGTATTTCTATAACCAAGCTCAGTAAGGTTCGGTTCCAATATATTAGTGTCTGGTGGTTTCTTTTCTGACACACATACACTACACCACCAGTTCTGGCTACCAATGTGGGACACGTTCCCTTGGTGCCCAGGGCAGGAGTTTCAAAATCTGCCCCACCATTATCAGTCCCTGAATGCCACCTTGATAGTAATTAAATATCAGATCAATGGGCACCCTGGCACTCTTGGCACGCCCAACAAATTGCTAAATGAAGGGTTCACAGCAGTCCAGTAAGCACTGTGTCCCCTTCATTGTTTACCATGCATTATAAAGTACAAGATGTCGTACCATCACCCGTGCCCAGTCATAAACCACCCTCTCCTGTGCAGACACATGTCGGAATGAGCCCAATCTGACCACATTTATTTTATGATATGTATCCTATATGTTTGTCCATAGTAAACCTGATTTATCATGGGCAGTTTTTTTTTTTTTTGTCATACAAGGTAACTGCCGGGAAAACCAATATAACCTGTGTTAGGGGTGGGGGATTCCTGGCACAGGAACCCCCTCCTTCCTCCTAAGGGCACAGGGGCATATATTTGACAAAGTGTTGCTGGAAATTGAACCCCTATAACACTCTGTAAATCACGGCTGTCATGTAGCTGAGTCACTCCTAGCAGACAGCGTGAACAAGCACAATACCTGCTGTTGTATCTAGCACATCTTAATCCCCAAATATATTGAAGTATTTTCAGCCTGAGTAACCTGCTGGCAACTTTGTCCTGATTCATGTCCTAGTATGAGAACTACAATAGCAACAGATTCCGCAAATGTTATACATACAGTGGTGTAACTAATGGGGGACAGATCATAGAGGAAACCTAAAACCAGCAATTCAAGCATGAAATCCACTCATGTCTGTGACTCATCAAATTCTGCAATGTTATTGGCTGCAATTCTTGGTAAACTATATCATATTTATTTTTCCTTTGTTTCCTCCCCATATTCCATATTCTATTTATCCAGGCTGGTGCTTCAGCCATATTCTGATGTGTAAAATTGGTGCTGACCTCCCCTGCAACAATATAAATATGGCTGGCATCTGCGGTTGAGCGGTTAATACCATGCAAATAATGGGGGTGCTCTCTAAAGACCAAACTATTACAAGTAAAAGGGCATAATATATCATGAATTTTTCCAAGGGTGTAGCTAAAGGGAGGGAAAGGGGTAGCAGTCACTATCAGACCGTATACCCTGAGGGGACCCAATAATACAACATAAACTATACCATTATCCTAAATGACACAGGATAAAGAGGGGCCTCATTACAGATTTTGCATTGGGGCCCAGGAGCTTCAAGCTACGCCTCTGACTTTTTCTATTTCATCTGGTTTGCATGCACAGATAGACTAATAGGTCTTTGGGCCATTGATGACATCATCACACAAGGGCAGTGACATCACATCACTAAAGCCCAATGACATACATCATCTCATAGATGGTAACACTGTATGACATGCAACACACATAGATCCCACCTCCAGAAAAACCACAGTGTTACCGCCCACTTGGCTAGGATAACCAACTCTACATCAACACTAAATGGTTTTATAACTCTGGAATGGCTGAATGGATTTGGATTAGCAAAACACCAAAATGCTCAGGGTGACAGCACCTATAGGGTGATGTATGTCATTGGGTTTTCAGACATGGTGACTGGTTCTCTTTAAAGCCTTATCCAGCCTATAAAACTTGAAAGCCTATCCTTAGTGGCCTCAGTTCACTCATTTCATTCCTTCAATGTCCCCCATTGTCTGCTCATGGTACAGGGGGGTCCATTGTCCCCCACAGTTGGTTGGCTCATGGGCATTGCTCCATGACCATTCAGTCCACTTCTGTTTTCTTACACAAATTTTATTTCCCTGGAGTAAAATGGATGCAAACCATCACTGAAGGCTTTTTCCCAAAGAGCTGGCGATCTATAAGTGTTATCAGAAACCAATAAAGGTAATGGGCAGCATATCAGATCCTAGCATCCAAGGAAGGAAACAAGCCGTTCATGGAATGTTTCTATTCTTATCCATTAGTAATAAGAACATTGGATTAAAAGTGTCACCTATCAACATCGCTGATGCAGGGGTGGGAGTCACAGAGTTAATGTTTTCGTCTCCCACAGGTTCCGCTCCATTAAACAGGAAGTGTAAAATACTACATTGAATATTAGTAGGAAATTGTCCTCAGGGCAGGATGAGAAAGTGTCTACAAACAGCCACAAGGTCAGGAGTCAGCCATAAGATTGGTTGTTTATCAGGGGCAGGAGTGAATGAGGAATGGGGCACTGGGGTCATTGTTGTATATGAAATGGACACGCTCAGTCATCCCCAGCTGCTATGGAACTACATATCTCAGCAGCACCTGTCAGGCATGGAGAGCTACAGTTTGACTAAATGGCAAATAAGGTTTACATAGAGTAAACCAATGCAACTGTATCGGGGCACATAAGGAGAGGGGGTCCAGCATAGGATCTGAAGGGAAGGGTTTGGCAGGACAAAGAACTATTGGCTCTCCTTTCCAGACATAGGAAGAAATATTGTGAACCATCAACCGCAGGTGGAATTTTTTTTTTTTTTTTTCCGCAGGGCTATGGGGCTCTGGTCTGTGTACTTCATGGTTAGCCCAGAGCCACAACTAGACTTTCCATTACCGGGAGTAAAGATTCAGTTCTAGGCAAACTGGAAAACCCAGGAGGGTCATGGATGGGGTAAAATAAAAAAAAAAGATATGCACCTACGATGGTCCTCCATTCTAACACTGACAACATATAAGGGGCTTAGAAGTGATTTTTGTTGGTGGAAGACTCTCTTTAAAGGAGTTGTCCAAGATTAGATATCGATAACCTATGCTTTGGACTGGTCATCAATATATCAGTGGAGGTTTGACACCTTATACCTGGTTTGACACCAGTCAGTTAATCTCTGCATAGTATACAGTGTCAAAAGCAGCTAGCTCTGCACACTGTCTAGTGGTCATACTGTGTTATTGCAGCTCCGCACCCTCTGCAAAGGGAATTTGCAGTGGATCTGGATTTCAGATAACTGGAATAATTACTACTATACGTATTGTAATAGAGAATGCCAAATAAATTTGCACTGAACCCACCAAAGCATTAAAATGGCCTTGCCAACACTCACAATAATCATTGAATCTAATGAAGTGTCTTTTAACTCCTTAACGCTCTTTGGCGTAATAGTACGGTGCTGTAATGTCGTGGGCACAGGTGCTGTGCCTGCTGCATTACTTCCAGCTCTCGGCTGTGTTACACAGCAGAGGGCCGGGACCAGCCACTGGAGTGAATAACGTAAAAAAAAATATACTATGTGCAAGTTAAAATATTTTGGTCACTTTGCTTTCCCAAAAAATAACAAAAATAAAGAGTGATCAGAAAGTCATACATACCAAATATTACCAATAAAAAGTACAACTTGCCCCGCAAATAAAGATCCCTGACTTATCTCCATCAACAGTACAGTAAAAAAGTTATAGGTGTCAGAATACGGGGACCCCAGAAAAATCCTTCATTTTCAAAAAGTGACTTTTATTTGTAAAAGTGGTAAAATGTAATAAAAATGTAATAAAAAAATGTAATAAAAACCAATATAAATTGCCGTAATCGTAATGACCCGCCGGACAAAGCTGTTATGTTGTTTTTAATGCACAGTGAACGCCGTATAAACAAAATGATGTGTTATTTCACATGAACCCCCAAAAAATGTGAATAAAACTAATCAAAACATTATATGTTCCCCAAAATGGCGCAACATGAAAGTACAACTCGTCACGCAAAGAATAAGCCCTCACATGGCTATGTGAACAGAAAAATAAAAAGTTATGAATTTTGAAAGGCCGAGAGGGAAAATATGAAAAAAGTTGCCGAGCATTAACGTACAAACTGCCCTGCGTCATTAAGGGGTTAACACTAAATGCGTCATTCCATACAAGTAAACTAGGTTTTAGTGTGTTATCGCTGGACAAGTTTCCTGCTCTTATCACCAGCTAGTACCCAACTTTCCATGGATAGGACTGCATAAGGGTACGGAGATCCATCCACTATGTATAACCTGACAAGAAGCGGCATCCAGCAGATGAGCAGAGGGAATAGCATTCCATGAATGGCGTGTTTCCTTCCTTGGATACTTAGATCTGATATGCCTTTATTGGTTTCTGGTAATGCGTAATCTTTTTGTGAAAATCCCTTCAATGATCCTTTGCTTCCATTTTACTCCAGGGAAACAAAAATTGATGAAACAAGATAAAGACATAGATATATTTCCTACATATAGAATAAGAGACTACAGCCTTGCAGCGCTGGAGTCCTAGGATTGAATCCGACCAAGGACAACATCTGCAAGGAGTTTGTATGTTCTCCCTGTGTTTGTGTGGGTTTCCTCCGGGTACTCCGGTTTCCTCCTACACTCTAAAGACATACAGATAGGGAATGTAGATTGTGAGCCCTATATCGGACAGTGACTGACAATGTCTGTAAAGCCGCGCAGAATATGTTGGTGCTTATACAAGTAAGCAAAATAAATATAAAGAAGCTGTCATTGAACACCCATGAGCCTGCCAACTGTGAGGGACAATGGACCCCCATAAACCAGGATCAGACAAGAGGGGGACAGCAGCAGAGCCCTTACTAGACAGGACAATGCGTTGCTGACGGACAACAATCATCCGGTGAGCGAGTAAACGCTTGTTCATTAGGTGAATGTTGGCATTATTAGACAGGCCAATTGTCAGGAACAAACACTTGTACAAGCGTCCATTTCTGAAAATTGCCTGTTAAATCGCCCTGTCTAATAGGGCCTTTACTGGCATCACTGGCTGATCTGCAGGGCACAGACTATCACCGAAAACTGAGGCAGACCCCCGTCCTACAGTGAAACACTCTCTATGCCAGGAAGGTGACTTACACAATCAGGTGGCCATCATTTCCTGGAAAAATTAGGGTGGGGGTCTCAGATATTTTTTAATGAATGGGTTTGTGCTGGGATTGGTGGCTGGAGGGAGAGTGCGGATTGGCTGCTGATGCATGGTGTAGATAAGTGTAGGGTATAAAATGTGGCAGACCTGACCCACCAGCCAGAAAGGGTCTGAGCTGTCAGAGTGGAGAATGAATCTCAAGAGCAACCTCCTCCTCCTCCTCCTCCCGCTGCTGGCCAGTGTGTGCTCAGCCTATGATGACGAAGAGCTCGGAGACTCTGTGCTAGCTAGGAAGAGCAGAGGAGCATCCCAGAACTCAGGTAAGGGCAATGGCAACAAGTGCATACATCTGTAGATGGCTGAAGCTGAGCTGAAGTTGTCATTTAACTCTTTAGAGCTGTGTTAGTTGTGTATTCTTCAGATTATGTAATAGGTTTGCCTGCAGTCCTTGTAAAATCAATGGTTGTACTTCCTAATATCATAATGAATTATACTACATGACTCAACAAGCTCAGCTCTGCTATATTTGACCAATCTTAGATTACACGCATGAAACAATGTATCACTGTGACTGCAATAGTACTGTATTACTAACATACAATATCATACCACAGCACTGTGGATTAGGTTTTTTTATACTTACTGACAGGAATACTATCTTAAAGGGATATTCTCATGATAATAACAATATTTATTCGTAGAGAATTAAAAATTAAACATTTTTGCAAATATGAAAAACAAAAATTTGCAGAGTTTTAAAGATCTTTTCTAATCATCTTAGTGGTGACAGTCTTGATCGGTTGTCATTTGCTATGACCATGAATGCAGGAACTTTCTATGGTCTTGGACTTGTCAGAAACCCAGCTATGATTTCCTTATTGTGGACAGATATCAGACAGAGACACTACGTGTATGAGAAGATAACCTGACCACAATAAGGAAATAAATAAAGGCACACAAAGCCTGGTTATGGACAAATCTATACTCAATGCAAACAACTTTCAGAAGACCTCAGAAGATGTGGTACAAAGATGCATGTCAGCCGTATGTGTGCTTACATGTGCAAGTCAGGGTCTATACTCCTAAATAACTCCTTCCCATGGTCTGGCAATTGTCATGAACCCAGCCATGATGTGGTGGGGTTACCGTCTCATGTAGTATCCCTGCCTGACAAACCGGCCACAATAAGGAAATCATACCATGGTGACAAGTCCCAGACCATAGAAAGTTCCTGCATTCATGGTCGTATCCACTGGCAACCGATCAAGACATCAGACTGTCAGCACTAAGATGGTTAGAGAAAATGTGTAAAACTCTGCAAAATGTTTTTTATAATTTATTTTTTTTTAAATCTTTAAATATCAAAATCAATATCTCCGCTTGCTGTCATAGGAACTTTCTTTGTTTACTTCAGTAGATAGGAATTGGTCCTGGTCCTGTGATGATCACACCAGTACAGGACTTGGTACAAGACAGGTACCAGAGATGTGCAGTTGTATGTCCATCACATGAACAGGACAGCTAGTTTTTATTTTAAGTCATCCAGGATTTATTTGTGGCTCTTTAGGAGGCATCACTCTATGTACGTCAGTCTCTGCTTCACACATGTAGGGTCATTAGCAGATAGAGCCCATACAGCTGGATGCTACCACTACTTTGCTTAAAGAGGTTGTCCTTGAGTTAGGTTTTTATGGCCTATTTTTAGGATAACCCTTTAAATATCTGATCATAGAGGATCAACATCCAACCCCTGCCCCTCTCAGCCGTATAGAGCCACTTCCAATGCCTGTACTATACAGAACATAGGGCCGGAGGCAGATGGCTCCATGCCCAATATAGTGGCCGGGCGCTGTTACTGCAGCTCAGCTCCCATTGGTGAATACTTTTGATAGACACTAAAGTCTTTTTTCTAAACTAACAATGTAAATTACAATATTTCCCCATGTAGTAGAAGTTATCCGTTGCCTGAATGGAGCATTGACAGTGGGTTGTGGAGCCTTCGCCTGTCTGGAGAACGCAACTTGTGACACTGATGGTCTCTATGACATCTGCAAGTCCTTCTTGTTCAATGCAGCTAAATTTGACACCCAGGTACAGACATCTTTACATACACATGAATGTTTACCTCTTAGCTGACATACTGTACATTGTATGTCCCATAATGTAAATATTACTATTATTATTTATCATTATTATTATTATTATTATTATTATTATTGCTATTATTTTTTATCATTTATTTGTCTATTTTATAGTATAATATTTCTGAATTCAAAACTAAAGCTGGTGAGAGTGTTAGATAAAGTACTGAACATCCAGTATCTAGGCTGGCTTCAAGATGGAAGCATCTTGCTTTTTTTGCAATACCCAGAATTCCCATTACACTGAATTGAACTTATTCATAGGGGTCTACATTGTACTTCAAGATGCTATAATCAGTTGTTGAAATGAATGTATAATAAAAATATATAAAAATAGAAATTAATAAATAAAATCTGCAAATATTAACCACTTCCATACCAGTTGCTTTACCCCCCCTTCCAGACCAGACACATTTTCGGGTTTTTTTGTATGTGCGGTTTTGGAGGGCTATAACATTTTTATCATTTGCGTTATTCAACTAATTTCTGCGTCTTTTTTCGGTGACACATAGGGCTTTATTTTTATGTTTTTATTTTTGCATGTGTTTTTTTAATTTTTTTTATATCCAGGAAAATATAAACAAAAGAGGAGGGAAAACGTGTCTGTTTTTCACTTTTCATTTTTTTTATTTGATAACACAAAGTGCTACTAAAAAACTTTGTAAAATAGTTTTTACTCTCCATTACGGTAATTTTTATTTTATATGGTGTTGTCAGGGGTGGGGCTATAACCTGTAATAAGGGTGTTTTATTGGCGTATTATTTTATTTATTTTTTAAATTTATTTTTTTTTTTTTTACTTTTCTATACATTTATTTATTTATTTGACATTGTGTCCCCATAAGGTCATAATAGACCTTTGGGGACATCTGATTACCTTTTTTTTTTTTTTGTGGGGGAGGCTGATTTCCCCTGTAACTGAGGCTGGTACATTTAGCCCCAGTTGCAGGAGGAATACAGCCTCCTGCACGTTACTTGCACATTACTATAGAGCTGATCTGGGTCCTGTAGGACCCAGCAGCTCTAATACACGCTGATCCCAGTGGATCACATGACCGCCGGGTCAGAGGGGAGCCGCAAGATGGCGGCACCCATAGCGCTGTATACTGAGCTCATTGAGTACTGTATACACAGCGATCGGGAAGGTAATAAACTTTCCCTGCCTTCTCTCTGGGAGCGCCGGCTGACGCTACAGCCGTCTCCCTATTTCAGTAGCTGCACTATCTCGTGTAGCTGCTGATTTCTGCTTGCATGTACCGGTACGTCCTTGCAGAAATAGACAACCACCACTTGGACGTATATACAGTAGTCTATGGGCAGTGCGTAAGTGGTTAAGAAAATTCTCCAATTCAAGGTTAAGAAGCTATATACTACACCTAATGTACTTCGTGTTTCAGTTCCTTACATTTGTAAAATACTCATTTTCTGTGAGTAAATATGAACCTTCTTGTATGAAAGCGATGTAGATACAATTGGATACAATTCTCTCTGCTAGTTTGCTACAATGTATCAGTTTAGAGTACAGGGTATTTAGCTCACAGAGCTTTGCCACGTTTGTATACATCTGCATCCACTTCTCAGCTGAGAGCAGGACTAGCTATTAGAGATGAGTGAAGCGGTTTCTAACAAGCCAGGTACAAATTTTCAAAAAATGTCCAGGTCCTTGTATACTATGTTGTCACTTTTTCTTCTTAGGGCAAAGTGTTCGTGAAGGAAAGCCTTAAGTGCATAGTTGGTGGTATAACCTCAAAAGTCTTCCTGGCTATCAGAAGATGTTCCAATCTTCAACGAATGATCGCTGAGGTACAAGAGGACTGTTACTCTAAGCTTGAGATCTGCAGTATCGCCCGGCACAACCTGGAGGCAATCACCGAAGTTGTGAATCTACCGCAGCAGTTTTCTAACAGGTGAACCCCTTAGGTCATGCTCTTAGATCTCCAGTCATGCTGTGAAACACTCCATGATGTTAGTCTTATAAATGGCTGCCTCCTCTCTTACAGATACTATAACAAACTCTTGAGTAGTCTCTTGCAATGTGATGAACGGACAGTCACCGCTGTGAGGAACAACCTGATGGATCAGCTTGGACCTAATCTAGCCAGTCTTTTTAAAACCCTTCAAGGTGACAAGTGCTCCCAAGCCCAACCCAAAGTAGACTTTAACCGCAAGAGAAATGTTGACTCACAGAAACTTCGAGTGTATCTCCGTAGTTTCAGAACTGAAGACCTGGGATCTCTTTCTTCTACCCAAGACTTTTCAGAAGATGATCAGCAATGACAAACCTTTGGGGATAAGAATAACCTTGACCATAAATGTGTTAGACATCACTCTAGTAGAACGCTCTTCAGTTCCTTTGTTGAGTTGCCTAATGATTAGCTTTCCTCAAATTTCTAAGTAAATATATTGGATGATGGACCCTCTATGATAAAGAATTCTAACCTTTTATGTATCAGGTAACAGTCCTAAAATAGCCCTGATAATGGGAATATCATGCAGGTCTCCTAATATAAATTTACCATGTAAAATGTCATCCAGGTTTTCTAGATCACTGAGTCATTTTCTTCTAGGTTGACAAACTGTTAAACTGAACCTCTGATGTGATTTCTGATGCCCTTTCTGGAAACAGGATATCATAGAGAAAAGAAGCTGAGCTCTGTGATATACAGTGGGTATGGAAAGTATTCAGACCCCTTTAAATTTTTCACTCTTTGTTTCATTGCAGCCATTTGCTAAAAGCAAAAAAAGTTCATTTTATTTCTCATTAATGTAAACTCAGCACCCCATCTTGACAGAAAAAACTGAAATGTAGATATTTTTGCAAATTTATTAAAAAAGAAAAACTGAATACTTTCCCTACCCACTGTATAGGTTTATATAATGAGGGAGAGGAGCTGATCTCTGTGATATATAGGGTTATATGATAGAGGAGAGAAGCTGAGCTCTGTGATATATAGGATGATACGATAGAGAAGAGAAGCTGAACTCTGTGATATATAGGGTTATATGATAGAGGAGAGAAGCTGCGTTCTGTGATATATAGGTTTATATGATACAAGAGAGAAGCTGAGCTCAGTGATATATAGGTTTATATGATACAAGAGAGAAGCTGAGCTCAGTGGTGTATAGGTTTATATGATAGAGGGAGAGAAGCTGAGCTGAGTTTTATATGATTTTCAAGTAGAAAGCAGAGTAAATTTTGACAGGACTCCTAGGAGGGACAGTAAGAGTCCTGCTTACCCCACTGGCGCTCACTGAATGGCAAGTTTACACAGAAGATTGAATAATTCTCAGCTTCTCTCCCTACATGATATAACCCTATATATCACAGAGCTCAGCTTCTCTCCCTTTATCATATAACCCTGTATATCACAGAGCTCAGCTCCTCTCCTCTATCATATAACCCTATATATCACAGAGCTCAGCTTCTCTCCTCTATCATATAACCCTATATATCACAGAGCTCAGCTTCTCTCCCTCTATCATATAACCCTATATATCACAGAGCTCAGCTTCTCTCCTCTATCATATAACCCTATATATCACAGAGCTCAGCTTCTCTCCTATCATATAACCCTATATATCACAGAGCTCAGCTTCTCTCTTCTATCATATAACCCTATATATCACAGAGCTCAGCTTCTCTCCTATCATATAACCCTATATATCACAGAGCTCAGCTTCTCTCTTCTATCATATAAACCTATATATCACAGAGCTCAGCTTCTCTCCTCTATCATATAACCCTATATATCACAGAGCTCAGCTTCTCTCCCTGTAGCATATAACCCTATATATCACAGAGCTCAGCTTCTCTCCTCTATCATATAACCCTATATATCACAGAGCTCAGCTTCTCTCCTCTATCATATAACCCTATATATCACAGAGCTCAGCTTCTCTCCTATCATATAACCCTATATATCACAGAGCTCAGCTTCTCTCCCTCTATCATATAACCCTATATATCACAGAGCTCAGCTTCTCTCCTCTATCATATAACCTATATATCACAGAGCTCAGCTTCTCTCCTCCATCATATAACTCTATATATCACAGAGCTCAGCTTATCTCTTTCTAACATATAACCCTATATATCACAGAGCTCAGCTTCTCTCCCTGTAGCATATAACCCTATATATCACAGAGCTCAGCTTCTCTCTATGATATCCTGCTTATAGATATGGCAGTAGAAACAACCTGATAGATTCACTTTAATGACACAACACTATGTAACCTCACTTCCTTCTCACGCACTTACAGTTTCAGCACTACATTCTCAGCTGCCCCTTCTCAGTAATGGTCGTAATGTTATTAAAAATGTGTATTAAATATTCCTATATGGGCAAGGGGTAGTAGTAAACCATTTAATGTGTAAGTAATGCACCTGAGAAAGAAAGGTATAGTCTAGATAAAAAATAAGTGCAGCATAATGTGCTCAAGTTAATGCTAAGACTTTTTGCTGCTTACGTTTTTATAGGATCCAAATGGCTGCATTGAATTCAATATCAGTGAATGGGAGCTATGCTCATGACCATTATTTTGATGGTCCTTTGTCACAGACCGTCAAAATATAGGTCAAATGTATGAGGGATCTGTAAAAACAGGTGCCCTTGGGTTCTAGACGTCCGTGAAAAATGGACGCCTTTCATGGCCGTTTTGCACCTTGGGCATATGAATGTAGCCTTATATTGATAGTCCAACCTTAGTAAAGGCTGTCCATATCAGATCGGTGGCAATCACCACACCCCTATAGGTCAGCTGACTGATGTCACATTTATTGTGTACCAGGCACTGAAATGTTCATTTGGTTATGGCTATGCCTGATATTACAGCTTAATGCAGCTTAGCCCCATTCAAGTGAATGGGACTGAGCTGCAATATCTATGAAGCTGCACCTGGTATACAATGAAGGAAAAGCAGGGCTTACAGGAGCATTCCCGACTCCTCCAGCAGCTGATTGGTGGGGTACAGGTGTCGGATCCTCACTAAACTGGGGATAGGCCATCAATATTGAAGTTCTAGAAAATCCTGTTAACAATGCATCATCTAACATGAGCACTTCCCACCTGTAATAGTCACTATTGGTAACTTTTTTTTTTTAGAAAAATCAATCTCAACCTCAAGCAGAAGCTTTAGAACATCACCAATAATGGTAAATCAAATTGTAACTTCAAAGGCAGCTTCAGAATTCTCATATATTATGTATTTTTTCTAATTCTTGGAATCTCAAGATCTGGTTGATCCATGTGTAGTCAGATTGTGAGGTCTGACTTAGAGAAAAGATGGTGTAACATCAGTCCAGTGGTCCAATCCATTCTACAATGTCTATCACAATCCAAAAAACCCATCCAGAATTTAGGAGAGTTCAGGGATTGTCCCTTCTCCCTTGGGTGGAGGTTGGGGTGCATTCCTACTTTCGAATCTAAAGTATGAATTCCAAGAATATGGTGTGAAGCCAACCATAGTCTTGGCTTTTACATCCGCTAGAGAATATTGGTAGTGATGGTGACTTGTGTATGACCACAATTTCATGAGTAAATCTGCAGGCAGGTTGGTTACTGCTGTTGTCGTAGTCGTCCATCTGTCAGGAAACAGTGGCTTATATCATTGTAACTGTGTCTTTGTTTCTTTATTGTCTCTTGATTTTTAAAGACCTTTCTTCAAGTCTCAATAAATATATCTATTGACATAAGTGGTGTTATCCATGACTACAAGTATAGAAGGCGAGTTTATATAACTATAACTCGGTGTGAACATTGTTTTGGTGGCTGTAGCTGTGAATATGGCTTTAAGGGATTGTCTATAAAATTCATGTTCATATATATGGTATTTAGAGTTAATAGGGGAGTTCTCTATTATGTCTCTTTTGAAAGAAAAAAGTGAATGAAGAAGGAGGTGCAGAACCTACACAGTACCGGATCAGGTGTGGTCATGTGCAAGAGGAAAACTTATAGCTGTACTTCACTACTGCTGCAGCGCCGTCATTCCTGTAAGTGCAGGGTACAGACCAAAAGTTTGGACACACCTTCTCATTCCAAGAGTTTTCTGTATTTTCATGACTATAAAAATTGTAGATTCACACTGAAGGCATCAAAACTATGAATTAACACATGTGGAATTATATACTTAACAAAAAAGTGTGAAACAACTGAAAATATGTCTTATATTCTAGGTTCTTCAAAGTAGCCACCTTTTGCTTTGATTACTGCTTTGCACACTCTTGGCATTCTCTTGATGAGCTTCAAGAGGTAGTCACCTGAAATGGTTTTCACTTCACAGGTGTGCCCTGTCAGGTTTAATAAGTGGAATTTCTTGCCTTATAAATGGGGTTGGGACCATCAGTTGTGTTGTTCAGAAGTCAGGTGGATACACAGCTGATAGTCCTACTGAACGGAGTGTTAGAATTTGTATTATGGCAAGAAAAAAAGCAGCTAAGTAAAGAAAAACGAGTGGCCATCATTACTTTAAGAAATGAAGGTCAGTCAGTCCGAAAAATTGGGAAAACTTTGAAATTGTCCCCAAGTGTAGTGACCAAAACCATCAAGCGCTACAAAGAAACTGGCTCACATGAGGACCGCCCCTGGAAAGGAAGACCAAGAGTCACCTCTGCTGCGGAGGATAAGTTCATCCGAGTCACCAGCCTCAGAAATCGCAGGTTAACAGCAGCTCAGATTAGAGACCAGGTCAATGCCACACAGTTCTAGCAGCAGACACATCTCTACAACAACTGTTAAGAGGAGACTATGTGCAGCAGGCCTTCATGGTAAAATAGCTGCTAGGAAACCACTGCTAAGGACAGGCAACAAGCAGAAGAGACTTGTTTGGGCTAAAGAACACAAGGAATGGACATTAGACCTGTGGAAATCTGTGTTTTGGTCTGATGAGTCCAAATTTGAGATCTTTGGTTCCAACCACCGTGCCTTTGTGCGACGCAGAAAAGGTGAACAAATGGACTCTACATGCCTGGTTCCCACCGTGAAGCATGGAGGAGGAGGTGTGATGGTGTGGGGGTGCTTTGCTGGTGACACTGTTGGGGATTTATTCAAAATTGAAGGAATACTGAACCAGCATGGTTACCACAGCATCTTGCAGCGGCATGCTATTCCATCCGCTTTGCGTTTAGTTGGACCATCATTTATTTTTCAACAGGACAATGACCCCAAACACACCTCCAGACTGTGTAAGGGCTATTTGACCAAGAAGGAGAGTGATGGGGTGCTACGCCAGATGACCTGGCCTCCACAGTCACCAGACCTGAACCTAATCGAGATGGTTTGGGGTGAGCTGGACCGCAGAGTGAAGGCAAAAGGGCCAACAAGTGCTAAGCATCTCTGGGAACTCCTTCAAGTCTGTTGGAAGACCATTTCAAGTGACTACCTCTTGAAGCTCATCAAGAGAATGCCAAGAGTGTGCAAAGCAGTAATCAAAGCAAAAGGTGGCTACTTTGAAGAACCTAGAATATAAGACATATTTTCAGATGTTGCACACTTTTTTGTTAAGTATATTATTCCACATGTGTTAATTCATAGTTTTGATGCCTTCAGTGTGAATCTACAATTCTACAATTTTTATAGTTATGAAAATATAGAAAACTCTTGGAATGAGAAGGTGTGTCCAAACTTTTGGTCTGTACTGTATATATGTAGAGATACCTACATAAGTAAACAAGACACGCCTATACATATTTTAGCTTTTTTTTTTTTTAGTTCTTAGGAAGATAAGAAAAGTAAGATTGCTTTCAGAAATAGAAGTGTTATTAGTTGATTTTTATCAATTATCAAAATTATAAGAAAATGATCATAAGAGAAATCTATTCCATGTCAATGTTTGATGTAAGCGCCCTTTGGAGGAGGAGTCCTGAAAGTGATGATATGGCCCCCTCAGATCTCTGATCTCATCATCATCCAGTCTGTCTGGGATGACATGAAGAGAAAGAAGGATTGGAGCAAGCCTACATCCACAGAAGATCTGTGCTTAGTTCTCAGATGGCAGGAACAACCTCCCTGCCGAGTTCCTCCAAAAACTATGTCCAAGTATATCTTTCTTACACACCACTGATTTGAATGAGCACTGTCCTTTCGACAAACTTTGCATAAACCTATAGTACATGGAATTACAAGAAACTTTATTACCTTGTGCTTCCTTCTGCTACCAGGATGTTTCCCTGATCCCCCTCCCTCTGCTAAAATGACATGTACTACAGGTCACATGTCTCAGACTATACATGTCTATAGAAGTCTACAGAGAGAGGAGGTTGGAAGTGTGAGCAGAGGGAGAGAGATATTAGCAGAAACAGAAGTTTCATGTGATGCTTAAGCTAAATAAGAACTTTCTACCACACCCAAAGCGCTTTATTCACACCAGTACATGTCAGTACTTCTCCATGTATGTCCTACATGGGTTGCATGTGTCCAGGGTCTGTATCCTACAGACAGTTATAGAGCAGATTCTCCTCTACTTACTGTACTCACCAGCTCAGGGAGAACTGCAAAGTTCACATAGTTGGCATAGGGGAGAACTGCTAAATAATGCCAAATCTAAGTGATACAATGGCTAAAACTAGTCTGGGGCGGGCTGCTGTCAAGGAATTGCTCTAACATTTAGGGATTGTGCAAACAGGGTAACCTTTTTAAAGAACAGGTTGAACATAAAGTATGCATCACTATGTACAGAGATCATCCTGATAAACACATATGGCTTGTCTCTAACCTCAGTATGTGTATACAAGTGTTGTAAGGATTCATAGTAATGATAGATAGATATATAGATATGAGATAGGTATGATATAGATAAATAGATAAATATGAAATAGATAGATAGATATTGTGGAGTCACTCCTGTACTCGGAGTTAGTATCAGGTAGACATTATATTTCCGCAGTTTCCTTTGGGCACGGTTTGGGCAGGGCGGAGTATGTTCTTCTCTTTTGCTGAATGAGTAAGATCTGTGTTCTTGGACTCCGCTGTTTTCTTGGACAGTTCTCAGTGGAAAGATTGTTCACAATTGTTTGCAGAACTGGAAAATGCTGTAGGGGAGAGGTCTGTACACTTTCCAGCTCAAATGATATCCAGACTGAATTTACAATAGCCAGTGAATGTTGCCCGGGATGCTGGGAGCACCTGCCTCTACCTGTGCCCACTGCTAGCAGACTGCCATATAGTAAGGTATATAGTGAGTGTTCACTGACCAGTAGTCTGGAGCACAGTATTATTTCACCAATATATAATACAATAATCAAACACTGTATTCAATAATAAATCACATTGCACAGCATTCACTGCCACCCCGACATGTAACTTGAGGCCCCTGTTTCCCAATGCAAAAACTGTAACAGAACCTCCAACTACCATGTGCTGAATATAATACTGGTGTTTTCTTATATTGTAGAGAGGCCTTTCGGCCCCCAGGCTTCACGGCCCAGTAGCAATTGCTACTTCTGCACCCCCTATAGCTATGCTCCTGCTGCCACCATTATATGTAAAAGGTCCACTTCTGTGAACCTGGATATCAGTCCCTGGTGGTCAGTGGAACATACTATGCAAAATCCTTAGTGATAACCTTCATTGACCCAGTTATGTATATTACAGTATAATTTCATGGATCATATCATACCGCCAATACATGTATTATTTCAGTAATATAATGCTTGGCATTCAGTGCAGAGGCCGCCACACTCACCCGAACTCTGCAGCCTCTTCAAACTGCTGATCTGTGGGGGTCCCGGGTGTTAAACCCTCACCAATCTAAGGGGGCGTTCACACTATCGTTACTAGTGTCCGTTACAAAATGTTAACAAAGGACACTAACAGATCCATTAAAAATCCCATTGATTTAAATGGGATTTGCTCTGTTGTCCAATAGTGTTTTTTTTCACCAAATATGTCACATTTCTTTACAGGAGTCCATGGATCTAGTTTGGATTCTCTACTGCTGGTGTTATGGTATATGGCAGCGGGCCCTATGATGGTTATTATAGAATATACATTCTAGCACGCTCTACAAATTGTTTCATACAAGAGCGGCTATTGGCACCTTATTATGGAGAAATCTTCCATGATTCACTCACGCCATACTGGAGCCAAATCTGCGACCTTTAAGTATGTGGTTAGGAAAAACAGACCATGAACAAATAAGAAGAAGGAAATTCCTACTGCTCAGTAAAGTTGATATCAACCAAGGTAATACATTTTTAGAGGATCCCACCATCAGTAAGAATCTTTGGTCTAGTTCCAGACATGAATGGACCCTCTGCTAGTTTACCCCACTGGTATAAAAATTTTTTTTTAAAAATTACCGGAAAATGTGGTTGGGCTTCAGTCCTAAATGTCAAGCTTGGCAGTCACAAAGAAGTTGAAGACACCTTGTGATCGCGATCTTAACAGAATCACAATATGAGAGCAAAATCGTAGTTGTGGTCAATGGTGGCTGATGGTGGTCAGTCACTGGGGTTACTTGTTCTTAAAGGGAACCTGTCAGAATGATCTAGCCACTAAAACCATCATCAGGGTATTTCACCTCCTATCCAAAGCTGTCTTTATAAATATCCCATATGTAAATTAGGTTTTTGAAGTCAAAATGATGGAGAACTAGAGCTCTCCATGCCCCATCTGGCCTCCCTTCCCTGTAATGGACCTCCCCTAGCCCCTGTGACGTCACTGTTATGGCCTGAGGAAATCCTGCACATGTGGCGCAAAAGTCAAGCTCAGCACTGAAGCCAAGTATGCATCTATGGTTTCAGTTCATCACTGCGCATGCGCTGGGGGGCTCTGCTCAGGCCAAGCTGTGTCACAGAACCTCCAGCACATGTGCAATGATAAGGACATACACCCAGCTTCAATGCTGAGCTTACATGACACATGCACGGGATATCCTTGGGCTGTAGGGCCGATGTCACATGGGCTAAGGGAGGTCCATCACAGTGGAGCGGATGAGATGGAGCCTGAAAAGCTTGGCTTTATGTGCTAGCTCTCCACCTCCTTCAAAAATTTCTTCAAAACCCCACTTTACATAAGGGATAAAAATTTTGTTTCCAAGACACTATAAAAACATCATTGGAGAAGCGGCAGCTGCAAAAGTGGGTTACAAAAGCTGTTACAACAACCATACCCACCATAGAGAAGGCAGGGATGGTTTATTACCACCCCTACATTCCTGATCCCTGTGTACACAGCTATGTGAGCCGCCATGATGCGGCTTCCCTGCCACCCTGGGGGTCACAAGATCCCACAGGACCCAGATCAGCTCTGCGGAGCGGCTCAGGAGGCTGCTAATGTTAAAATGTCCTCCAAAGGTCTAATATGACTTTGTGGGAGGCAAAATGTGTAAAAAAATAAATAAAAAGACAAAAATATTAAAAAATATAAAAGCTCCAAGAGGCACAGGGCACGAGTGATTTATGAAGAAGCTCCAGCACCCGCTCGCACACCAGGTAGGAACTGGTGTAAATCACCTTTATAACTCACACCAGAAAACTGACATGAGATATAATAAATATGTCAGGTCATCCTGGCCCACCCCACACCCCGGGACACCCCACACCCTGGGACACCCCACACCCCGGGACACCCCACACCCCGGGACACCCCACACCACACCCTTCTTTACCCACATCCATACAGTTTGACAAGTAAGGGTCAGAACGGGGGATGGGGCACATGTTTGCCACAGAAAGGGCAAATATGCACCACAATATCATTCCTCTGTGCCACAAAACTAGTATAGAGAGATTGGTAAATTCTCCCAATAACTTTTAATTTTGGTACAACCCTGCTAAGGCTATAAGTGAGAGCAAAAATATATATTGTGGTATGTTTATATACTAGTTCATAGTTTGTAGACAAAGTTTTTCCAAGGCTCCTTTAATGCCACTTACTGTATGTCTGTGCAGAATTCACATACTGTACATATTCAATCTACAGTATTGACTTGTAGTTAATAGTTGTAGTTGCAGTACTTATCACCTGCCACTAGATGGTGCCACATCCTTTGACTTCTCCTAATGTGAGCTATGTACAGTATTGTTCATGTCCTTGAGTAGAGATGCAGCAATACCTGGGGGTGCGAATATTTGTACTAATATGTAATATTTTATTATATTCCATTGTATTACTGTTATATTTACTATACTTATACAGTCTAGGTTCATATCGCACAATTTGATCAAAGTCCTCCAGCCATGATACCACAACCCCACTCATACAGGTCCAAACACTAAACAGCGTACCTGTAAAACTAGAGACTTGGCTATATACAGACTCTACTATAAAGGCCCCATGGTAGTAAGCAGCCACTATTATAATGTTCAAACAAAATATACAGCTCACCACCCGTAGATATATTCAGCAGTCCATGTTAATAATAGAAATGGTGCACGAAGACAGAAGGTCCTGGACGTCTGGACCCAATGGTAATAAACTGCATAGGTAAAAAATTGTATTCAGCACCAAATCCAAGGCATATTAATATAAAAAATAACTTTTATTTTTCCAATAAAAAAAATCACTCCATAGGTTCGGTGGTTAGTAACAGCCTACGCGTTTCGGAACGATGTCCCTTACTCATGGCATAGATCACAAAACCAAACACACAATATTTAAAAGCAAAAACGAAAAAAACCACACCTCTGGGGATCAGATGTCATCATTTAACTAATTAATATATCCCCACAATAGCATATGTCTGCAACCCCACACTTTCCCTTACTGAGTACAAAAGGAATATATCCACATAAATACATATTATGTCACACATATAAAATAAAAAAACAAACAAACAAAAAAAAAAACATATACATAAGCACAAATGAGTAGATATAAACACTTATAAAGAAAACATCAAATATAAACATAAATAGCGTTAATGTCATTCAAAATATTTAAAAAAAAAAAAAAAAATTTAAATGAACAATAAGACACATCAACATTAACACGATCATAAGACTATAGCGCATAAACGTGTGCCCATGTATAATAAAATCACAAGAAAGAATTTTACCATTGTCCTTGAAAGAGCTAAATCTTGCCATAATCCAGGACCATTAAACACAGAAAATGAAACTAAACAACAAAAACTATCATGTGACATATGGTCATGTGATAAGTCACATGACTATTCAAGAAAGTAAATGCAAAATATCCATGAGAAAGATCCACTCCTGTAAGATCATACACAATCTACAGAAATAGCCAGGAGAGAAACACCACACACATCAAAAACCGCCCATATATTATAATCACATATCCCTGATTTGTTACCACATATATACCAAATTATACAGGAATACATATAAAATGCATAATATACCCTCCTAGTGTAATGAATAAAAAGTAATATGGTGACATCACAGACGTATAAAAATAATAAATTAATAAAAATAGGACAAATCAGATCTAATATTCATCCCACCTGGAAACCGAGTGCCCAGCTTTAGAATCCAGAAAGCTTCCCTTTTTAATAATTTTCTACGCCAATCCCCACCTCTGACTGGTCTAGGCACATATTCAATTGCACAAAAAGTGAAACTAGTGACATTGCCCTTATGCTGACAAATAAAATGTTTTGAGGCATTAGAAACATTCTCATTAGGACTCCTATTACAATCGGCCAGATGTTCCGCAATCCTGATTTTAACCGGGCGTATTGTACAACCCACATACATTAGATTACATGTTTCACAAAATATAATATACACTACATGATGACTTGCGCAATTCATGAAATCCCGTATAACGAAAGACCTTGACATGTTGGTATCATGAAAAGAATTCATTTTTTTGACAAATTTACAGGACCCACATCTGATATTACCACATCTAAAAAAACCATTTGTATGTAACCAGGTAGTTTTCAACTTGTTGGTTGATAAAAATAAACTAGGGGACAAAATGTCTCTGAGAGACTGACCCCTTCTCGCTGTAAATTTCACTCCTTGTTTGAGAATGGTATTCAAAACAGGATCCTGATATAATATTGGAATATTTTTTTGAATTATTTTCATGACCTCCCGATATTGACAACTATAAGGGGTTGAAAAAACCAAATCCCTATTTGAAATGTCATGATCACTGGATTTAGAAGATCTCTTTTGTGTAAGGAGATCCGATCTCGACTTTTTATCCACAATATTTTTCGCCCTCGCCAGTGACCATTGTGGATAATCTCGACTACGTAAACGTTGTGTAACCGCTCGACTTTGTGTCTCATAATCTTCATCCACAGAACAAGCCCTCCTGACTCTCGTCAGCTCACCCACCGGAATAGATTTTAACGTATGTTGTGGGTGATGGCTACGAGCATGAAGAATGGTATTGCCTGCAGATGGTTTTCTGTAGACAGAAGTGTTAACCCTACCACTAGATACATCTCCTGTCAAAATCAAATCCAAAAAAGAAATACTTGTAGTCTGAATTGAATATGTAAACTTTAGATTATACAAACTGGAGTTGATATAATCAACAAAAACTGGTATGGACGCCACATCCCCCGACCATATAATCAATATGTCGTCGATGTAGCGTCCATACCAGTGTAAGTATTTCTTTTTTGGATTTGATTTTGACAGGAGATGTATCTAGTGGTAGAGTTAACACTTCTGTCTACAGAAAACCATCTGCGGGCAATACCATTCTTCATGCTCGTAGCCATCACCCACAACATACGTTAAAATCTATTCCGGTGGGTGAGCTGACGAGAGTCAGGAGGGCTTGTTCTGTTGATGAAGATTATGAGACACAAAGTCGAGCGGTTACACAACGTTTACGTAGTCGAGGTTATCCACAATGGTCACTGGCGAGGGCGAAAAATATTGTGGATAAAAAGACTAGGAGGGTATATTATGCATTTTATATGTATTCCTGTATAATTTGGTATATATGTGGTAACAAATCAGGGATATGTGATTATAATATATGGGCGGTTTTTGATGTGTGTGGTGTTTCTCTCCTGGCTATTTCTGTAGATTGTGTATGATCTTACAGGAGTGGATCTTTCTCATGGATACTTTGCATTTACTTTCTTGAATAGTCATGTGACTTATCACATGACCATATGTCACATGATAGTTTTTGTTGTTTAGTTTCATTTTCTGTGTTTAATGGTCCTGGATTATGGCAAGATTTAGCTCTTTCAAGGACAATGGTAAAATTCTTTCTTGTGATTTTATTATACATGGGCACACGTTTATGTGCTATAGTCTTATGATCGTGTTAATGTTGATGTGTCTTATTGTTCATTTAAATTTTTTTTTTTTTTTTTTTTAAATATTTTGAATGACATTAACGCTATTTATGTTTATATTTGATGTTTTCTTTATAAGTGTTTATATCTACTCATTTGTGCTTATGTATATGTTTTTTTTTGTTTGTTTGTTTTTTTATTTTATATGTGTGACATAATATGTATTTATGTGGATATATTCCTTTTGTACTCAGTAAGGGAAAGTGTGGGGTTGCAGACATATGCTATTGTGGGGATATGTTAATTAGTTAAATGATGACATCTGATCCCCAGAGGTGTGGTTTTTTTCGTTTTTGCTTTTAAATATTGTGTGTTTGGTTTTGTGATCTATGCCATGAGTAAGGGACATCGTTCCGAAACGCGTAGGCTGTTACTAACCACCGAACCTATGGAGTGATTTTTTTTATTGGAAAAATAAAAGTTATTTTTTATATTAATATGCCTTGGATTTGGTGCTGAATACAATTTTTTACCTATGCAGTTTATTACTATTATAATGTCACTGTAGTGTTCACTATGGGAGCACTGCGGCACTGTTACAGTTACTGTGCGGCCCCCTGAAGATCCGTTACATAAACTGGTCCCTGTTCCCAGTCTCCATGGCACATATCTATATCATTGTGTTGCGAAGTATAAATATCCCTCTTCCAGTAGAGGGCAGCAGAGTCCACATGAATAATCACACCTTGCAGCTGGCGTTGCTGGCAGCATCACTAGGTATGCACTGGGGAGGGTAGAGGATGGCCCCGCTGTCACACATCATACACACCTATAACGTCCTGTCTGTCTTACCTGTGAAGAATAGGCTTTGTGGAGAATGTGGACAATGACAGGGAATGTGCGGTGATTTGTCACTGTCACAAGGAGTGAGGGACTGGTTTTGCCCAGACCTAGCACTGCCTCTATATTAAGAGGTGCTCTTCGTCACACGGCTGTGCCCCCTTAGTTGCATCACACCGGCTAAAAATACATTCAACCACGAAAAAGTGATCGGAGAGAATACACCGTGTGAACATACCCTAAAAGTAACCTATCTGGAGGATGAAGCTAAAGGAGACCTCGCAGAACTTCTTCCCTAATAACTTACTTCTGTTCTGAGATAGCTGAAAACCAAGACCCAACACTTGAAGATGTACTAGTGAGAGATCCTGTGGCTACAATAAAATTATTCAGTACATTATATGTACTCAATATGGTGCCAAAAGTACAAGTGTTCCCTCACAATATGGGCCATCATACGGCTACAATGACGGAAAAATTAAAACGTTATACCTCTCAGACAACTAAATACATCTCTGTCACTTTAAGGGGTTAATAGCAGGCCTTTTTCCTTATCTCATACAGCTCTTTAAGACTCAGTTCACATCTGCGTTAGAGTCTCTGCCACAGAATCTGCCAAAAATCGTCAGAGAGAAAAGTCCTGCACAGAGGACCTTTCTCTCCGCTGGTTTCAGTATAAAAATCCAACGGACACCTGGCGGGCCCCATTTTAGCCTATGGGATTCATATGTACATGGGTAAGCACTGTTTTAGTGCCTCCTGGCGGACCCGAACGATGGAGAGCCCAGCACAAGTGTGAACCTAGCCTTAGGGTAACACCACTGCAGTTTTTGATACAGTTTTTTGAGCCAAAGCCTAAAGTAGATACAACAAGAAGAAGGAATGTAAATTCTTCCTCTGTATTTCACACGACTTTTCAGTCCTCTTTTGGCTTTGGCTCCAAAAACTGATTGGAAAACTGTCACAAAAACTACTGTTTTCCAATAAATGCCATGCGTGAAAATACCTTCAAAGCAAGTTTTAATACCCAGCTTTCCAAGACTCTGGAAAGGTAGATCTGTCCAGTTACAATAGTACAGTGTCCCGAGAGATTCACCATTTAAGAAACTTCACAGACATATTTGCCAACACACCCAAATTACCAGGAATGTCCCAAATTTTCAGAGACAAAAGCTGTACTCCTGGAGCGGGCACTGAACCGATCAGCTGATGTGGCCACTTCAATAAGAGCAGGGCTGCTTCAGGGTTTGGGTGTCAGACCTGTGGATAGGTAATCAGTATCAAAATTTTTCAGATCCTGGACAAGTCCTTTAAGTCTAAGATCTTAACATCAATTTTTATGACACAGAGATCCAAATTCTCTGTATATAAATTCTGGCAGCCTGCAGCTACCACTAGAGGGAGCTCACTTCATGCATGTTACAATCCATACATTTTCCTAAGTTCTGGTGTGACTTTTGGTTAGTACAGAAAGCCATGTAATTCCCGGCAAGTCACAGTGGGATCCCATGTCTCAGGCAGTATCAGAGAGTCTAGGCTACAAACTCCATAAAGATATATTAGGAAATGAATCTGTACAAAATGTTGGCCTTCTAAAAATACAATTATGTTTAAAGATGCACATTCCCTTTAAGTCATATGTCATTATATGGTGACTATATATGATTTTACGGTTGGGTTCCATGTGATGGTTCTGAGTCTCCTCCCAGAGTGTCATTTGAGTGAGGAGAGATTGAGTAAATACGGCTTACCTTCTAACCCTTAAAAGTCAATATTTCCCTTGTTAAGTCTTTTGTAAGGTGGATTGGAAATATGTATATTTGTTTGTACACTTGCAGTGTGAAAGTCCATTTATCTCAGCTCATGACCTTGAATCTGAAGAGCTCCATTAACTTCTCACTCCTTTATGGCATTGTGCAATATTACTGTTAATGTAAGGAATGTACGATGGCCTATTGCTTCAAGAAGTGTCACCATTAACGTATAACATATCTATCATGGTGGTTTATCCCCTGTATATCCCCATGACACAAAGTCAATACAAGAATTGTGCTAAACCTCTTCAACCTTCATTCAGAAAGATGTCAATCTGTGGAGGGTTCAACATTTCTAGTAATGAGGCTGGGACTGAATTTCCACTTAAGTGGAAGTTCAACATAGGTCAACCTAGGAGAATACATTAAGGAACGGTATCAATAGTAACCATGTAATATAATATAATTATAGGTTGAGACATTAATAACTGTAAGGGGATAAAATCTGCATGTTACACTTCCTTTTTGTTAAAAAGAATCCCCTAAAAATAAGCTGATCAGAGATTGAAACCTAAAAGCAAGTGTTCTATTTCTCTACAGCACCTCCAGAGGGAAAATGAGGTATTGCATAGCACTATATGAAATTAGTTGGCCTTTTATGTAATGCACTATTCTGTTGGGTCCTCCAAAGAGAGATTCAGTTTGTTCTAAACTTCAATGGATGAAGGTTCTGCATGAGGAACTCACCATTAGTAACTCAGACTACCATCATAGGGTATTTTCCTTTTATTTTGTATCTGTCAGTAGACTACAGGATCCTATGTGAGGGTTTCTGGTCTTTTTCAATTAATACCAACCCAGAAACCTCCAACGATCATCTGTTATCACTGGGGAAGTTGTGACAGATCATGCCTTCCCCCTGCAGGGTAAACGTGGTATTACATGGTGACCAGGTAACACAATGAAAAGCCAGATCCACTGTAGGGTTTGCCCCTTCTGGCTACTGGAGTCTTGAGCAGGTGATGTCTATGATGTCCACATGAGGACTTATAGAGAGAGGTTATCTTCATGATACAACATTAAGGACAGGGCCGTTTTAGCACATTGGTGGGCCAAGTGCAGAGGTTTCATAAGTGCCCCCCCCCCCATCACCACCCGTTATTATACCCATCTGGAAGCTGCCAAAAACTGGGATTTTATATGGTGACATTCAATGGGTGACAATGTGTTATCTGACTGATGGAACTTTTCCGCCTGCCAGAAATGTTTTATATGTCCATCTCTAGTAATAATCACTATTGCTATTATTTTAGCGTGTAACGGATATCACTAGAGAGCCGGGCGGCGTATTTTACTCTATAAAGATCAGGTATGGACAGGACAGGGACAGCGAAAAAATGTAAACTTTATTGATGACTTTGTGCATGTGTGGTTTAAGTGTTTGGTGCAACTCTTTTGGCGCTGCGACCTGGACGATGGTAAACATCTGGGTCACAGCGCCAATAACTAAAAACAATAACTAAAACACTAATACTCACCTCTCCTCACTCCGCTGTCGCTCTGTGAGGTCTCTTCCTCCGGACTATTCAGGGCGCTGCAAGCATGATGTGAGTGTCTTCATTACATCGCACCCGCAGCTCCAGGGACCGGAGCACACAGGAATGTGCTTCACACACAATGGTGAAGCAGGGACTGTCTGCGGAAGGCTCGTGCTTCATTGCTGTATTTAACTCATCTGCGTCCGGAGAGGATGGAGATGAGTTGATAACGGGACATACCTCCCGCTGACCTCAGAGCTGGACAGGACCCGGAATCCCGGACGGTTGGGAGGTATGCCCAATGGGGGCCCCAGTACCATAGGGCCCGTTGCAAGTGCACCATTGGCCCTATGTTTAAAGCAGCCCTGATTAAGGACCACCATGGAGAAGATCACAGCAACATAGATGGGGATTCTTTACTGTAAGATCAGCGAGGCTATGGAACTCTCTGCCCCAGGAAGTGGTGATGGTGGATTCATTGAGCAAGTTCAAAGAGGGATTGGATGTCTTTCTTGAACAGAACAATATTAGAGGTTATGGGTTCTAGATTTTGTTAAGGACAATTCGATTGAGGGTTTTATACTAATTGTCGGACTTGGAGTTAGAAAGGAATTTTTTCCCCTGACATGGGGCAATTGGCATCAGCCTCATGGGTTTTTTTTTTACCTTCCTCTGGATCAACACTGTAGGGCTATAGGTTGGACTTGATGGATCGGTGTCTTCATCCAACCTTATCTACTATTTAACTATGTAACCCAAAGTCGCATGCGCATGACTTTTCTGCGTGCACTCGGACTGGGCAATGGGTTTGTATAGTAGAGTTTCACACGCAGCAGTTTTTTGGAAAAGTCAGTAAATTTTGGGGCAGTTTTTGATCCAGTTTTTTTTGAGCCAGAGACAAAGTGGATTCAAAAGGGACAGGAATATAGAAATATATGAAGGGTGTATGCACACTTTTTTTTTGCTTTTTGCAACTTTTTCACAGCATTTTTATTGGTGTTGTTTTGCTAAAAAAAATGCTGCATCCAGATGTTACAGATTAGGCTCCATTCAGATAGTTTTTTACATCCGTAAAATGACCATCCGTTTACATAGTGATCAATGTTAAAGAAAATGGATCAGTTTCTGTCCATTTTTTTCATGGACATAAAAACATGGTATACTATGTTTTTGTCTCCATCCAAAAAGGACAGAAACTGATACTTTTTTTTAACATTGATCTCTATGTAAACATATGGCCATCCGTTTGCATCCATTTCTGTACATTTTTTTAAACAGATCTGCTAAACGGATGTACAAATGTGATCTGAATGGAGCCTGGATTCATAAGAAAAATGGTGAAAGCGGCCTGGAAAACATCCAGTTTTCAAGGCCATTTTGCACCCAAGGAGTGCCCTTTTTCATGGATCCCGCATACACTTTAATGTATTGAGGGATCTGTGAAAATGAACAAAACTAGGACTTGTTACATTTTGACAGTCCATCACATGGCTGATAAAAATGGACTTCACACAGCCAATATTCACTATCGTGTGAATATAGGGTCAAGTTATTTTTGGCACATTTTTGGTCTATAGTATTATAGCTTAAGCCACGCACCCTTTCCAACAAGCCCCATTTTGGTGTGTCCTGCCCACCCATTGTACAAGATGCTGAACCTGTTAGAAATTGTCCAAAACAGTTAATAACCCTGGAGTAATGCCTTCATGTTTTTGGCACAAACTTCTCCAGAATTGTGGCATATTTTTAACAGTAAAACTGCCCCAACTGCATAAAAAAATTTATAATAAACTGCAGCTTCATTTTTCTAAAAAATACTGATAGGCTTCATACACTGAAATTCACACTGGAACTTAACCAAAATTATTTTGTGTTTTGGTGATTTTTTTTCCCCCTGAAAATATACAGAGAAAGGTAAACTCAGTAATGATTATATAATATTATTAGCAGCAATGACAAATATTTGTAAGCACTATTATTATTATTATCATCATCACTATTATTATTATTATTATTACTATTATTATCATCACTATTATTACCGCTATTATTATTATCACTATTATTACCACTATTAAATTTATTATCACTGTTATTATTTTATTATCAGCACTATTATTATCATCATTATTATTATCACTACTATTATCTTCACTATTATTATCACTAATATTATTTTCATCACTATTATCATCAGTATTATCACTGTTGTTATAATCAATATTACCACTATTATTATTAACATCATTATCATCACTAATATTATTTTCACTATTATCAGCATTATTATTATTATTATTATTATTATCACCACAATTATTAACATCATTATCATCATTATTATCAGCAATATTATTTCACTAATATTATCAGCAGTATTTTGTCATTATTATCAGTTGTGCTATTATTTTCGTTATTATTATGAGCACTATTAGTAGTAGTAGTAGTAGTATTAATAGTATTTTCATTATCAGTCATTATTGATTATTATTATTATTTTTTTCCATTATTATCAGCACTATTATTATTGCCATGACTGTTATTTTCAATATTAGCAAAATTATTATTATTATTATTATTATTATTATTATCAGCACAGTCATTATTACTAGCACTGTTATTTTTTTCATTATTATCACTATTCTTATCATCCTTATTACTTTGTTTTCATTTATTATAGTTAGTCGGTTAGGTAGTATGTCTAGTATTATGATATCTGATACTATGTACATTGTAATCTCACTGTGTCTCATTATTTGTTTCCATTATTGTCCTATTACTTGTTAGCTCAGGAATAATAATAATAATAATAATAATAATAATAAATCAAAATAAAGTGACTTTAGCAAAAAAAAATTAAAATAATAAATGTGCACTATATTAAAAAATAGACATTGGTTGGTTTAGTTAAAAAAAATTACTTATATATACAATTTTAGTTGTCTTCATATTATATAATAATAATAATAATAATAATAATAATAATAATAATGTGATTATTAGTTCTTATATAGTTCTATAAATATTGTGCTCTGGGCAGGCATGCTGTGTCTTGTAGTTCTACATCGTTGGAATGCCATTTCCATTAACAATTGAAGGAGGACTTCACATCCCTGTATGTTGTCATCTATATGAAGGTAAATGGCAGACAATGTGAGCAGGGTTCCTCCATACTTTCCCTCTGCAGACCACTAGGGCAGATTATTGCTCGCACGTCTTCCCCTCCTCTCATCCTAATACCTCAGGTGAGGTGAAGTAGTCGGGAGTCGGGGCCGCTAGAGGACAGTCCGAGCATGACGATGTGTAGCTAGTAGGGATGTAGCAGTGTTGGTAGTGTGAGCTGGGTGTTAATGAGGGACACGTTGCGACCTCTAATGTGCGGCTTTATCAGGAAAGCCGCAGCCTCTTATCTCTGCAGCTGATAAGAGTCATTAGAGGAGGATAATGTCGCATCTCCTCTTCCTGCTGCTCACAATCCCAGCCAAGTACTTGTCCCTGGTGGCGCCATCTCTCCATCAGCTGCCCAGGGTGTAAGGTTTCCTCTGTCTAGGCTGGTGATACTGGCTGTACTGCAATGTGTGCACAGGGCTCTGCATATAGGGAGACTGGGACTGCCCATTGATATAAAGAGGGCATAGCATTTATGGGAAAATAGACATATCGTTTGTATGAAGATGTGGCAGAGCTGTGTTTGTCATAAGCACAACTTAATGTACATATTTACATAGGACTGCAGCTAAACTTGATGTATCTTATATAAATAGCCTATTAGTAATATTAGTAATATGTGTCCCATAACAAGTATTCTTAGGCTTTGTTCACATATATCCAGCACATTGCCTCTGGTCCAGAAATGCCAGAGGGAAATTGATGGTTTGGTGTCGGTTCTGGGGCAGCAGTTTTCATGAGGGCATCCCCTTGCCTTCAATGTAAAAAATTATATATATAAATATATATATATATATATATATATATATATATATATACAGATGTAGCAGGGTTAACCCTTGCCTTCAATGTAAAAAGTCAATGTATACATACATATATGAGTGTATACAGATGTAGCAGAGTTAACCTGAACTTCTACAATTGGTTAAACCGCTGCAGCGTGACATAATATCACAGAAAACAACAAAAAAACAATGAAAAGTCATTAAAAAAAACTTTCCAAAGACTTTTCAATGGTTTTTGTTGTCTTCGGTGATATTATGTCACGCTGCAGCGGTTTAACAAATTGCAGAAGTTCAGGTTAACTCTGCTACATCTGTACATACACAGGAGTCTAGCTATAGGGAGTGCAGAGGTAGCAGTCAATGCTGGGCCCTATGTATCATACTAGATGACACTAGTATGATACATAGCACATGGTAGGTGGGGGCCCTGTTACAGATTTTGTAAAACTTCACCTCTTTAAGACGACCATCTTCTTATCAAGACCACATTTGCTGTGAAAGATTTTCAGTTTTCCATATTAACCGGGTTCTTTGAGAAGACCACCGCTCTAAAAGACCATTTTTTAATGCAATTTTGGGTGGTCATCTCAAAGAGGTTTCATAATATATAACAAGAACCGAATGAGTCAATAAAGAAGAATCACCTTTTTCTGGGAATTTTTCCTTTTTCTATGAATTTCTAGAGTGCTGCAAATATATCTGGATAGATAGATAGATAGATAGATAGATAGATAGATATGAAATAAAGAGTTAGATAGATAGATAGATAGATAGATAGATAGATACTGTAGATGATAGATAGATAGATAGATAGATAGATAGATAGATATGAGATAGATAGATACTGTAGATGATTATATTATTATTTTATTATTAATTTTTATGTGATAGATAGATAGATATTGTATAGATAGATAGATAGATAGATACTGTAGATGATAGATAGATAGATAGATAGATAGATATGAGATAGATAGATAGATATGAGATAGATAGATAGATAGATAGATACTGTAGATGATTGATTGATAGATAAATAGATAGACGGATACTGTAGATGATAGATAGATGATAGATAGATAGGTAGATAGATAGATACTGTATAGATAAATAGATAGATAGATAGATACTGTAGATGATTATATTATTATTTTATTATTAATTTTTATGTGATAGATAGAGAGATAGATAGATAGATAGATAGATATTGTAGATGATAGATAGATAGATAGATAGATAGATAGATATGAGATAGATAGATAGATAGATAGATACTGTAGATGATAGGTAGATAGATGATAGATAGATAGATAGATAGATAGATAGATAGATAGATACTGTATATATAGATAGATACTGCAGATGATTATATTATTATTTTATTATTAATTTTTATGTGATAGATAGATACTGTAGTACTGTAGATGATAGATAGATAGATAGATAGATAGATAGATAGATACTGTAGATGATTATATTATTATTTATTATTCATTTTTATGTGATAGATTTCAATGCAATTCTCTACAAAGTATCACCACAATACTGCAAATATTGCCCAGCATCCCCATGTCACTGCCAACATGACCCTCCCCCCTCTATAACTCCTCTCAAAAGTGACTGCACAGGACCTGTCAGGGTAGGAGAGGCTGATCCTCTTAACTTGTTAAGTGTTGGTATAAGAGATTAATAGTGACAAGCCCAGGTAAACGCGCTCCTAAATCATAATGCTAAAAGCCCAGCCATTGCTGTGGCAAGAATCAGCCACTTCCACCTGCTGTGCACACATCTGGAGGCAGTAACCTGAGCCTGTACATGCTGGCATTGTGTACAGTACTGTGCATTCATGGAGACACATCTACAGATACAAAGAGCTCATCTGGCCTCCTGACTGCTACAAGATCATACATGTCTGACTAGCTCTGCCTGACATAAGGAAATGTATCTCAGTATATAGGCTCGCCAGTATGCATGGTGCTCTAATTTGGTTCTGCATTCACCTTGATGGTGATATAAGTATTGGGGGTACAAAGGGGAAAGTGGCACCCAAGCTCTGGTACCTGAGGAGGTCCAAAAGCCCTTGTGCCACATAAGATGACAGCAGTATCACTAATGACATGCTATGTGGGCGCCCTATCAAAGATTTTCCATTGGGCCACAGGAAGTTTTAGCATCACCAGAAAGTGACCTACTTTTTAAAGCAAGTGTTTATAGTAAACCTTTTTTAAAGAATTTCTGATATTTTTTTATTATTTACTATTAGGTCACAATCTATATTTTTTAAAAAAGGACTAAATCCAGCAATTTTCACACTGGCCACTAAGCCTAATAACAAACTGGCACTTGTGCTCTCCAGTGCACATGATGCCACAGGAGAGTGCCAGACATCGTTGAGGAAGTGGAGACAGACAACGGACACTGTGAGGAGGTGAGTATGATTTTTTTAAATTTTTTATACCTCTCCTGGGCCCTCACCTATTATACTCTGGGGTCTGAAGAAACCCCAGAGTATAATAATGTCACTTTGACATATTTGGCTGTATTTGCCTTAGAGAGCTAGAAATTGGATAGATAGGTTCCTAGGAGCCCTGACAGTGTTCTACACTATGTTTTATACAGTCATATGAAAAAGTTTGGGCACCCCTATTAATCTTAATCATTTTTAGTTCTAAATATTTGGGTGTTTGCAACAGCCATTTCAATTTGATATATCTAATAACTGATGGACACAGTAATATTTCAGGATTGAAATGAGGTTTATTGTACTAACAGAAAATGTGCAATATGCATTAAACCAAAATTTGACCGCTGCAAAAATTTGGGTACCCTTATCATTTTATTGATTTGAATACTCCTAACTACTTTTTACTGACTTACTGAAGCACAAAATTGGTTTTGTAACCTCACTGAGCTTTGAACTTCATAGCCAGGTGTATCCAATCATGAGAAAAGGTATTTAAGGTGGCCAATTGCAAGTTGTTCTCCTATTTGAATCTCCTCTGAAGAGTGGCATCATGGGCTCCTCAAAACAACTCTCAAATGATCTGAAAACAAAGATTGTTCAACATAGTTGTTCAGGGGAAGGATACAAAAAGTTGTCTCAGAGATTTAACCTGTCAGTTTCCACTGTGAGGAACATAGTAAGGAAATGGAAGACCACAGGGACAGTTCTTGTTAAGCCCAGAAGTGGCAGGCCAAGAAAAATATCAGAAAGGCAGAGAAGAAGAATGGTGAGAACAGTCAAGGACAATCCACAGACCACCTCCAAAGAGCTGCAGCATCATCTTGCTGCAGATGGTGTCACTGTGCATCGGTCAACAATACAGCACACTTTGCACAAGGAGAAGCTGTATGGGAGAGTGATGCGAAAGAAGCCGTTTCTGAAAGCACGCCACAAACAGAGTCGCCTGAGGTATGCAAAAGCACATTTGGACAAGCCAGCTTCATTTTGGAAGAAGGTCCTGTGGACTGATGAAACAAAGATTAAGTTGTTTGGTCATACAAAAAGGCGTTATGCATGGTGTTCCTAGGAGCCCTGACAGTGTTCTACACCATGTTTTATAGATAGATTCCTAGGAGCCCTGACAGTGTTCTCCCTTATGTTTTATAGATAGGTTCCTAGGAGCCCTGAGAGTGTTCTACACTATGTTTTATAGGTAGGTTCCTAGGAGCCCTGACAGTGTTATACACTATGTTTTATAGATAGGTTCCTTGGAGCCCTGAGAGTGTTCTACACTATGTTTTATAGATCGGTTCCTAGGAGCCCTGACAGTGTTATACACTATGTTTTATAGATAGGTTCCTAGGAGCCCTGACAGTGTTCTACACTATGTTTTATAGATAGGTTCCTAGGAGCCCTGACAGTGTTATACACTATGTTTTATAGATAGGTTCCTAGGAGCCCTGACAGTGTTATACACTATGTTTTATAGATATGTTCCTAGTAGCCCTGACAGTGTTCTACACTATGTTTTATAGATATGTTCCTAGTAGCCCTGACAGTGTTCTACACTATGTTTTATAGATAGGTTCCTTGGAGCCCTGAGAGTGTTCTACATTATGTTTTATAGATAGGTTCCTAGGAGCCCTGACAGTATTCTACACTATGTTTTATAGATAGGTTCCTAGGAGCCCTGACAGTGTTATACACTATGTTTTATAGATAGGTTCCTAGTAGCCCTGACAGTGTTCTACACTATGTTTTATAGATATGTTCCTAGTAGCCCTGACAGTGTTCTACACTATGTTTTATAGATAGGTTCCTTGGAGCCCTGAGAGTGTTCTACACTATGTTTTATAGATAGGTTCCTAGGAGCCCTGACAGTGTTATACACTATGTTTTAAGCCATTTTAAGATGTGGTTCATACCAAACTTGTTCAACCCAAAACGAATCCTGAGTGGTTCGCCAATCTCTACTCTCTAGATAACACCACTGGCCCATCATTACATCCACATTACATCATTACTGACAATAGATGATGTCACAGCTTATCTCCTCCCACCCCCTGCACAGAGCATGTCTAGAAAACTCTCCCATAGACCTCAATGAGTTTCTCCAGACTATGACTGCCTGTGGTCATAACTATACTGTAAAGCATATCACTAAATGCTGTTAAAAAAGTACAGAAGGAGCCAAAAATTGTCAGTTCCAACCAACTTTATCTAGTGTGTATGGGCAGCCTTTAACTAAACCAGATTTTCAGTTCCCACTATATCTATATATATTGGCCTCTTCTTTGAGGTCACCTCCATAAAAGATTACCTGCACTTTTCAATGCAATTTCAGGGGTTGTCTCAAAAAGATTTTACTGCATTAGCAATTTTTGTCACCAATAGCAAGAATACGGTTGTTAAAGGGGTTGTCCAGGAATTGTGGGCCAAGAGGACAGGGAAGGTAAAGCATAAAAAAAAAAACCTCTCCCGTCGACAGTACATCAACGGTCAGGGGCTAGCGGAAGTCCTCGTTGTACTTGACCGCAGTGGTCACAGGGAAGGACCTGGGACGTCATTCACATACATCACCAGTGATGTCCTGGGTCCTTTCCTATGGCCACTGAGGCCACAGCAGTCAGGTGCAGCGAGGTCTTTCGCTGCTGCTGTCCAGACCTTGCTCCACCACTGACCTTGCCACAAGCTTTCTTGCTTGCTGACCACTGAGGAGCGCCGGGGATAGGTTTTTTGTTTTTTTTTTAGTTTCAACTTCCCTGGCCTCCTGTCTCAGAATTGAAATTTCTGCACAATCTCTTTATAGAAATCTTGAAATACCATATACAGCCAAACTACTTGCATCACCAGGACCTCTCTCCGTCAACACCTTTCCATATGCCTTGTTAGGGCACGTGGACATTATAGAGATGACTCTGCTGCTCAGGCCTCCGCTCTGTGGGCATAGAGCCACTGACAAAGACATTGAATAGCTGGTGGCCACTGCAGGGGAATTGTCTGGTTGGCCACAGCTTCGGCCTCTTCATGAATCAGGTGCATGCCCGTGTGCCAGAATGGAGATCTACACTGGTTTGGAACTGGCATAGATTTCCATTATAACGTGAGCTATAATAAATGTATGGGGCCGCAGTTTTGTGGTGTAGCGGGATTGCTAAATTCCCCCCATTTTGCCTGTGTTTTTTCTGGTGCAGACATATAATGTAGGTAATATCTGGAGTCTCCATTTCGTTTCCTCCCATATCTATGAGATTCTCCAGGTCTGAACACTGTTTATTTTATTTCCTGATTGTGAAGTTCAACTCCTTCCCATCTCTCGCCATGTCTTTGTGTACAGACTGGCCCCCATGTAGAGGGGCTGGAGACATCACTGTGACTGGCTCCATCGTGTCACGTTCATCAAGAGACAGCAGGACAAGTGCAAAAGACATATGGATTCAGCTTAAGGAAGTGCAGTCAGATACGAGGTTGGATGGAGCGATCACATTGACACTCATCTTAATCATAGCAGAAAGTCTCCTGCTGGCGGTTAATGCTCCGTATCAGCAATTACTTGTATCTTCCCTTACTTTTTGTATGCCATTTTTGGAACTATTTCCCTGTACAAACCTCAGTAATCTTCTATGCACTGGGGCAAGTCTATTAAGACTGACATTATGTACACCAGTCTCCATAAAGGCCCTGACAGGCACAGGGCACAGCTGATTGTACTTCATTCCCCATATATGTAGATTGTGAGCCCTATATGGGACAGTGACTGTCAATGTCTGTAAAGCGCTGCGGAATATGATGTCGCTATATAAGTAAGCATTATAAATAAATAAATAAATAAATAAGACCTAGAAGTAGCCACACATGCTACCAAATAGCCAGAAGTGGGGGTGACCTGTTTAGATATGGTACAAAGAACATCTTGGACACTTATTGCATAGTTTTGGTGCAATGTTAGATCAAAAGTAAGGATCCAACTGGTCCACTCTAGAACCCCGGGATCCTCTTGTCTAGTGGATCCAGGATCTCACATACTAATAAGCCCCAAAGGTCCAGCATTTGTAGCTGATTCAGAGCCAGTCACTTGTTGCTGGGACAGAATTAAAGGGATGTCCCAGTAACACTTATCCACAGGTAGGTGATAAAAATCTGATCGCTGAGTGTCGGATCCCCGGTGATCACAAAAACTGGCGTCTCTATGTGAATAGAGCAGAGGTGCGCCTGCATGACCACCATACTTCTCCATACTTTTCCATTGGGCCCCAGGAAGTTTTAGTCATCTCCTCCCCAGTCTAACATGGTAGGGTGTACTCACTTGTTTTAAGGACCAATGATAGCATATGCCTTGGTTACTAGGACTTAATGGGGTTTTCCTATGAACATAACAATATTTAAATTTGTAGATAATTAATAATTAAATATTTTTGCAAATAAAAATTATTTAAAAATTTGCCCATTGAAATGAAGGAAAGGTGATAAAAAAAGCAACTTTTTTTTTCCAACATTTATTTTCTGCCTCCTGTTCACTTCAGTGGGTTTTGCAAAATGGAATCCACCTGAAGATAGATCATGACACTAGACAGCTAGAGGAATACATTTGCCATACTCCCATTGAGTATATCTGCCATACTCCCATTGAAATGAATTAGAGCGTTGGGAGGCGTTTTTTGAGGTAGATTTTGAGGTAGAGTCCGCCTCAAAAATCCTCCTGCAAAAGACTGCATGTGAAGTGGTGACAGTCTGTTGTATTGATCGGTTGCCAATGAATATGACCATAAATGCAAGAACTTTCTATGGTCTGGGACTTGTCAGAAACCCAGCCATGATTTCTTTACTATGGCCGGGTTATCTTCTCATACATGTAGTGTCCCTGCCTTTTTTTTATCAGAAGTCTCTGAGCAGTGCCAAAGGGTCTGTTTACTGAGTCCTTTCATTTTAGAAACTGGTGGTGATATAAAATACTTCACTATGACATATAAGAAGATCGTTTTATTTCAATTTCCAAAGGAATCTTTACAAATATGACATGTGTATACATATCCATGTAACCCTTGTCTGCCCATAGCAATAACATGAATATCTGGCAGAGCTGTCCCTGCTGTTAAAAGATGATGTTTAGGATTATCCTGGTTCTCCTTTTTTCCAGAAGGGGCACCACTTTTGTACATGGGTTGTCTCTGACATTGCAGCTCATCCCAATGAGGAAGATGAACTAAATATGAATAAGGTGCAATACCAGATTGCACCTATGCACAAGGATGGCGCTATTCCTGAAATAAAATACCAATTTTTTTTATTTCTTGTCCTGTTTTTTTCTTTAATATGGTATTTTGCATATATTTTATCATGGCATACGTGGTCATAAAAGACTTGAGTGGCAAGTGTAGTGTGTGGGGTGGTCCAGGGATGACTTTAATAGCCACTCTGTGCTTATCTCCCGTCTAATGTGTTTCTAATGGATGTAGAGCTTTGGATTACCCATCAACCAGCCGCTGAGCCCATCTCTTCACTGAACTGTCACATTACAAGGGGCTATTTGATAAGGCAAACAAACAGTGATAGTCTTGTGGCAGAGACAAAACAAACACAGGCCAGGGGGGAGGCGATAATAAGGGGCCCTTTGTGTGGCTGCCGTGTGGAGGATATGAAGGTGAGGAGGATTCTACCAGCATCGAACTGAGGTTGCTTGGACCCACCAGATAAAAGGATTCTGCGGACCCACCTATCAACATCTGCTGGACCATTATTGGACCACATGTCTTCTGCTGGACCATTATTGTGTTAGAGCCTGGGCCCACCAGAGGATCCTCTGGTACTGTGGCGGGCCAGTCCGACACTGAGTATCGCCTAGATAGAGCAAATGGGCAGTAAGCCTAGATTCACACCAACGTGATACAAAACGGCCATGACAAATGTCCATTTTTCATGCCTGTTTTGCACCCGAGGGGCGCCATACATCTGAGTGTATTGAGGGATCCGTGAAAATGGACAAAAACAGAACATCACCCATTTTTTCATGGTCCGTTAAAGCAGACCACCAAAAAATCAGTCATGTGAATAGCCCCGATTTACATTGAATTTAATGCAGCCATGTGACAGACGTTAAAAAAACGACGGACGATTTTCACTGTGGTGTGAATGTAGGCTTAGACTTTATTCACGACGGTGTATTCAAATGCGTGGGTTTTTTTTTTTTTGACAGATAGAAGAAAATGGTATAAATGTTCTATATTTGTCCATTAGGAGGGATACACAGACCCAATAGGAAACAACGGGTCCGTTTTTTAACAGATGTAAAATCAGATTGACATACTACTTAAATCCGTTAAAAAAGTGATTGAGTCAAAAAATATATATATAATTCTTTTTTTTTTTTTTTGTCATCTGTTTGAAAATGGATGCAAAGCGGATGACACTCGGAAAGGGAACAAACTCTAAATGGATCCACAAAAATTATACTTTTTTCATGGCTGAGAAATGGACATGGTTGTGTGAATATGGTCTAACTCTTATGTCTGTAATAGTTATGATGCCACTGCTTCATAGTATGTCACAGGGCTAGGCCTCATTACTCCAATAAAATCTGACCTTGACTTCTCATAGTGGCTGTTTTGAGAATTGCAGGGTTGTCACATTAACATGAATGGAATAACATTAGGAAAAGTGCAGCGTTCTGAGCACATTAATGGGAACAGTGAAATGGCCGCAGAGCTCGCACAAGTACCACGGCCCCTCCAAAATAGATGGTCAATGGCAGCGTTGAATGTTAAACCCCCATCATTCTAAAATTGATGGTCTAGCTTAAGGAAGTTGGACAACCCCTTTAATGGGGTTTTATTATCTCAGTGAAACATCTGTATATGCCCTGTAAGGTTAAGTTCACATCTGTGCTGGACTCTGCCGCAGAAACAGGCAGACCGTGCAGGACTTTTCTCTCCACCGCTTTCAGTATGAAAATGGCGGACACCTGACGGAACCCAGTGGGTGACTGTTGTTTTAGCGGTTCAGCTCTCCATCATTCGGATATCCCAGCAGACCCAAACAACAGAGAGCCCGAGGCAGATGTGAATCTAGCGTAGTGGGGAGGACAGCTCTCATTCTAGTAAATCCACCCCTTCCATGTATTACAGGCTAGCTATAGATTGATGCCTTTGGTGTAGCTAATATCCCTAGTCATGTTTCAAGGCCCTTTAATGGTTTGGACACTGACTTATAAAGTAGCTACCTATAGGTGGCGCTAGAGAGACAGTGACCCAGATTTATGATTTATAACACACCAGTATTAATTCATACTTTTCTGATTAATTTCGAGAGATATAAAAAATGCCATGGCATAAGCTATCATTTCCGATATTATATCATAAAAGTGTCTTACGGTCTTTGATAACGTCGGATTCCATCCTTCAATGCTTCTTTTTCCCAAGAAGCATTGCTTGTAAGACTTTCTACACCAGTCGAAGCTCCACAGTTCTTTCCAAGACATGGTCAGCCAGGAAAAGGTACAATATGGCCAGGAGGAGCTTCATGAGGGCGAATGAAGCCCCCATGACCAAATGTCGGCCCAGCTATAATCTAAAAGGATAGAAGGACATACTCTATCTGTGACCTTCTGCTCAATTCCTTTAGAGATGTCATGTACAGGGTGACACCACCTAATATGAAATAATTCTAGGACCTATAGTCCAAAATGCGTTGGAGCTACCTGTGTGCACAGTGTTTTACATGCAAATCCAATAAAGCCATATTTTGGGAGTACCCCTGAGCTTCTGGATCCTTGCTTTGGAATGGTTTCCCTCTATGGTCCTTGCCCCTTATTATAGCACTATTGATTCCTCACCATGAACGTGATGAACTACAAGGTCCATCTACATAAAGTAATAAAATCCTGACATGTGATCCATGACACCATTTATATGGTATCCGTATGATGAGACTCTGGCTACCATGTTGTGTCCCCCCTCCTGTGACATTTCCTGTCTGTGTGTAATCCCAGATGTATATCTCCACCATTCCCAGCCTGGTCTGATGGGGAGAGCACAGTGTACACATCCCAGCTCAGACCTCCTTTGTATTCAGTGCTGCTGTAGACAATGGCCACCTCTCTTCCAGCTAGGTAGATGAAGGTGTGGAGCTCTTCATGTGGTGGACACAGAGGTGGTGGATGTGTGAAGTGCTGAGGGGTGAGCAATGGAGGTGGAGGGGGGTTTGTTCTAGAGGTGGGACATCAGCCTATGGGTATACAGAAGATCTAAGCTGGAGGCTGAATGTACAGAGGAGACCAGGACAGGGCTACATCCTCCCAGGTGTGCAGGGGAAGGAGCATCAGACACCCATGGTAGGATCTCTATAGTCAGGGGGCACAGTCACCTCTTTACCCCTGAACCATGCTCCCCTGCTCTGCCACCAACACTCCCTTCTCAGTCAAAGACATCCTGAAGCTGGATCGTTCCCAGCATCCTGGAGGCCAAGTGGAGGCCCCTTCATTGAGGACTGGACCACCAGCAGCCCCACCAACACATGACCAAGGAGGGGGCAGTGAGGAACTGGGGCTCCCCTGTGACTCCCCAATGAGAGAGGATGAGACTCAGGACCAGAGTGAGTGCCATAAGGATTATATTTACGGGGGAAACTGCAAAACTAAACTGTACTAAATGTAGCAGAGCTGAGGTTGTTACTTGGTGCTGTTTATCGTCATGGAATAATAAGCGGTAATATAAATATGTATATGAAGATCTATCTATCTATTTATCCATCTATCTACTGCCTCCTTATCTCATATCTATATATCTATCTATCTATCTATCTATCTATCTATCTATCTAATACTATCTATCTATCTATCTATCTCATATCTATCTATCTCTATCTATCTCATATCTATCTATCTCATGTCTATCTATCTATCTCTCTTGATCTATCTCATATCTATCTATCTATCTATCTCTATCTATCTCATATCTATCTCTCTCCTATCTATCTATCTGTCTATCTATTTATCCATCTATCTACTATCTATCTATCTATCTATCTATCTATCATCTATCTATTTATCCATCTATCTACTGCCTACTTATCTCATATCTATCTATCTATCTATCTATCTATCTATCTATCTATCTATCTATCTATCTCTATCTATATCTATCATCTACAGTATATATCTGTCTATCTCATATCTATCTATATATCTGTCTATCTATCTGATATCTATCTATCTATCTATCTATCTATCTATCTATCTATCTATCTATCTATCTATGTGCTTATTATATATACAACACATACTAAAATGTTACACCCGGATATTTCAGATCCTGTTATTATATATGAATTATACATTATTATATACATATATTATACATGACTATATGTATCCACAAGTCCACAGAAATTCTATCTATGCATGTTCTGTTCTTCTATTCTGTTTTATAGTATATTGTATAGTATGTTTTACTATTAGTGGAATAACTTGCGATCTTCTCCAGAAAAGACGCGACTTTACTGTACAGGTTTTATAGAAACACCAGGCAACACTTGTTAACTATTCTATGATGTAATATTATGTAGGAATGTAATATGTATAATATGTACTAATATAATATAATATAATAAAAGGTAATGCATATAACGAAATATATAACAATATGACACGCAATAATATATAATACAATTCAAAATATCATATGTATAATATGTCATATAATATAATACAATTTAATGTATAATATGTCATATAATATAATACAATTTAAAATATATATAATCTGTAATATAATACAATACAATTTAATGTAACAAAATGTAAGAAATTACGATACAATGTAAAGAAAAATATATTGCCGTGTAATATAACATGATAAATACAGTATATAGCACGGCATAATGTGGCATTTATTAAGATAAAGTGTAATGTATTACAATTTAATATTGCACAGTATAATACATATTATAATATAAAATGCATGCAATATATAATACTATATAAAAAAAAAATTCACACTTTAACATATATATATATATTAACAAAGTAAAATGAAAGCACAGAATAACATGTAGTATTGCGTTAAAATTGGATTTAATATAGCATAATATATTAAAACCTAAAATAATGCATTACATTATACATATACTGTACATTATATGGTCAGATATAAAGTCACACAATATAATATTATAACGAAAAATGTAATGCAATATAATACAAGGCAATGTAATAGTTACATTTATATGACCTATAACGTTAGATATTATGTAATATATCATACTATAATATAGTATGACTATATTATAAACTCAAATGTTATTTTATGTAATTTATAATATTACATATTATTTTGTAAAATAAAATGCAATATATATATATATATATATATATATATATATATATATTACAAATAATATATAATACAAAGCAACCTAAAATTTATTATGACCTAAAATTTATTATTTAGTATAAATAAAATATTCATTAGGAAACAAATATAACAAGATTTATTATGATGTAAAATATAACACAGTAGACAAGACAAAAATGCGATATTTAACGCGGCAAAATTTCACATAATTAAATGTAATGTTAAGTAAGGCTAAATAATGCCGTGAATAATAATGTAATACAATAATAGTCATCCTAATATATTATATAAGATATCATATATTTTAAGTTTCTTTTTATACAGTTATTACTTATTATAACCTCGTTGTATATTATACTCCTGCACATCATATAGTTCTCTAGAACTGTGGAGCTGTATTTCCAGCCTAGCATGGTATGCTGTTACCTGTAGTTCCACTGTGGATGAGGCTGGCAGCACATGCTGGGACTTGTAGTTCCTCAGTTATGACACGACCACTTTGCCCTTGTCCTCCAGGTACTGGCAGCTTGGTGTCCAGGAGAGAAGACCACCCAGAGCGGCCCCGGCAGAACCAGAGGAGGAAACCCCGTGTCTTGTTCTCCCAGGTGCAGGTGTATGAGCTGGAGAGGAGGTTCAAGCAGCAGAAATACCTGTCTGCCCCCGAGAGGGAGCAGCTGGCATCAGTCCTCAAGCTCACCTCCACCCAGGTGAAGATCTGGTTCCAGAACAGGAGATATAAGTGTAAGAGGCAGAAACAGGACCGCTCCCTGGAGCTGGCAGGACACCCGCCTCCTCCTCGCAGGGTGGCAGTGCCAGTTCTGGTCAGGGATGGCAAACCCTGCCTGGCAGGTGCCCAGACTTTCCATACCAGTTACAGTGCCAGCTCTTATCCCTACCCAGTCTGCTTTGGTGGATACACTGGGGGTCCCTATTACTCAGGATCAGCCACATTGCCAACAGGGGGCAGTCCAGCAGTGCAAGTGGTAAATATGAACATCACAGGACCGCCTGCCCAGCAGGGACATTTACAGCCCACACTGCCTGGCATCAGAGCCTGGTGACTGCACATACACAGGAGGTGACTATGTCTATGGAGCTGTGCCCATCTAGCCCATGCCCAGCATACCCAAATACAGCCACTGGAAACCAAGGATGGCAAATAGGAGCACGGACTACAGCTGTGAGACAGAGGAGGTGGATGTGTAATATACCTCATAGCAGACATGTGCTGCAGGACTTTACTGGAAATATATTACTGTGTGTCAGGATCAATGTATACGTGTATAGAAGGCTGTTCACATTAATAAAGGTGATATTGTACATAATACCAGACCTGATGTATGTCATATCCTAGAAAATCTGCTGTAAACTATGGGAAAAGGGAATTATATGGAAATTAACTTAAGTATATATATATATATATATATATATATATATATATATATATATGAATTAATCTATCTATCTCATATCTATCTATTTATCTATCTATCCAGTTACCTATCCATCTATCCATTTTATGTTACCTACCTATCTAACCTTTCTACCTGACAGACTTTATTAAATATATGTACTACTACATAATTTAGACCAATAAAATATGACTGGACCAAATATTTAACACTATTACTAATATTACTAATAATACTATTTTTCTTCACAGTAGACTATCCCTTAGAAATATTAAACAACACAATTAATATTAATAAATACATTTTCTGCATTGATGAATACAATTTGCTAAGTATGTTTTAGCAAAAACCACTGCAGAAGGATTATATATGGACTAGTCACAACATTTCATGGACTATGTGGTTGCTTTTCCCTCCTACATGGCTGCTTGATGTCATTTATATGGCCGAGTATTCCGGGTAACTGATGTCCTGGTAGGCTCAGAATTTCTATAGGAAGTCTCACCATGTGATGTAGTTTATACCAGGAGGATGTTCTGTATATATTATATCTCATTGTGGGAAGTTACTGCAGGTAAGGAAGGAGATCATCATGGATAAAGAGGTCAGAAAACGGGAGATAAGCTGTTATATAAGGCTATATAAGTGCCATAATATACAGCTGCATCTCAATAAATTAGAATATCTTTGAAATGTTTATTTCTTTCAGTAATTAAATTAGAAAAGTGACCTCCTATATTTTCTAGATTTTTTACACACAGTGTGTTCTATTTCAAGTGTTTTATTTCTGTAAATGTTGATTATGGATTACAGGTAATCAAAACCAAAATCTAAGTAAATTAGAATAATGTAAGTTCAGTTCAGTCTTGTAAATTCAGTGTCACCTGCCAAGGTTTCCTAAGCCTTTACATGGTCCCTCAGTCTGGTTCAGTAGGACACACAATCATGGAAGACGCGGATTATGAATTGTATTACTGAATTACTGAAATGAATGAACGTTTCAAAGATATTCTAATTTATTGAGATGAACCTGTATGTATGTAAAAAGGAGATGGATGGAATATAGATAAATAATAGATAACTGAGACATAGAAGATAGAAAGGCAAACCATCGTGTAAGGCTAGAAAGCATCATAGCATATATTACAAATAACAAGGTATAAGATTCATGTGTAAAGAGATAGATATCAGAGAAATCGTTGATTAGATAGATTTATAGACAGATATATATGAGATTGATAATGTATATATTGATATTAAATGGTAGACATTAAATTATCCATAAAGATAGATATGATAGATAGACAGATAGATAGATAGATTGATAGATAGATTGTAGATAATATAATGTACTACAGATAAGTAGATATAGTGTGGAATGTACTAATTTTATAGATAGATAATAGATAGTTGACAGATATTAGTTAGATGGTAGATATATAGATAGAAAATAAAATAAAAATAAATAGATATATAGATAGATAGATAAAGTATAAATAATAGATAGATTAATGTTAACTAATGTATAAATATGAGATAGATAAATAGATAGATATGAGATAGTTAGTTAGATAGATACTGTATATGATTGATAGATAGATAGATAGATAAATAGATAATTACAGTATTACAGATAAGTAGATATAGTATGAATAAGTAATAATTTTATAGAAAGATAATAGATAGATAGACATGAGATACAGAAGTTGATTGATAGATAGATAATATAATGTATTACAGATAAGTAGATATCGTCTGGACAAGTAATAATGTTTTAGAAAGATAATAGTTGACAGATATTAGTTAAATATGAGAAAGTGAGATGTGATAATGCAATCTGCTTAAGGAAATTGGAGATAATAAGATGAGATGTTTATGTACATGTAATATATATATTAGACAGATATGAGATAGATAGATAGATAGATAGATAGATAGATAGATAGATAGATAGATAGAGGAATAAGGATGTGCAGGCTCCTCTCTGTCTCTCAGTGGATCAAACATTGTTCTCCCTGTTCTATAACAGGATATATAGGTGGGGTCCTGGTATAGAGTTTATATTGAGGCCCAGGATCTGCATGTTCTCCCTGTGCTGTGTATGAGGGCTTCACATGGTGCTATCTATAAGAGGGTGTGAGGGCTATTATCTCCTCTCCTATCCCATAATCAGTCCCAGTATTACTAAGCAGCTCATTATCCCAGTAATGACCGGCCTTCACAAGTCCAGGGATAGGAAGTCATTGGTCTTTAACACAACAAAGGGATAAGCAGAAGACAGAGTGGTCACTTTCCTACCTGTCCACTCACTGGCTTCACCGGGGACAGGTAGAAAGGTAAACAAATGCCCAGACATGCTGGCTCCCTTCATCTCATCCATTCTTCCCTGATCATCCTCTAACTCATCCATTCAGGCTGTGATCTCATCCTCTAATGCACAGGGCCTCTTAACCCCTTGTGAGCGCTGACCATGGGTGCAACTAATGATATGAACTGGAGAAATCCTCCAATAGTTTACAGATCATTGACCATAATCTTGTCACATCTGGAGCTAATGCCCGGGATCCCAGACTATATGCTCCCAAAATAAAGCCCCTTACTGTATTGAGGGCCACGAGCTAGAAAGTTAGTGGCTGGCACTGATAGAGGGAAGTGGCTGCCTCTATTATGGGCAGGGGCGCAGTTATAGGAGGTGCAGAGGTAGCAGCTGCTACAGGGCCCTGTGCCTGAGAGACCCAAAGGCCATTTGACAACATAAGAAAATACCAGTATTATAGATAGCACGTTAAGTGGCGACCCCACTGCAAATTTTGCATTGAGGCCCCAGGAGCTTCAAGTTACACCTCTGGTAATGGGGCAAATGTCTGCCACTATTGTATAGCAAGTGTTATGTAGATTTATAAAGCATGTTACTTAGATCTTTATGAGGGCTTTGTTATAAAGGCAGTCATACTCTGATTTACAAGCATACAAGAATATACCTTTGCAAAAAAAGTAAGTGAACCCTTAGATATTACCTGGATTTCTGCATTGATTACTAACAAAATGTCATCTGATTAAGTCACAATTATAGACAAACACAATGTAACTAGACCAATAACACACAAACCGTTTACATGCATGTCTTTTATTGAGTACACAACCACAGTCCAGGGAGAAAAGGTAAGTGAACCTCTTTGTGAATGACGTTTTTATAATCTAATTGGAAACAGTTTTGGGGTGGAACTGGGAATATGGGTTTCACAGGTGCTTTGTCTATTAAATAAAGGCACACAAAGCCTGGTTACAGACAAATCTACACTCAATGCAAACAAGTTTCAGAAAACCTTAGAACATGTGGTACAAAGATGCATGTCAACAGTACAGTGGGTACGGAAAGTATTCAAACCCCTTTAAATTTTTCACTCTTTGTTTCATTGCAGCCATTTGCTAAAAGCAAAAAAGTTCATTTTATTTCTCATTAATGTACACTCAGCGCCCCATCTTGACAGAAAAAAACAAATGTAGATATTTTTGCAAATTTATTAAAAAAGAAAAACTGAAATATCACATGGCCATAAGTATTCAGACCCTTTGCTGTGAGGCTCATATTTAACTCACATACTGTTCATTTCCTTCTGATCCTCCTTGAGATGGTTCTACTTCTTCATTGCAGTCCAGCTGTGTTTAATTAAACTGATTGGACTTGATTAGGAGAGGCACACACCTGTCTATATAAGACCTCACAGCTCACAGTGCATGTCAGAGCAAATGAGAATCATGAGGTCAAAGGAACTGCCCAAGGAGCTCAGAGACAGAATTGTGGCAAGGCACAGATCTGGCCAAGGTTACAAAAGAATTTCTGCAGAACTCAAAGTTCCTAAGAGCACAGTGGCCTCCATAATCCTTAAATGGAAGAAGTTTGGGACGACCAGAACTCTTCCTAGACCTGGCCGTCCAGCCAAACTGAGCAATCGTGGGAGAAGAGCCTTGTGAGAGAGGTAAAGAAGAACCCAAAGATCACTGTGGCTGAGCTCCAGAGATGCAGTAGGGAGATGGGAGAAAGTTCCACAATGTCAACTATCACTGCAGCTCTCCACCAGTCGGGGCTTTATGGCAGAGTGGCCCGAAGGAAACCTCTCCTCAGTGCAAGACATATGAAAGCCAAAAAACACATGAAGGACTCCCAGACTATGAGAAATAATATTCTCTGGTCTGATGAGACGAAGATTGAAATTTTTGGCGTTAATTCTAAGCGGTATGTGTGGAGAAAACCAGGCACTGCTCATCACCTGCCCAATACAATCCCAACAGTGAAACATGGTGGTCGCAGCATCATGCTATGGGAGAGTTTTTCAGCTGCAGGGACAGGACGACTGGTTGCAATTGAAGGAAAGATATCCTGGAAGAAAACCTCTCCCAGAGTGCTCTGGACCTCAGACTGGGCCGAAGGTTCACCTTCCAACAAGACAATGACCCTAAGCACACAGCTAAAATAACAAAGGAGAGGCTTCGGAACAACTCTGTGACCATTCTTGACTGGCCCAGCCAGAGCCCTGACCTCAACCCAATTGGGCATCTCTGGAGAGACCTGAAAATGGCTCCACCAACGTTCACCATCCAACCTGACGGAACTGGAGAGGATCTGCAAGGAAGAATGGCAGAGGATCCCCAAATCCAGATGTGAAAAACTTGTTGCATCATTCCCAAGAAGACTCATGGCTGTACCAGCTCAAAAGGAAGGGGCTTCTACTCAATACTGAGCAAAGGGTCTGAATACTTATGACCATGTCATATTTCAGTTTTTCTTTTTTAATAAATTTGCAAAAATATCTACATTTCTGTTTTTTTTTCTGTCAAGATGGGGAGCTGAGTGTACATTAATGAGAAATAAAATGAACTTTTTTGCTTTTAGCAAATGGCTGCAATGAAACAAAGAGTGAAAAATTTAAAGGGGTCTGAATACTTTCTGTACCCACTGTATGTGTGCTCATATGTGTATTTCGGGGTCTAAACTCCTAAATCCCCCTTTCCCATGGTCTGGCACTTGTCAGAAACCTAGCCATGGCGTGGTCGGGTTATCTTCTCATACATGTAGTGTCCTTGCCTGATAACCCAGTCACAATAAGGTATATCATGGCTGGGATTCTGACCAGCCCCAGACATAGAAAGTCCCTGCATTCATGGTCATATCTACTGGCAACCTATCAAGACAAAAAATGATCACCACTAAGATAGTTAGAAGAAATCTTTACAACTCTGCAAAATTTTTATTATTCATGTTTGTGAAAATGTCTAACTTTTAATTGTCTACAAATTTTAATATGGTCATGTTCATAGGAAAACCTCTTTAAGGTTAAACACTCCGTGCACTGGAAGACAATTGTTCACTGTGACATTTCAATGGTCGCTAGGTTATAGGGTATTGTATAATATTATATGTAACATTGTAAAAAAGATATGGAAGTTATATGGCTATACAACTCAGTAGCACTGGATGTAGTTCCCCCTATTGGTGGCTGCAGGGATCTTTTAACCCTACATCTAAGCAGCAGGTTTGGAGCTCTGTGTCAAATAAACTGATCTCCAGCCACTATAAAGATGTTAAGAAATTCATCAGCACAGAACCTTAGACCTAAGACCTAACTTCTCTTCCGCAGGTTACCGCTGTCCTTTCCTGTCCATCCTGTGTATATTAATAGAAAAATAAAGGTTAATTGAAAACATCCTATTGCTATTATATAGAAGATATGCAGACATATTAATCATATTTACCAGAATGTCTCCCATTGTTCTCGTCCTTCCCCGGCCTTGATCTCTTTTGCTGGTTGGGTTGTCTCTTTCATGTTCCTGCTATACATTTGATATGGCCGGCATTGAGTTACACAGGCCCTAAGCTATCTAGGACACTGGTTTATGAAATATATCAGCAAAGGCTCATAATAAGATTCTCTATGTAGATACCCAACCTGTTACTCTATCTATTGTATATGCAGGTAGGAAACATGTATAGTGCAATGGAAAAACTGTGTCCCTACTTATTATATACATTGTAAGATGATATGAAATATTAGACAAGATGTTGGGACAGGCTGACCCTTTAATGTGTTTGGGGGTGTCACATTCGCCTCCGACAGCAGATGTTCCCCTTTTCCCCTATTGAGAACACATGCATACTTAGCTGAGTCAAGCGTTCATGTCTGTGGAGAGCTCTGGAGGTGCATAGCTATAGGGGATGCAGCAGTAGTACCTATTGTCGGGCCCCAGACGCTGAGGGGGCCCCATAACACATAAAATATCCAACTATTCTAAATGGCACAGGGTAAGTAGAGACCCCATTATTTATCTTGCATTGTGGCCCAGAAACTTCAAGCTACGTCATTGGTATAGTATGTGACCAAAGGCTAACTAAAGTGTAGCCAACTCTGTCCATATATCTATGATCTATCTATCTATCTATCTATCTATCTATCTATCTATCTATCTATCTATCTATCTAATATCTATCATCTATGTATCTTTTATCTATCTATCTATCTATCTATCTAATATTTATCTATCTATCTATCTTCTATCTATCTTTTATCTATCGATGTATCTTAAAAGTATCTAATATCTGTCTGTCTAAGAAAAAAAAGAGGCAGCACTCAAAAATTAATGCATAAAAGTGGACTTTATTAGCCCAGTGGCTAATAAAGTCCCCTTTTTGCTATTTTGATCATCTTGTCACTGACTGTGCGTATTTACATAGTGCTGCTCTCTTTTTTGTACTACACTACTATCTATCTATCTATCTATCTATCCAAATATTTATCTCATATTTAACTAGCATATATCTAATGACCTATTCTATCTATCTATCTATCTATCTATCTATCTATCTATCTATCTATCTATCTAATCTATCCGTCTATCTATCTATATATCTATCTATCTTTCTTTCTATCTATGTATCCCTTATCTATCTATCTATCTATCTATCTATCTATCTATCTATCTATCTATCTATCTGTCTATCTATCATTCTAGTTATCTGATCTATCTATCTATCTATCTATCTATCATTCTAGTTATCTGATCTATCATCTATCTATCTATCTATCTATCTCCTATCTATCCATCCAAATATTTATCTCATATTTAACTAGCATATATCTATTTACCTATTTTTATCCATCAATCTATCTATCTATTTGTCTCTGTATCACAATATCTATCTAGAAATAGAAGAGATTCACCGCCATGTCACAACTGAAACGCCCATGTTCTTACCCTCATCTGTCACTATTACAAGTGAGGGCTGTGCCATGCTAAAAAAAGAAAACACAGAACAGAAAAGACATCATTTATCTTGTTGAGTTTGCATAATTTCTTCTGCTTGGCTGGCTGCGTCTGCTAAACACAGGTAATTACAGCAGCCTGGGGCCAGGCACAGATCTGTCTCATGCTTTGCATTGTTTGCAGCTTGTAATGGATAGCCTTTCATAGGAACAAAAGGGAAATAGCAAAAATACTACATGGTCTGCAAGACCCAAGCAACAGGCAGGCCCAGATTACCCAGGGGCCGACAAGGCTAAAGCTCCAGGCCCCTGTTCCAAGGCAATACTAGTATGATATTGTAGGAATCATAATCCATATGACTAGAGGCAACCATTATAACCAAGGCCAGCCACATATTAGATTGGATATGCCATATCATTTGGGTATGACCTATGGGTCCTCTGTGATTCCTAGAAAGACAAGGCCACAATACTAGAGGCCTTTTAAGACACCACAAGAAGTTGCTGCTTTTCCATATTTTAACCGCTTATCTGTTATTATTATTATTATTATTATGTCAGAATATTGCAAATGTAAAACATGAGGCATTGTTATATGGATATCAGATCCACAGTTTACAATAACCCTAAAACAAATAAAAGTAATTTCTGAAATAATGTCTTTTTTACAGTCACTTTCCAGCCTGTAGATGGTGCTAGAGTGCAGCTGTTCACTGGAAGGAGAGGCAGCCTATAGAATTACCAGGAGGTAAAGAGCAAATGAGCCACCTAGTGGTAGCTGATAAATACTACAACTCAAATGAGCATTTTATTAATTTGAGTTGTGGGTCCCACATTGAGTTCCATTGTAATCCATAAAACTCCATATATAGCATATACTACAATGTGCCCCCTACATAATAATTGGTGGAAGACATTAGACATTATATTTGGTAGAAGCCCCATCCCATTTTATGAGCGAAACCTCCTATGAAGTCTGTCTGAGTTATGGAGACACCCAAGTCAATGTCTCCCTTAAGGTGTTCATACCTACCGGAAGGATTTTTGCCAAACTTACCAGTCTTCCATCTAATGTGTATGGTTGTGTCCTGACAGCAGATTTAGGGGAAAGACGGATCAGACTGTTGAATTTCAATGTGTCCGATCCTTTGTTTCCCTTTTCCTACTAAGATCACATGCACTCTATACTCAGCCAGATTGCATGTGTCTGAGGGAATTAATAATGTCTGTGAATATAATGCAAGACAGTGCAGGTTCATCTGGTGTCAGTAAATGGGGGTCTCTCTATTAGATAGATAGATGACAGATAGATAGATAGATAGATAGATAGATAGATAGATAGATAGATAATGCCTGCTAAATGTTATATATACATCGCAATACTGTAACACATTTCCCACAGGTGTCAAAATTAAAGATGCATTACCTAAATTTACCAGTAGGTAGCGCTCAGAAGGAGCTAATTCCCAGTAGAAGATTACAGCTGGAATGTACTGGTATCCTCATTACAAAACATACAGTGGACCAGAGAAAGAGACAGAATCTGAGGTTGGCGACCTCCTCTGTTATAGAGATTATCACAGCCGTCACTGCCATTGCTCCATAATGGGATCTGTATTTATTGATACTTGAGAAAAGCTGTGTATAATGAGATATATATCCCACAGATAAAAAATCAAGGCACGTTGCATCAGATGCTGCATGTGCGGAGGTATTTAAAAGAGAATATATGGCAGTCCATGGACAGTATATGGCAGGCAGGCAGGCATGGACTGATTCAAAAGGAAGCAAGTGAATCACCCTTTGGCATCTGCCTGAGCCAAGGTGGGCCCGCAGACCCCCAGTCCCTGTTTAACCTTCCTCTAGTGTTAGCTTTCTGTTACTCTTTCTTATGTTAATGGGTCGGTTTTGACCCGTGTCTTAAATCACCCCTAGGATACCCTAAAAACAGTTATTTATGATCCAATTTGTTTCTTACCTCTTAGTTACCTTGTTAGGGTTTCTCATCCATGGAAGGATTGATTTTAATATTTTTGTTGTGGCCCCCTGGGCCTTTCATTTGAGAGCGTACCCTTCATTTTCAATATAAAAATATTGTCAAATGAACCTCAAGAGAATAATATAAACTTAAAAAAGTTTGTTATATTACCTGACTATTACTGAAGGGTTTTAGAACACATTTCTTAAATGTAAAAAAATATACATATATATATTTTATATTATTAAATCTAGTAACATCTATGGTGTTACGGGTCAATTTTGACCCATATCTAACTACTTTATGAAAAAGGCAAAAAACAGATTTTTTTTTTTTATAGAACTTTAATACAAATAAAAGATGAAAATTATATTAACATTAATAGCAATAATAATAAAAAGTAGCTTTTCTAGGTCAAACAAACAAACAACAATCAATCAAGCAAATCAAATCAACAGAAATCAAGTACTAGTTTTTAGATGCATTAGTATTTAGATGCATGTGTGGCAAAAAGTGACACTTTTTGTGTGTTCTTTGCAGAGGTATTTTTTGCAGGCGAAGCACGATGTGTTTGTCCTTCTGTCCTTATTGCTAGGGCAGACCTGACACCTCTTTCTTTTAGAATCAGGTGGTCTCACTGGGGTTGTGGCTGTTGTGGTTGATGTTGAGGCAGGGCTGGTTGAGGAGGATGCTGGTGATGATGCTCTTTGTGTTGCTGTGGGTGTGGGCGAAGCACTTGTTGAGCTCTCGAGTTGTCGGACCAAGGCTGCAGCGGCTGGGTCTTGGGGCACCCGTTCCCTTTGGTCAATGTGCGCCTTGACAAGGGATCTTCCTAGTTCCTCAAGAAACATCCTCCGCTTGTTTTTTTTTCTTTGAATTCCATCCTTGGTGAATGTGGGTCCACAACACAAATGCATTGTATACTGACACATCAAGGATGTTGGAAAATACAACCATTGGCCATCTCCTAGTCATTCGCTGGCAAGTGTAGGTGGCAGTCAGCTTGTCCAGGTTGTCCACTCCTCCTTTGTTTTTGTTATAGTCCAGGATGATTCTGGGCTTTTTGTCACTTCCTGATGACACAGCTGCATCTTTGTGAAGTGTGGACATCAGTACCACATTCCGTCGTTTTTTGGGGCAGTAAGAAACAGCAGTGGTGGTGTCTGTAAAAACAAACTTTGAGGAAAGTGGAGCCCTGTCCTTCATCTGCAACAATTCAGCGGGCAGCTCAGGTTTGTTTTTTTTTCACTGTGCCCACCATGGTGATTTTCCTCCTGAGAAGTTCTTGTCCAAGGTCATAGCTGGTAAAAAAATTGTCACAAGTAATGTTGTGACCCTGCAGTCCAGTAGTCATATCGAGGACTACACGTTTTCCTTGGTTTTTTTCAGGGATGCCGCTTGCAGACTTGCCTGTGTAAATCTGTAGATTCCATGCATAGCTGGTTTTTGCATCACAGGCTGCCCAGATTTTTATGCCGTATTTGCCTGGCTTACTTGGCATGTATTGCCGGAAGGGGCATTTTCCGCGGAAAGGGAGAAAACGTTCGTCTACTGTCACCGCTGGCCCTGGGTTGAACATCAGTGGAAGGAGCTGCACCCATTTCTCCCAAACATCCCTGATGGGAGCAAGTTTATCAGATTTTGTTCTGGTGTCTCTGTTGTCAAATCTGAGGACTCTTGATATCATTTGAAACTTTTGAAGTGACATTGTTGCCCGGAAAATATTCCTGCCTGTCAATGCGTCCCAGAGACTATCAGTGGCCTCATTGCAGGATTTGTACACTCCAGCAAGGAGAAGAACACCAATGTAGGCATCCAGGTCATCATCATAAAGGTCATTCCACATGTTGCCGTGGACTTTTTTTTCCTTCAAGGTTTGTCATAGCAATAATGACTTGGCATAAACAGATCAAAACATGTCTTGATGCCACTTACTCTTGTCACAGCAAACCTTGTGATCCCAGGGGTCATTTTTATGACATTTGCAGCATCTGCCCTGCCATGTACATCTGGAGGTACTGAGCTCCAAATGATCTTGCCACTTTTGGATTTGAATCTTTCAGCGGGAGCAGCTTCAGCAACGGTGACCTCCTCATCAGACTGATCAGAACTGTCTGTGTCTTCCGGTTGATACTCCACATCATCTTCCTCCTCAGAAACCTGTTCATCTGTATCAGTTTGCTGCTGTGTGTCCTCTGATTCATTATCATCCAAGATATAATCCAGAATTTGGCTTGCATCTAATCTTCTCCTCATTGTTGCATGGTGTAAACTGAAGATGTATACTCTGCAAAGTACCAATTGTAAGCTGATTTGGCCATACATGCCTGGACATGTCCCTAACTCAAGTTGTTGGAGGTAGAGCTGGCTGTGGGCTGTTGGTTTATATTGTGTTTATGAGTTCAGTTTTGGGACTTATTATTGTTTTTTTACTCTTATATTAGACCTGGGTCGAAATTGACCCCAACAACACAAATGTTATAATTTTAATAAGAGCATTTTACAATTTAGTAAAATAGTTTTATTTTATTGTATTTTGTTTAAAAATAAGTTCCTGAAAAAGTCAAAAAGTCTTGATGCAATAAACAAATGTATGTAGAATTTGTATGCATTTAAAACCTAAAATGGGTCGGTCACGACCCTAACACTAGAGGAAGGTTTAAGTGGTGCCCAGCACAGTAAACTGCATGGATTATTTAAAGAGGACCTTTCTCCACCTTCAACAAGTCCAGCTCTTTACATCTTTTAATAGCTGCTGTTCCACACTGATTTCAGCACAGTTGGAATTTTTTCTCTAGTCCCCACCCTTCCCGAACAATCAATGCTGTTTTAATTAGGTCGGAGGATGTGAAAATTTTTTAAAAAAAAAATACTCACCTGTCCCCAGTGCACCGGTGTCCTCCCAGTGCAGTCCAGTCCTGCTGCTCAGTTGTCTTCTTTTGCAGAAGTCGTCGACGGCTGCGATGCCCTGTGTCCTTCGCTGAGGCCACTGATTGGGGCGGCCAGTAAAGAGGGCATTATTCTGTGTAGAGGCCAGTAAAGGGAGAATTATACTGTGGGGGTCAGTAAAGAGGGCATTATACTGTGTAGGGGCCAGTAAAGGGAAAATAACACTATGTGGGGACTAGTAAAGGGAGGGCATTATACTGTGTTGGGGCAGGTAAAGAGAGAATTATACTGTTTGTGGGCCAGTAAAGGGGACATTATATTGTGTGAGGGCCACTAAATGGAGCATTATACTGTGTGGAGGTCAGTATAAGCAGAATTCTACTAGGTTGCAGGCCAGTGAATTGGGTTATTATATTGTGTGAGGACTAGTAAAGGTGTCATTATACTGTGTGGGGGACAGGAAGGAGGGCATTATACTAGGCGGGGACCAGTAAAGAGGACATTATATTGTGTGCAAGTCAGTTAAGAGAGCATTATACTGTGTGGTGACCAGTAAAGGGGACATTATACTGTGTGGGGGGGTCAGTAAAGGGCACATTATAATGTGTGTGGGGTCAGTAAGGAGGGCATTATCCTGTGAAGGGCCAGTTAAGAGAGCTAATACTGTATGGGTTTGGTAAAGGGGCATTATACTGCATGGGTTACTAAGGAGGCATTGTACTCTGTGGGGGCCAATAAAGTGGCATTATACTCTGTGAGAGCATTATACTGTGTGGGGGCATTACACTGTGTGGAAGCATTAGACTGTGTAAAAGCATTATACTGGGTAGAGGCATTACACTGTGTGGGGGCATTATTCTCTGTGGGAGCATTATATTGTGTAGAAGCATTACACTGGGTGGGAGCATTATACTTTGTGAAAGCATTATACTGTGTGGGGGCATTTTACTGTGTGGAGAGATTATATTGTGTGGGGACATTATACTGTTTGGGAGCATTATACTCTGTGGGGTCATTATACTGTGTTGGAGCATTATATTGTGTGGGGGCATTATACTTTGTGGAGTCATAATGTGTGGAAGCATTTTATTGTGTGGGGGCATTATACTGTGTGGGGGCATTATACAGTGTGGGAGCATTATATTGTGTGGGGGCATTATACTCTGTGGGGTCATTATACTGTGTGGAAGCATTTTATGTGTGGGCATTATACTTTGTGGAAGCATTATACTGTGTGTGGGCATTATACTTTGTGGAGTCATTATACCGTGTGAACGCATTTTATTGTGTGGAGGCATTATACTGTGTAGGAGCATTATATTGTGTGGTGAAGTCCTGTTTAAATGAAGAGGTGCAGCAAAGGGAGCATGGCATTTCAGCGGACAAGGTAGAAAGATTCCTGCACTATCTTGTCAAAATTTTGCGACCTATAAATAGGGGATGAAACCTGTAAATAGGGGAGAAGCACATAAACAAGGGATGTAACCTAAAATGTTCCTTTATTAAAAAAAAACAAAACATATACAGATGCATCTCAATAAAATTAGAATATCTTTGAAATGTTTATTTCTTTCAATAATTAAATTAAAAAAGTGACCTCCTATATTTTCTAGATTCTTTACACACAGAGTGTTCTACTTCAAGTGTTTTATTTCTGTAAATGTTGATTATGGATTACAGGTAATGAAAACCCAAGTTCAGTATTGTAAATTCAGTGTGTCACCTGCCAAGGTTTCCTAAGCCTTTACATGGTCCCTCAGTCTGGTTCAGTAGGACACACAATCATGGAAGACGCTGATTATGGATTGTATTACTGAAATGAATGAACGTTTCAAAAATATTCTAAGTTATTGAGATGCACCTGTATATAAACCCCGCCCACTGCAGGTCACACCCCCTTAAAACCACACCCATCAGCCCTAAAAACTATATTAAATGTTGGCAGCTATTCTAGGAGTGCAGTATTGATGGGTAAATGACGGAACACGGTGCCAGCTGCTCATTGTGCGGGCAGGCTATCACCACTACTATTATATTGGGCATTATATTACTGCTACGTTGTTTCTCTAAGGCCAAAACAAAGAAACTTGTAGTGACAAATATGTATTTACTGGGAACATTGTCACATTCTGCATCACACCGCTCTTATATTGTCCTAGGCCAAGAGCCAGGCAGTAAAGTGTCTCTGTGGTTCTGTTCTCCTGCCCTACCTGACATCAGGTGTGGAGGAAGCCGAGCCGTACACCTGCCAAGGCAACCCTACCACAAGATGACAGGGTGATAGTGACACTTCAGCTTGCTCTCACAATGACTTTGGCTTGATTATTGTAATATATAGTCTCCAACCTACCAATGTCAGGGCGTGCTGGGAGTTGTAGTTTTACAACATCAGTAGAGCCATATGTTACATGGTACATGCAGTTATACATATAGTGTCCATGTAGACATCATTCTAAAGTGAATGTCCATCTTTATATGTCATTTTGTTTCTTTTATCTAAATAAGTACAAAATGCCATACAGAAAAAATAGCGTCATAGTAAGAATTATATTTTTCTGACAGAGTCCTCTATTGTCAAGTAAAAAGATAAGATTTTGGCCGCTTGTGGTCACCACTAGAGGCAACTTAGGAACTTGCTGCATACAACTCATACAGTAAACGTTTTAAAGCTCCCCCCAGTGGTGACTTCAGACAGCTGGAATTTTACCATTTAAAGGGATTGTCCATTACTTTACTATTGAAGACCTATTCTAAGGATCAGATTGATGGGAGTCTGACACCCAACATCCCTACAGATCAGCTACTTGCAGGAGTAACAATGTACCAGAACTTTACAGCTTCGTACACTGTGTAGCATCCAAAAACAGTACTGAAAGCTCATACCTATTGACTTGACACAGTCCTAGTGTATGTTCAGTTGGTCAATAATTCCTCCATCACCAGCACACCCTTGCCCATGGGCCTTTCCCTCCTGCCATGTTATTCTGGTGTCATCACCTGTCTTGCACACAGTTGCTGGATTTAGCACTAAAGGTGGGTTCACACTTGCGCCCGGAGTCCATCCGCTGCGAATCCGACCTAAATGTCAGAAAAAAGGATAGGGAAAGGTTTGAGACGCATTGCTTAAAAACCCATTCACTTCTATGGGTTTTTAGAGCAATGTGCGGGTGTCCACTTGCACCTTCTGCGCCGCGAAGCCGTTTTTTTTCGTCGGAAACAAAGTCCTGCATGTCTGACTTTAGGTTGACTTATCTCGTACGGAACCAGCCTCTTTTGGGCGTTTTATAGATAGGTTCCTAGGAGCCCTGTCAGTATTCTACACTGTTTTATAGATAGGTTCCTAGAAGCACTGACAGTGTTATACACTATGTTTTATAGATAGGTTCCTAGGAGCCCTGTCAGTATTCTACACTCTTTTATAGATAGGTTCCTAGGAGCCCTGACAGTGTTCTACACTATATTTTATAGATAGGTTCCTAGGAGCCCTGACAGTGTTCTACACTATATTTTATAGATAGGTTCCTAGGAGCCCTGTCAGTATTCTACACTATGTTTTATAGATAGGTTCCTAGGAGCCCTGACAGTGTTCTACACTATATTTTATAGATAGGTTCCTAGGAGCCCTGACAGTGTTCTACACTATGTTTTATAGATAAGTTCCTAGGAGCACTGACAGTGTTCTACACTATGTTTTATAGATAGGTTCCTAGGAGCCCTGACAGTGTTCTACACTATGTTTTATAGATAGGTTCCTAGGAGCACTGACAGTGTTCTACACTATGTTTTATAGATGGGTTCCTAGGAGCTCTGAGAGTGTACTACACTATGTTTTATAGATAATAGGTTCCTAGAAGCCCTGACAGTGTCATACACTATGTTTTATAGATAGGTTCCTAGGAGCCCTAACAGTGTTCTACAATATGTTTTATAGATAGGTTCCTAGGAGCCCTGACAGTGTTCTACACTGTTTTATAGATAGGTTCCTAGGAGCCCTAAGAGTGTTCTACACTATGTTTTAAGCCAATTTAGATATGGTTTGTACTAAACTTGTTCAACCCGAAAGAAATCTTGGATCCAAGCCGCCGAACCTGAATGAAATCCTGAGAAGTTCACCCATCTCTAGTCATGCTTATGTAGCTTCTAGGCAAAGCAGTGGAAAGTCCTCTACGAGTTCAGCACAGTTTGGCTGGGCAGCTATTGTCAAGGGACAGATCTGCGGCTTGTTTTCAGTGGTGAGACCTGCAGTAATGACTGGTCAGACCTCACTCATTAAAAAACAATTAGCTTTCCTCTATGTATACAAGTAGGATATCTGCCCCAGTCATCAGCTCAATGTGTGAGCTCCTAATTACCCCCTCTGATGATCCTACCACTCCTGCTAACAAACTGCATAAGCAAAGTCCCTCAGCACAGTCCTCCCCACCCACACATTGGTGTTAAATAGCATGAAAATAAAATGGATCTCTCTTGCATCACCCCCATTGACAAAGCCTGCCTATCGACATCAGTACCATTTAAAAGGCACTATTATAGTCAGTGGTTCATCTTCTCAATGATCATAACTACTATACATAGCAGAACCTATAATCTTACAGTGTTGATCCAAAGGAAGACAAAAACATCTATGAAGAGGATGGTAAAATATTTCTTCTCGACTCCAAATCCCTGTTGCTTCTCCAGAAATCTATACCTCAAATCTATAGGAGAACAAAGTAATTGATACTCTACCTAAATCAAAGTAAACGAGGTTAGGTCTGACATCAGAGAAAACCCCAAAATTGCGGAAAATAAGGGGTCCTAAACTTCTGCGCTTGGTTGCAGAGTAGGACACACATGCTCCATAGTTCTCTCTAGAGATGAATAGGAGCAATAAGAGAAGGTCAAATGTGGACAACCCCTTTAAAGAAGATCCCTCATAGTAGGGCAGAACTTCAGTTATTAATGCATTACTTCCCATATATAGCTCCTGTCTCCATCACTGATATTGGCACAGGCCTACAGGTTTAGAGATTCGCACCTCATGAGGGACAAATTGTCATTGTCCACGATGAGTTTTACAAGGTGTTGAACATTTGGTCAGTGGTTCTACACTTTAGATTAATGTCGACCAGACCTGCCAGTTTAAGTGGTACGACTATATAATCCAGAGTTTTTCCTGATGGATTTCAACATGCCAGATCCTCCTCATTCAGGACACATGCACACCTGGCTAAGTGAGGACTTGTATGGTGGGTCGGGAGAATAATTGTTGGCTGGACAAGCATTCAGTGTACAACTATCTAAAGACTGATTTGGATTTTTCTTAAAATTTGATCTCCCTTTTACTACAAGTCAGTGCATATATATATATATATATATATATATATATATATATGGGTAAATGTATGAAGGCAGTGTTTGCTATGGGCCCGCACTGTCCATGCTGATTTTATATGTAAGCACACAGAGTTTTTTTTTCTTGTGGATTCTTGAGAATCCATAAGAAAGTAATTGTGGTATATTCTATTACTTACAACTAGTTTTAATTCTAAGGGAGAATACTGTGCCTCACAATATGGCAGCATGTGAATTGTAGGCCGCTGTGGGTATAAAACAAAAACAGCCATACTCACCTATCCCTATGGTCCATCATACAGTCCCAGTCCACTTTCCCTCCTCTGCTGGGATTCGCCAGGCCAAAAGCGAAAAAGTTTACATGACCGCTAAGATCAATCAATGACCTCAGCAATCGCTGGAGAGGCACCAGTGACATCACTCTTACACATCACCAGTTCCTTACCAGCGACCACTGAATCGTCTCCATTTCCGGCCTGCCGAGTCTCAGTATGGGAGGGAAAGGGGACCAGAACGGTAAAATGGAGCATTGAGGATAGTTCAGTATGACTTTTTTTTTGTTTTACACCCAACCCGACTTCCTCTGAGTGGAAAACCACTTTAAGCAAGTTGGATTTCAAATGTCCCATCCTTCTTGTCCTGACATCTACAGGACTTCTGATAGGGGACAATTGGAAGATCCCCAAACTTGTAAAATCATGAGCTGGACCATCTTTAAGTTGTTGTGGAGATAAGACCCTTTCCATCAAGCTTCTTAATGGTGGAGCTGAGGGAATTCGCTGTCAGGTGGTTATATATGGCCCCAAATTATTCAGTTATCTTCTATGGAAAATTGGCCATTTGATGGTAACAAGTTATAGGATTTGTTCATAATTTTTTTGTTCATATAAAGCCATTCCAATTGTAATCTTTCACCAGAGAACATGGCATGTCTCTGTAATGAACAGTGTCCTTACAATAAAAAATTTTGGAAGCCTGGTGGGATGGCACAAGACACGCCATCTATGGACAGCTTTAGTTAATAGAAGAAGCAGTGAAGATCCAGAACTGAGTCACACTTCTCACACATGATTACTTCCCACTCACTCCAGTGTATATATACGGGAGGGGTCTCCTGCCCCCATGAGCTAAGAGGTCAGATGTTGTCTGCTCTCCAAACAAACAGTACAATATGTCTTGCAGGTGAGGAGCCCTTAAACTATTGAGCAGATAGAAGAAGCTCTCCACAGCCCACCCAGCCAGCCCTGTGGTCAGCCCAGCACTCCCTGAGCCCTGCACTCTAATGAGGAGGGGAGATCAGAGGGCATGACATTGGGCAGACTCACTAAATACTGTATGGTTTCAATTGCCCTATAAATCAGTGCAAACTGCCTCACTGGGGTGATAAGCATGGCTGGGGACGTGTAACATTACAATCTCAATGTTTCCAATATGGACACCTTAGTCAGCAAGTTGTTTGCAGAGTCATAAAAAGCCATGAAAAAGAATTGCCCCAGGCAGGAAATGTATTGTGTCATGGCTCCCTAGTAAAAATGAAGAGGATGTTTCATGCAATACGACCAATAATGAATCCCCAAAATTAAAGTTTTTTTTACCAAAAGGATCAAGTGGAATCCTATAGAATGTTAATAAAAATGTTATAGTGACAGGTATTAGGCAGTCTGATGAATTATCTTACTGTGATACATAGCTTTATAGCAGTATATACCCTTTATATGTAAACCGAACACAACTTTCCCACCTGACATGCCCACACACATGCACACTCTGCTGAGCCGAGCAGAGCATGCACGCAGTATTCCTTGTCAGTTATCTCCCCAAGAACAAGGGGGTCAGGCAGATGAAATCCAACTGCCCAAACCTTATCTCCGCCATATCTGCCACTAGGAGGCCCCATACACATTTTTGTGGCTCTCTGTCCTTCAGTATTTGGGTCTAATATATGCACTGCCACTGAGCCATATTGAAGTGGTTAGAAGCAGTAAGGCCGGTGGTTGGTGGACATCATGGCCATATGTAAATTTGGTCACTGTGACATGTGGCCCTCAGCGTCATCTATGGCACTAGCACTATATTATTTTTTGGGAACTATTCTGGAATCCACTACTAGGGGTACACATTATATGCAACATGTGCAGCTACAGAGGTGTTCAGTAGGTAAAGGTGTCCTTGACTATCCTAAAGCCCCATGCACACGACCATAGTTGTTTTCTGTATATGGTCCGCAATTGTGGATAATATATGGACCCTTTCATTTCTATGGTCTGTCGTTTTTAGTGATCAGTGTCCGGACTGTAGAAACTATCCTCATATTATGGAGCAGATCCTATTCTTGTCCATATTTGTAGGGGATCATACAAGTCTTTTTGTAGATCTGTCATTGTGGATGATATACTGATGCAATGCAGACATGTTTTTTGCAGATTGCACATCAGTATTTGCAGTAAAAAACGCTATGGTCGCAGAAGAGCAGCTACCCACTATCTATTAGATGTAATACAGTTCACAGCTCACTGTTACTGGTGGATGGAGTGACATAGGGGAGCTCATTGATATGCTATTGGAGAGCAAGTGGCATGCACAAGGGTCATCTGCTTTCTGTGTCTGCCCAACACTGCCAATATAAGAAATCTTGAAGAAAATTAATGTATGAATGATAGAGAGAGAGGAATGTGCGATCTCAGGAGTGTCCAGACACAGCCCAGCAGCACTGTTCCTGTGTATAGCACACACTACATGTATATAATAATTACTCCGCTCTAATCCACAAAGCCCCAGAGTGGAAATGCTCTTATTTGTGTAGAGGAAGCCGTGAGAATAGCAGAGTCTGTAACCAAAACAGCAGTAACAGGCGGATTATGCCCAGGAAGTGGCTCTGACCAGTGGTTGCCAGTCTGTGCCCACCAGGCTACATGTAATTATCTGCAGTCTAATTATGATTTGTAGCCTGTGGCTAATGATAGGTGCCGTCCTACAAACATGACGGCTACATCTTCATTATTAGTCTGGCTGAAATATCAACATAATCCTAGAGAATAGAGCGAGAGTGAAAACAAGTCATCGCGTCCTCATTGTAGGTCATATCGTAAACTGCTTCTGTATATAGTGGTTGTGGGAAAGATGGGTGGCAACTAATATGGCCACCATCACAGCTTGCACAGGTGCTGACACCCAACTTTCCCAGGCTACCAAAGTTCAGAGCTATCAGTCTAGCTCAGTGGTAGGCAACCTTCGGCACTCCAGCTGTTGTAAAATTACAACTCCCAGCATGCATACTTGCTCTGCTGTTCTTGGAACTCCTATAGAAGGGAATGGAGCATGTTGGGAGTTGTAGTTTCACAGCAGCTGGAGTGCCAAAACCTGGTCTAGATAATGTATGTGATCTAAACACGTCCACAAATCTCTTTGCTAGTTTGCTACAATGTATCCGATTGGAGTCCTGGCTGTTAGGCCGGGTTCACACGGTGCATGTTTGCAAAAAATGCATGGGGTGTTATGTATTGTATGAACACAGTCTAAAGCTCACAGAATATTATCTACACTAATACAGTTATATCCACTTCTCTGCCGAAACTCTAAGGGGCCATTCATATGGAGGAATTCTGCCTCAAAATAAGCTCCAAATTCCATCTGGATTCTGCCTCCTGTTGTTTTCAATGGGAGGCAGTGACGGACACATCATTTTTTCAAGACGCTGAGAAAAGTGCCCTGGTCAATGTTCCTGACTCAGCTGCAGAATTGGCGCCACGTCACTTACCATGAATTTACCACATTGTATCTTAGGCTAAACAGTGAGAAAACCCACGGCGAAAAACTGCGGCAGCTCTGCTTAGGCTTTCCAACGTGGGTTATACCAGGCCGAAATTTGGATAGTAATCCAAGCCGGAAGACCAGATCAGATTCCTCGCCAATCTGTATTGTGTGAACATACCCTAAGGTGGTGTGGATGCACAGCTGGAACTTATGGCTAGTTGGCTAGTGTGAATAGGGTTAAATCACTGTCCCGACCATGCAAGCAGTTATGGCGGGTGTTTAGCGCAGAAAATAGGTGCACAAAAGGTTTATTGTTATAGTGTATCATTGTGTTACATGCTGGTGTCACTTTAGTGGGTGCAGGACATTGCATGGTCAGTGTTCTAGTGTTTTCTGGAGGCTGTATGGTGCAAGGACTCCTTACAGAAGGAACAAAGTTGGTTGCTCTCCCATGGTGAAACTCAGTGGGGCAAAATTTATTAATATGGTCATACCTCCCAACTTTCAAAGGACAGAAAGAGGGACAAAATGGGGCAAATTTATCCCCACCCACTTCTACGTTGACTCCGACCATTCACATCCATTTCTCTTTGTGCCCCCACACAGTATAATGCCCCTACAATCACCCTAACATGATATGCCCCCACATTATCATATGACCCTCCAATTGCCCCCACAGTATAAATTCCCTCTTCTGGTGCACCTTCAGTTTAATTTCCCCCTCCATCTGATCTGCCCCCACAGTACAATGTCCCCTCCAGCTGCACCCACAGTTTAATGTCCCCCCTGCAGTTGCCCCTACAGTTTAATCTCCCCATCCAGCTGCCCCCACAGTTTAATGTTCCCCCCTGCAGTTGCCCCCACAATATTATGTCCCTCTCCAGATACAAAACAAATATAAAAACCTAATACTCACCTCTGCCCGTTCCCCTGCTGTTCTCTCTGCTGTCTCTGGTTCTGGTGTCTTCAGGGATCTACAGACACAATGTAAGTGATGTCATCACATTGCGCCTTCAGCTACGTAGCAGAGACAGGGGACGAATGGTGAAGCAGGGAGTGGAAGGCTCTCGGCTTCACCATTCTTGTATTCAGCTATTCATTCATACTATTCACCATTTCAGTTTCAACTCATCTGCATCCTCTCTGGATACAGATAAGTTGAATCTGGGACATCTCTCCCGCCACCCGGTACAGTGGGACAGGATCCGGAATCCGAGACTGTCCCGCTGAATCCGGGATGGGTAGGAGGTATGATATGGTCTAAAAGCTATACTGTCTTAGTTGCCCATAACGACCAATCACATCAGAGCTTTCATATTTCAGGAGCAGAATATAAAATATGGCAGCGATGTGATTGGTTGCTATGGGCAACTAAGACAGTTTTGCTGACCATTTTTATAAATCTGCCCCAGTGAATTCAGGCATCACCCAGTGCGGAAATGGCTCCCTATTTAAGGACCGGTTCCTGTGCTCAGTGGCGGGGGGCTGAAGGGGAGGACCGGGTGTAGGAGTGGAGGACAGCGTGGCACGTGGCAAGTTTGGAAGCTTGTTGGAATAGATTGTAGAGTGAAGCAGCCGAAAGACACCATTCAGTTCTCTCATGAGTAAGAGCATGAGTTCTCTGGTGTTGGGCAGCATATTCCTCATGACAGCACAAGCAGGTTGTTTGTTGCCAAGACCTATGATCTTGTGAACTAGGCCTTAAAGGAGTTGTGCAGTTATGGACACATATCCCCTATTCACAGCAGCCCGACTGCTGGGTTCCCCTAAAGCCTCCTTGTGAATGGAGCGGCAGTGTGCTTGTGTGGGGCTGCTGAGACTGTATTCTCTGACAACGCCCGCAGCCCCATAGAAGCGAATGGAGCGCTGGTCACGTATGTGCACTGGTACTCCATTCACAAGAAGGCTTTAGAGGGACTCGTCACCCAATCTCTTGATCATTGAGGGACCCAGTGGTCGATCCCCAGCGATCGGACTCTTATCGCCTCTCCTGTGGATAGGAGATGTGTCCATAATGGCACAACACCTTTAAGTTCACTTGCTTGTTGTTCTTTACCTGTGAACTTGTCAACCATATCCTACTGATGCATGTCACTTGCTGTGTACACAACATCAACCTTAATAAAGAAGACTTCAGTAAGGAGTGTCCACGTGTTCCGTCAATGCTGGTGGGCGGTTTCAGATGACTTGCAGGTGTCGGTGTCTGAGCAACAACTCAGGAGAAGATAGACCAGCAGTGGAGGAGTGTAGTGCTGGCCGCAGTAGTGCAGCCATATTGCCACTACCCTGCCGCTGTGCCTATTACAATACAAGGAATAAGATAAGGTAAAATAAGATAATCCTTTAATAGTCCCACCATGGGGAAATTCAGTGTGTTACAGCAGCATAGATAATACAAATACAAAAGCTCCAAGGTGGAGTCATTACAGTGACAGTAGGTACAGATAAAAAGGTAAAGGTAAAAAAGTAGTAAAAGGGATATCACAACTTAAGATCTTTCAGTTCTCTGTATGGAATGATCTCGATCTCCGCTTAGGTCGGTGTTGGTTGTACAGACTAACTGCAGTGGGGAGGAAAGACTTCCGATAGCGCTCCTTCTCACACTTAGGGTGAAGCAGTCGGTCACTGACAGTACTGCCCAGCGCTATCACGGTCTCATGCATGGGATGGGACTTCTTCTCCCGCATGGAGCTCACCACGGACAGTATCCTTCTGTCACCCACCACCTGCACTGGGTCCAGTGGGCTCCCCAGGACAGAGCTGGCCCTTCTAATCAGCTTGTCAAGTTTATTTCTGTCCCTGGTTGATATACTGCTCCCCCAGCAGGCCACTCCGAAGAAGATGGCTGATGCCACTACTGAGTTGAAAAAGGCCCTAAGAAGTGCCCCCCGGATTCCAAAGGCTCTCAGCTTCCTAAGCAGGTAGAGCCTGCTGTGGCCCTTCCTGTACAGGACCTCCATGTGATCTGCCCAGTCCAGCTTATTATTGAGGAGCACACCCAGGAATAGCTGTGTACATGGTTACTGTCTCCTAATAGAAACGTGTTCACTCACAGCAATCTCATATCTGGAAAATAAAGAAAGAAAACATAAAATATATCAGAAAGTCAAAGAACTTTTCATTTATATATTGTCAATATTTCAATTAAACATTATAAACCTAAAACCAGAAACCCCTATAAATGACCTATTACAGTGCATTGAGTTGATATAAAGATGAAAACTGTGCAGGGCTGGCCATAGGCGAGATGAGTATCTTTAACCCTTTCATGACCACAAATAAGCTAGTTTACAGAACTCATTGTTGTATGGCGCAGCAGAATGACAGAACAGGAGTCATGAGTGAGCTGCTTGGTGCACTGCCTCCACTTTTCCGTGATCTTGTGACTGCAGAATGGTCATATGAACTTGATGCCAGTTCCTATTAAACCCAGCACAGCCATGATAGTTGTCAGGAATGTTTTTCCTGTAACTCAGGCTGCTAGGGCAGCCTTAGATAAAGCAGTAAGGCTTCAGTCACATGTCCACATCTATCTATCTATAGTTAGATAGATAGATGGTTAGATAGATGGATACTGTAGATGGATATGAGATAAATAGATAATAGAAAGATATATGAGATAGACAGAAGATAGAAAGACATGAGATAGATAGATAGATAGATAGATGATTAGATAGATAGATATATAGATAGATACTGTAGATGAGAGATAGATAGATAGATAGATAGATAGATAGATAGATAGATAGATGTTAAATAATGGATAAATATGAGATAGCTGCATTATAGATAAGTAGTTATGAGATGGTCAAGTAACTATATAGAAAGATAATAAATAGTAGATGATAGATAGAAAGACATATAGATAGATAGATACAGTAGATAGATAGATAATTACAGTATTACAGATAAGTATAGTATGAACAAGTAATTTTATAGAAAGACAATAAATAATTAAGTAGATAGATAGATAGATAATATAATGTATTACAGATAAGTAGATATCGTCTGGACAAGTAATAATGTTTTAGAAAGATAATAGATAGTTGACAGATATTAGTTAGATATGAGATAGAGAAAGCCAGATATGATAAGGCACACCTTCACTATTTACATTGCACAGTATCTGATTTATAGTGACCATACAATGCAATTACAGCCTGTAATAATATCATGTCTGCTATAAAACAGATGGGGTGTGATGTAAATAGTAAAGGGGTCCCACACAGTGTAGTATGCTCCACAGTGGCCCCACACAGTATAATATGCTCCCCAGAGCAACCCCAATATAATTTCCACATGAAGACAGAACTGGCACAGATCGTCTACCAGGGATCAGTCATTTGCAAGGAAGAATTGACCAATTAACAGCCGACAATCTGGTGATCAGCTGATATGTCACTTCTCTGTCTGTGAGCAGCTGGTACAGTATATACTATATACCACCTGTAGCAGATCCTGGGGTTGCACAGATAAATGTTCTCTTCCATACTGGGATTATACTGATATCTTCAGGAAACTGGCTCAGTGTAAACAGACAATAAATGACAGGAGGATTACTGGCACAATAGCTGCTGGATCCCCAGTACCGGGAGATAATGTCGGGTAATTACTGCCAGTGATAGGATCAGTCACTCTGCCCTCACTATATATATATATATATATATATATATATACTCCCCTGGCACTGGCTGGCACAGTGTCTGGGCACTAGGATGGCAGGAGCATGAGTGTGACATTGGGGCTGCCTTACCTGTCTACTCTATACACTGGGAGGAGAGGGGTGTGAGCTCTGAAGATCAGAAGTAGAGGGGTGTGAGCTCAGCCAATGAGAAGTTACACATGGGTGTGAGCTCAGCCAATCAGAGGGCAGGAGAAGAGCACAGCTGGGCTATATACAGGGAGGACAGTAAGTAGAAGAAGCAGAGCATTGCTAGACCTGTACACTTGGGATGCAGTAATCTGAGGACACCCTGCAGGACCCTATCTATATCTTTCTGTATACTCCTACTATCACTCATCTGGATGTCACAGTCACCCTCAGGAGACATGGCTCTCTCCACCAGACCTCTCACATCCTTCCTCATCCAGGACATTCTCTCCGACCTGGGTTGCAAAGCTAAAGAGAAATACTTGGAAGTCCAAGCTGAAGACCAAGACAAGAAGACCTCAGGAGACATCACCCCCAAGACTGAGACCTCTGATGGTGATAGAACCAAAGCTCATATCTCAGTGGAGACCAGTCTTTTGGCAGGTGAGGGTATAAACCTTTCTGTATTACTCAGTTTTTATGCTGGGACTTGTAGCTCCACAATCATTGTGCAGTATCCAAATCCAGTTATAGAAGTTGCCACTATGTAATAGTATGCAGTTCAGCACATCACCCTGTAAATTCACTGAGAGATGATTTACGGATAGACAGCAGCTACTGTGTTACCCTACTATCTTGTATCAGTGTCTGCACATGGCTGTTCCTATCCTACATACCCAATGCTGCCCCCCATGTGTTTCCCACCAGTCACAGCTCTGATGCTCTGTTTTTACAGGTTAAATGAACCTGAACAGGGCAATAGGGTCACTACTAAATCACCAGTGACTGCCCTACCACACACAGACATACATATACACATAGCCTATGGCTAGCTTTATCTTTACATATGACTTGTGGCATAGACACACATATATGACCATGACCTGATGAATTTCTCAATCTAAAATCAATAGGATTGGATATTACTAAATATTCTGATTGTTCTGGTGGATGAGTTATGGCTCTTGGCATAGAAACACTTGCTTCTTACTAATCACATTGACCAAAATACTGGGCATTTGTGGGCATCTTAGGATATTGCATAATGGAAAGATAGCTTGGCATATGGAGGTCCTAAAATTTAGGATCAAAAAGATTTAGGCTAGGGCTACATGGCAACTGTGGCCACGACTCCCTCCACGCTATCACAGTGAGATTCCTTTACCAATGTAAGTGAATGGAGTAACATTAAGGGCCCGGGATGCTGTGACTGCAACTTCTAGTCATAAAATCCAACATTGCTCAATCTTTCTGCAACTAGAAATCACAGTCGCAGCACCGTCAGGGTCACAATGTGACTCCATTCACTTACATTGGTGAAGGGGTCTCAGGGAGATGCAGTGTTCTTTGGTCACACAACAGGAGTGGACGAAACCACCATATAGTCCTAGCCTAATGGCAAATTGACAAGTTTATGGGGTCTTCGATAAATCTAATATAGTCCACAGTCCATAGATCAGCAGGACCTGCCCAACCAAATATCTCATGTCCATCTCTACATTATCTATCTATTGATACCCACCTTTGTATCGTAATCTAGCGTTTTATGGACTACAGGAATGGAGTGCGGTATTGGTCATTGATCTGCAAATTTATTGAAAAGTATTACTAAGTGCCCCTCTGCCACATTAGGAGACACCAGTTATATAACTGGCACATGGGAGATGGGGATGCTGTTTCAGATTTTGCATTGTGAGCAACAACGGGCTATTGTATACATGAAAGCTCAGTTTTTTACTGTAATTTTCTGCCTATTTCCCTACAGATGATCTTGAGGGTGAGCAGCTGGACCATGCGACTCCTCGACAATCTTCAAGTGAAGAGGATAAAGCAGTGAAACAGCCTCCAAAGAGGTCACGAGCAGCTTTCTCCCATTCCCAAGTCATAGAGTTGGAGAGAAAATTCTCCAGCCAAAAATACCTCTCCGCTCCTGAAAGAGCCCAGCTAGCCAAGAGTCTGAAGCTGACAGAGACCCAAGTGAAGATCTGGTTCCAGAATCGTAGATATAAAACCAAAAGGAAGCAACTGGCCACTGACCTGGAGGATCTGGATAAGACTTCTTCTCTTCCAGTGCTATGTCGGGATGGAGAACTAAGCCGGACCTCTCTCATGAGCCTCTATCAGAACTACCACTACTACCCATACCTGTATTACCTGGCAGGATGGCATCCCCCTCTGTGGTGACCTCGGAGACCATACTTAGAGACTATGAAATCCTAATATATTTTTATTAAATATTTCTTGTCATATTCCAGGTGGGATATTGTATTTGGATAGATGCCATCAAGTGTCAGGCAGAAAGTGTGGCCTTTCTGGGTGTTTTTTTGGTGTCCAGCTTCAGGACATGGTTGGGACAGCTGGTACAGTGGTTAGTAACCTGGCTTAGATCACTACATCTCTGTATTTGCTGATGGTCCACCCATTGTCCTCTATGGCTTGAGGGTAGATCCTGCTTAAATGTATGAAGAAGGTTGGCTTAGTATAAAAGGTGTGGGTTAAATATTGTAACAGAGATTACTACTCTCATGGTGAGAAGCACTGACCTGTATCAGGTACTTATTTAATATTTCTGGATTTTTTGAGATGTTTCATTTTCCATTATTTTATGTAATATGTGCACTTATAATCTATTAAAGCAAAAGTGACTCCAGTTCATGGATCTTATACAGAACTTCTGTAGTCAGTCATTCTTCACCCTCAAAATACCATTTATCTTAGGTACATGTGGGAGACACAAGGGGAACTTAAAATTTATGGGACTACCTGCTGCCCATTATCATCCCAGCATCCCTATTTTCATGCATGCTTAGGTCTGCATATATGTTATATAGTACATGGTAGCTAGACAACCTCCCGCAACATATGTCTTCATAGGATACAAAATATAAGAAAGCTTCAGATCCATCTTGGATACATGTGTGCCACCATGCCCAACATAAGGGGTTAATTGCAAGGAAGTAGTTGGTACATCCCATAAACTATAATGGAAGCTGCCATAAATGATTCTCCTCTGGTTCTTCTCATGGGAATCAGTCCTTCTAAATGTTGTGGGTCCCAACAATGAGACCACCAACTATCAATCATTTACAGGCTGGGGTTACGCCATAAATGCTTATAGTTGGAATCTTCTTTAAACCCGAGTTGCTCTATATTCCTTTGTTCCTGCCAACATACAAACCAAATAGGGATTGGTTCAGTGAATACTCTGTAACACAAGCTATAAATAGTGTGTTGAGGAATTTTGCCAGAATTTTTGCCATTTTTGCAAAATACATCATACTGTCTATAATCTACAATGAGGTCCTCTGATCGCAATGGGGCCACAATACAGATAACAGGGTCTTAAGCATTTGTATGCAGGTCAGACATTTCATGATTAACACTTAGCAAGTCAACACTTAGCAAATTTGGTCAGATTCTTAAAAAATATTGCTATATACAGACACTTCCTTTGGGGAGGTGGTCACTCACTGCTCAGAACTCCCATAATCTGCTGCGGTCTATGGGAGAACCGAGTGGTGTTCAAATTACCTGCAGCACCACCACATGGAAAAAGAAGCATTAAGCAGTGCCACATCAGTAGGCTATCCATTTAAAGGGGCTTTCTGAAAATTAAATATTGATAACTGTTCTTAGGACTGGTCACCAATGTCTGATCAGTAGGGGTCCAACACCCGGGATCCTCAATGATCAGTTGCCTATTTGAGTACCACTTCAATTTCACAGGCCAGTGGAGTTATGTTCATCCATCATGAGGCCTGTTTAGAAGTTAGCCCATTCAATGGGGCTGAGCTGCCATACCAAGCACTGCCACCAAACAATGTATGGCACTGTGTTAAGCATCATAAATATTGGACCCCAAATCTATTACAAGCACTTACCAAATAGGTGTCTAATGTGTATGACCAGCTTAATTCTATTACCATAGGTGCCTATACACCTTCAATAACTTAAGTTTAATGGACATCTCAAGACATCCGCTGTCCTTAAGACCCCCCACTGCTTAGGTAGTAGTATATGGGGGAGGGAGTGATACATATTGAAAATCTCTGTTAAGCACAACATGACCACCGGCCTGGGCTTTTACCTCCATAAGTCACTTACAATATTGCAAAACACAGACCATGCATCCAAGATTGTGAGTGGATTAATATGAGAGTCCTATCACTCCCACCATCTGCAGAAGAGTCCACCTCTATCTGCACTACACTAATAATCTCATTACAGTCAGACAACAGCACATCCCTATCACTCCAATAAATCTAATCCTAAAGCCCCCCAGACCACTCCCCAGACCAAACTCTTCCCACCATAGCATGTAGGGGAACTAATAGATTTGTTTTGTATCTGCAAAGAACAGACATGTTCCCAAATAGGGTCCCCCCCCCCACACTCCAAAAACATGCTCATAGGGAAGTTAGACTGAGCCGTATTTGGGAGAGCATTGACAATATCTGTAAAAATAATGAATATAGATGCAGCAGAGCTGACTCTGTTCAATCCTGTTCATCTCCTTTAAAACTACAAACCCCAGCATGCCCTAATTTCCATAGGCAGTCCACAAAGACTGCAGGATGTTCTGCCCATAACTAATAAAGGTAAAATAATCCTTGTAAAAATATTTGATGGTATATCTGCTTAGAGATCTTGTCTGACTCCCCTATACATTTGCATAGATGGCGGGGCTGAGAAGTCCATGTAAATTGAATGGGAGAGAAGAGAAAGACACTGCCAGACTCCTCTGTCCCCTCCAGATTCCTTTCTCCCTTCCAGACTCCACTGTCCTCTACAGATTTCCCTGTCACCTCCAGATTCCTCTCTCCCCCTCAAGACTCCTCTGTCTGGTCCAGATTTTCCTGTCTGGTCCAGACTCCCTTGTCCCCTCCAGACTCTTCTGTCCTGTCCAGATTCCTCTGCCCTGTCCAATTCCTCTGTCCCCTCCAAACTCCTCTGTCCTGTCCAGATTCCTCTGCCCTGTCCAATTCCTCTGTCCCCTCCAAACTCCTCTGTCCTGTCCAGATTTCTCTGTCCCCTCCAAACCCCTCTGTGCTGTCCAGATTCCTCTGTCCCGTTCAGACTCTTCGGTCCTGTCCAGAATCTTCTGTCCTCTCCAGACTCCTCTGTCCCCTCCAAACTCCTCTGTCCCCACCAGACTCCTCTATCCCCTCTAGACTCATTTGTCCCCTCCAGATTCCTCTTTTCCCCTCAGATTCCTCTGTCCCCTTCAGATTCCTCTGTCCCCTCCAAACTCCTCTGTCCCCTTCAGATTCCTCTGTCCCCTCAAAATTCCTCTGTCACCTTTAGATTCCTCTGTCTCCTCCAAACTCTAGCAGTAGATGATCTCCCCGAGAATAAAAGAATTGATGGTTGAAATCCAACAGCCCAATCCTCACTTTCCCCGGCATCTTCCATTAGGGGAATGTCAAGAAGAACCATACACATTAGACAGTCGCTCGAAACCACAGAACTCAGTGTATGAACTGCTTGAGACGCTTTAGAAAACTGTATACCTGATACAATATGACATCGCAACGGAGTAGATGATATCATAACCTTAGATAGCAAAATCCACAGAAGACTCTTTATAAAATTTGTCAGAGCTGTGAGTCGGTGGGCCAAACCACTGACTCAGACTCCTTCATAAATGGCTGACAGTCATGGTCAGGCAGAAGCAGTAAAGATCCCCTAATTCAATAAAAAGTCAGTGATTCAATTTCTATGATAGTAAATATGTAACAAACTAACTATTCATCTAATTTTACAATATTAATAATTGTATTATATCATTAAAAATAATTATTCATTTTATTTCATTCATTTTGAAGTCAGAGTCGGTAACTTTTTTCTGACTCCGACTCCACAGCCCTGATATTTGTATCAGAGTGGATTAGCCCATTGTAATTCAGTCGAGCTGTTCCATGACTTTTCCACGAGGAATCAGCAGTCATAGTGAACGTAATGTTGATTTTAATAAGGAGCAAGTTCATTATTTCTACTCTGTGAAGGGTATAAAATACACATGAATGACCAGTGAAATATTAACATGGCTAAAACCTGACGGAATGCTGAATGTATGAACAGGGCCCAAAGATAATCTAGATACCAGTAGTATTCATTTTCATTTTATGCCTCAGCATATTTGCCTTATCTAAGAATGTCTCTGGATTCCTCCAGGGTATCCCAATGTCTCCGCTGCCAGAGCTCTTGTCCATAGAGAACATCCCATCTTGACATAAACAGAAGATCTCGCCTCTCTCATCTCTGCGGTGTTATCTGATTCTCTCTACACTTGATGGATCATATCTTCAGCGTCCAGATCCAGATTATTTATATTTTACCTTTTTCCCAGTAAAAAAATCCCTCTTGATGTTTATGGCAATTTATAAATACGCGGCGCTGTCAAATCACGATTAATGGTCAGAAACATACAATGGGGAATATTTACAGCTACAGAGACCTTTACCCAGGAGTGATAGGATAAGCCATTCAATATGTCACCATTATATAAAAGACACGATATAAGATGGAGCAGTTAGAGTAAAAAAATGGCGCAATGACTTACACTATGTTCAGGCCTGGACATACACTGGATGGTGCCCTATGTGGAATCTACTATTGCTGGTAAATTATACAGTGCACAAATAATCACACTGAATATAAACTTCATACAATGGCGCCCATATAATAGTATAAAACTACAGCCTAGTAACACCTCCATACAAAACAACAATACTATATGCTGCAAAAATGATATATTGTACAATGCCACACAGCACCTTGGTACATACCACCATACAGTCAGGGACGTAACTTGAGAGGGTGCATCAGGGCCCAGGAGCCTTAGGGGGCCTATAAGGTGTTTCTTCCTAATATGAGGACTCCAGTACTATAAACAATACATTACAGCAGGTGGGCCCAGTACAAATTTTGCAGTGGGGCCCTTCATGTATGCCTTTGGATACAGTGCCCAATAATACAAAAAATACAGTGACCCAATAGCAGCCCCATACATAAGGTACAGCACTATGCAATGTCTGTTATCTGTGGTGCCCTTTAGTAGGAGCGAATACCGCACCTTGGGTGCCGCTAGGCTGGTATTGACCATATTCATAAAGCCAGTGCATGTTTTTCTGGTTGTTGGCAGGCTTCAGATTGGGCGTGTGGTTTAATTTTCCACAATAGTGCCCCAAATAATGTGTCTGCAATATTTTCTATGTCAATTATTTTTTTTTCTTTTAAGAAAAACATATTTACTTCAATGTGAAATGAACCTTCTGTATATCTAAATAGATAACATAGAGGGAATTTATCAAGTCCAAAATGCCCCCAAACCAATAAAATTGTTGTGTAGAACTTTTAATATGAGCAGAAACATACTTTGAGGCCAAAACTGATACAGCCATGATGAATACAAATCACCCTGCAAGAGCCCTGGGGCGGAGGACTCATTTGTCAGATTTGCCCAAAGACAGTCACAAGTTCTCCGTGACTTCCCAAAATCGCCCATTTACCTCTAAAGGACATTTTTAGCATCTTGCCTGCAGGAAATGGCCGACTCACTGCACCAATCATTGGCTGCCACTGTGACCGATTGGCCAAGTGAAGTTGGCAGGACATTCTATGACCTTCTATGGCCTTCTATGGCCACACAAACCATTATTTATGCCAGGCATTGTACTAGAAAGGAGCAAATTCACTTTCCTGGTATTTCACTGGTGGAAGAATTGCCTTTTACAGGGGCTGTCCAGGGATTATAGGAAGCTCAGCGGTTTCCAATAAATCACTCATCTCTGGCTCTCTATTGTACAGTCCCCTTTCCCTCCTTTGGCTCACTGGTTGGAAGCGTGAGGCTCACATGACCACTGAGGCCACTGATTGGTTGCTGATCAGGGATCGGTTGCTTACCCACGGTCGCCAAAGCGAGTGATTGACCTCTGTGGCCAGGTAAGCCTTTCTGATTCTGGCCTGGTGAGTCCTACCATGTGAGAGAAAGGGACCTGGGGTTGTATAATGGAGCACTGAGGATAGCTAAGTATGACTTTTTATTTTGTTTTACACACACCACGACTGCCCCAGAGTTCTCTATAATTCCTGGTCAAATTAAGTTGCCATATTTTCTATCATTATGATGCCAAAACAGTGAATTTACAAAATTTTGCTTAATTAGCAAAAAAAAAAAAAAATAAAAATGTCAGCACTGATGTGGTTAACTCATGGGGAGTTAACCACATGGGAAGACTCCATTCACCTCTGGTTTCCCATCATGTCTGAGTGCTGTTTACACTGAGGCCTTGCTCCTCTCCATCATCTATGGGTCTGATAAAAGACAGATGAAGATCTCTGTATGGGAAAGCCTCTTATCACTTTGTATAGCAGCAGGGGCACCAGAGGTTAATTCCTGCTGCAGCTCTGCCTTCTGGGATCCAGGGAGTTGTTTAAGAAGGTGTTAGTACTACAGCCAGAGATAAGGCCGAGATAAAATGCCATACCTCCTCCCTATACAACCACCTGTGATTCCCTGTGCACCGTGGAACTATAAATACCAGCATGTCCACATGGTTATGCTATCAATAGTAGATAGGTAACTCTGCAGCCAACACACCCTATAGTATGATGGTGGTCTTCTTATTAACCACCTCCTTGAAGACCATTATTAACTGCTCAGATGTCACTGGAGCTCTACAGTATAGCCCCATGCACGGGCATAGCTATAGGGAGTGCAGTGGTAGCATTCACTACCAGGCCCTAGACCCTAAGGGGGCCCCAAAGGTCCCTCTACCACATAAAATATACCACTATTCTTAATGGCACAAGGTAGGTAGGGGCCCCATTGCAGATTTTGGGTTGGGGCTCAGCAGGTTCAAGTTACACCCCTGTCCCCATGCAGCTATTTCTGCCAGTTTTAATATACATAGCTTATAGGATAATTATGCACCAAAAAGCTGGAGATTCCCTTTAAATGTGCTAGTTTCCCATAAAGAGGATGTCACTCAAACATATAAAAGTGACAATGTTTGTGGCTTAGGACATAATTCATGCCCCCGAATTCTACCAGTGGAGGAGACTTAGGCACTTGCCATCTGCTTCTTACTCCTTGCCCAGTCCTACAGAGCAAGGGGATCAATGATCTTTCCACCACATTAGAAGTTATGGTAGTAGCAGGCATCGACAGCGAGATCTCTCTGGAAGCCTTTGCCAATCTGCTGCCCGCTGGCAATTCACTTCTGTTTGTGGAGCTATAGTGAAGGAAAGGTCAGAATTTACATAGACCTCTGTAGATTAATCCTGCCATATTTTTGTAGGCAATACTTGCTGACAGCGATGGCAGAACAAGAGTGACAAAGGGTGTGTCCGTAGGGAAAAATAACATAATGCCATCTCTGGACTCACAGAACAGAATACACATGTATGGAGAGCTGCAGAACTATGCCATGATCTATATGGTCTAGCAGAAAGGAGTTTGTCACTTAGCTTGTGCTAATATTTCAATATGTTTGTATTTTACATAGGACTGCAGGTAAATCTACACTTATCTTAAAGGGTAGGTATAATTTTACAAGCATTACTTTTGCTCAGGGGCGTGTAAAGTAAAAAATGTCAAAAAGCAAACAGGCTATCATATTGTGTCTACAGCTCTTATGCAGACGTATGTGTCTCCATGGAAACCAACTACAAACTCTGCATGTAGTCTGATCCTGTAGTCATGTGTTCTCCCATTCCTACAAATAGTAAATGGAATGGGATAACACGACTGTAGGAGCATTATAGCCATACAAGCAGATTTATTAAGCTCTGACACCAGAAATGTGGCACAAAAAGTTGAAAACCTTGGGTGTGGCGGGGGCTGAGCCTTCAGCACTGTCAGATTTATTATCATTTACGGCACTTTTCTGACATAAATGATGCCTGAAAGGTATACCAGTCACAAGCTCATTTTGTTGCATGAGCACCCCCCTCTTTATTAAGACAAGGTTTCCTAAAGGACTACATGAAATTAGGTTTTCTAAACTGCACAAGTCATATCGCCAAGGCCCCCTTCTTTCTCAAAAATTTTCTTGAGCTTCCTATGCCTGGCCATACTCCCCAGTGGCTCGTCTTTCATTTATTGGATCATTCCAGCCAATTGTACCCCTGATAGTCCTCTCTGTTTGCTCATACGCCTGATGAAGGGGTGACTCCTTGAAACATTGCATTGGCATTGAATATCCTGATAAAACATACTTTCTTTGAGCGGTGTTGTCACACTTACATGTTTTTGCTATATATTGGATGTGTCCATTGGAATAAAAAATATTATAATTGCTTGGATCAAGTTTGGAGTGTTGTTCTATTCCTCTGCTTTCTGGTCCATCAGAGGATCCTCCGATAGGCCCAGGCTCCAACCCGATAATGGTCCAGCAGAAAGTACCCAAATTTAAAGAGTACTATGGTCTATTGCCTAGAGTTGTTGGAGAGTGTAGTGCAAGAATCATTTACTAGTGGGCCCAAGGAACTCCAGTCCAACCCTGACTGTAAGCATAGATCTACATAGGGTCTGTATGCACAAAGTGGTAGGATATCTCTAATCAGAAATGTTTACAAAATTGCCTCATTTTTTTTGTTTTAGATATGTTGGAGCCATTGGATCTCTTTATTGAACTGTATGGAGATTATAGCAGATGGGAATCACCAAATGGGTGTCATAGTAGTCTGTATAGTGCTCACTGTGCCCTCTGATGAGAGCCAAGCAAAGCCAAAGTGGTACTGTACTCAACTGAAAACTTCAACCCAATTAGTTCTGGCAAACAATGGGGGTTTAGGCAACCGGACATGCACCAATCAAATCTCAGACATGTCAAAAATTTTATGAAATGTTAGGTACCCTTTAATGAGGACCTTTCACCACCTCTCTTTACAACCGTTACAGTCCTCAGCAATTATTTCTGTTAGTTTCAGAGCCCAATATTCTAATTGGGCTCTCTACTGTCAGATGGGTGGTCCCAAACATCTGTTTCAGCTCAGGCCGCCCACCTGACAGTAGAGATTCTAATTAGCATATTGGATGCTGAAACTAACAGAAATTATTGGGCTAGAGAATAAATTCCAACTGCATTGGAATCAATGGACCAGCACTTATTGAATGATAGGAAGAGTTGGAGGTGGCGAAAGGTCCCCTTTAAGATGGGACCACCCCTTTCATTTTGGAGGAGTAAAGACAAAAATTGGCAAAACATCTTTAAACTGTATTCTGAAATATGCAAACAACTTAAGGCAGAACTGCCATGTCACAGAGTTCTCCATCTTCTTACCTGTCATATATGTCACTAGGGTGATAGGATCTAAAGCAGATCTATAGGATGGAGATTAGTACACACCTTTCTTTCTTTACACATTGACTCCAGTTCATCATTACAGTAAGCAATGTTTTTACCCTATGTATTATACACTTAATAACGTGAGCGCTCACTCCGTGGACCTGATGTCAGGATAATGGTATCCTGCACTGCACCTTCTCCCGTTCTTCCCTCTACTTGTATGTATTATAGTGATCTTTCCTGATATCAGAGGATTACATTCAGGCCAATGCTGTCATAATGGCATATAATTGCATAGAAGTATGAATAGAACTCATGATAAATGTCACTATTGCGCCAAACTTATTAGACGGACAAGCCTGTCTTCTCCAATTGTACTTAAAGGGGTACTCTGGCCCCTGGAGTAAAACTAGGAAAGGGAAGGAAGAGGTTAAAACTTAAAAATTAGAATATATATTTGTCTGTCCTAATCTTCCGATGTCCGCTCCCTGATCTTCCATTATGGTGTTTCAGCAGTGACATGCTTCACCCACACATGGTTGCTGCAACCTCAACAATCAGAGGTGGGTAGTAGGGTACGTCATTGTTACCAAGGTTCCTAACCACCCACACGACACTGGTGCCAATACCTGTGGTTGGAATGGTGGGGCGTAGGACAGGTATACTTTATTTTTGAATTTGTAACCATTACCTTACCCTTTCATAGTTTTGGCCCAGGGACCAGAAAATCCCTTTAAGACTGAGACCCCCCCCCCCATAGAAAATTGCAGCTAAAAAAACACTCAAAAAAAGAAACGTGCGAAAATGCAGCAGAAATGCTTGCATTTTTACTACTTTTTAGACCCCCATCCCATATTAGGCTATGGGGAAAATACAGCATTTTTGTGGGTAAAATTAACATATTGCAATTTTGAAAAATCTGTGTTTTTTTCAGCATTTTTTTCTGCAATGTGGGGATGAGATTAAATAAAATCTCAATCACTTTGCTTGGGCAGTAAAAAGCAGCGTTCTTCTCTGCTGTCTTTCCACAAAGGTCAAAAATGCTCTGCAACGTGCGGCTTTAGCCTAAAGGTATTCTCCACTTTGTACAATCTCTACTTGTTAGAAGGGTTACTGACAAGAAGCAGACCACTAAGAGCTCCCCTGCTATGACCCCCAGCATTCAGCTGTGATCGGTGGGAAAACAGGCAGTAAGTGATCAATTTCCCTGCAGCGCCACCACAGGGAAAATGAAGCATTACAGTAGTGTTTTAAATCAATGGCTTGCCTCAGTGATACAGGATAGAGAAAGAGATACTCTTCATAAGGGTGTATTCAAATTTTTATGGTGCAGTTCTTGCTTTTGTTGATTTTCATGGCAAAACCTGCACACATTTCTACTACTAATTGAATACCTCCCAAGCACCCTGGATTCAGCGGGACAGTCCTGGATTACAGGTGCTGTCCCACTGTCATTGTCGGCAGGAGGTGTGACCTGGATACAACTCATCTGAATCTGAAGGACACAGATGAGTTGAATACAGTGTTGAAGCTGGGAGCTGTCCGCTCCCTGCTTCACCATTCGGCTCCTATATCTGCTCCTGGTGTCTCGGGAGCAGTAGACACGACGTAGCTCCTGAAGGCTCTGGGACAGGAGAAAACAGCTATGAAACAGGGAAAGGTGAGTATTAGGTTTTTTTTTTTTTGCTTGATCCAATATACTGTAGGGCAACTGGAGAGGGAGCTGTATATTGTAGGGAGCAACAGGGGGGAAGCTGTGCATTGTGTGGGCAACTGGAGGGAGGATGTACAGTGTGGGGGAAAATAGAGGGGGGCGGTATACTGTGTGGGCAACTGGAGGAGGACTGTATATTGTGGGGGTAACTGGAAGGGAACTGTATACTGTGGGCAACATTAAACACGAGAGGGGGACATTATGAAACCTGCCTAAGAGAGAAAAAAATCTTTGTTGCCCATAGTAACCAACCACAGCACAGCTTTCATTTTTCAGGGACACTATATGAATTCAAAGCTGCCCTGTAATTGGGTGCTATGGGCAACAAAGACCCCTTCATAACTCTCCAATGACTTTTCCTACGACCATCTAATGATCAGATGTGAGAATGTTTGTGAGGATCTGATGGACATTTCATGCAGTAGGCAGCATGGACGGAGCTCCACTAGGATGGAGAGCACGATTGTATCCTAGTCATGGCTCTTACAAGAGCAATAAAGTAGATAGTAATGACTACCGTAAATGCTGCTATGAACACCATTCACATTTACCGATTATGCTCCAATGACGATCATCATTATTGGGGGGTGATTGATGATGATGATCAACAATGAATCTTCACAAGAGTCTCCGCTGTTTTTTAAATATGGTGCAACTCATTAAAAGGGGATAACGCATACATGCCAACTCCCAAAATGTCCAGGAGTCTCCCGCAAAAAGGGTTGACCTCCTAGGAGTGTGCAAATCTCCTAGGCCCGGCACAATGCACCCATATCCAATTTCATACGGGCACTTTATGTGCTGGTCATGTCACAATATAGGGATGTGACTATCACATTTCACATCCACGTCACAAGAAGAGGTGTGACATGCAACAAAAAAGGGGTGTCACACTCCCAAAGGGGTGAGACTCTATCAAAAGGGGGCATCTAAAAATTTTAACTACGTGCTTTGCATGATGGTTCTCCCAAAGCCCAATTTCAAAAAGTTGGTATAAATGCTAGATCGGCAGGGAACTGACAGCTGGGACCCCCACCAATCTGCCACACAATGTTCCCATGGCTGGTGGGACCCCCACCAATCATGGGAACATTGTGGGGCAGATTTATGAAGAATGGCTTCTTCAATACTAGTCTTCCTTTCCCCTCCATGGGGATATCTGATGTACCGTCCACCAGGCCGTGTGCCTGCACTGAAATCTATGCTAGTACACTGGCGTAAATGATCATAAATCTGGTGTGGCCAATGGCCCCACTCATGTCATGCTCCTTGCCATGCCCACTTCGAGGAAAGTGGCTAAGGCAGTGCAAAATTGAAAAAGTTGCACATTTTTGTGCAAAACCAAGATTTGTTAAAAAATGTACAACTTTTTTAATGCCTTGCACGCCAGAAAGCAGGCACACAAGGCATGATAAATATCCCCCTATGAAAGAAGTGGCAGCCAAGAGTTTGCTGTTCCATTATCTCCGGCAGTCAGTTGGAGGCATGCGAGTTGCTAAGGAGGAGACTCAGGACCCCTGTTGTCATGATTAGTCAGGGACCCCCATCAATCTAGAAGACATCCCCTTTCCAATAGACTAGACACTAGATAACTTGCTATTACTGGAATACCCCTTTAAGGCAATTTTCAAGGCAGCCCTGACACACATTCAGTGATTATGGAGGTAATCTCACCGATACTGGAGTGTTAGCTGTTCGGTTCACATGCAGCGTGCAGCATTCTGTACCCAGAGTACATGTCATGGGTAACGTAACCATTGTACGCTGGTGTTAACTTAATGGCATCCTATTGTATTAATAGCCTTACAAGGGCCTAATTAGAGGGTATAAGTACATATCCTGTGTAAATAGCATCACATCTCCTGCAAGAAATAAATATTGACCCCCCTGTCTCGAGGATTAGGAAGTCATTCTCTGGTAAATGTGGCCGCTAATTGCACATTCATACCGTCTTGGGTCGGGTTACTCAGCCGGCGATGGCTGCCAAGCACAACTGTACATTAAATAGGATTTGAATATTAACCTGAAGGCAAATATTGGCAAGAGGGAAATTCAAGTTAGCTTAATATTTCCTTCTGACAGCTCACACATAGGATGGGTTAATATAATCAACCTCAAACTGACATCCCCAGCACCAGATGGGAAGTTATAGACATAGCTTTAATGGGAACCAACTTATAAAGGGGTATGGGGGATAGGATATGACGCATCTATAAGTCATATCTGTATTTATTCTCATGGAAAGGTTACAGAAACTTTTAGCAATAAAGTAGTTTTTTTGGAATTTTGGCATAAAGGGGTATTCTTATAAAAAGTTATCCCCCATCCAAAACTTGATCAGTGAGGGTCCCCACTGATCAGGAGAACGTCTACTGTGCCCTGCAGCAATGGAGTGACAGCTCCATTCAATTCAATGGGACTACTGGACATAGTTGTGCACAGTACTCGGCTTCTCTTTGACAATCCCACAGAGATGAATACAGAAGCAACACACATGTATGACCAGGCGTTTCATTCATACAGAGGGCATGGGACCCCAATTCTTGTAACTGGTGAATTGTTGGGGGTCCAAGCAGTTAAATCAGGAGAATGGGGACCCGAAAGCCCCTATGCATGCCTCCTACAAGCGTTCCCAGACCTGTGCTCTGTTCACTGCTATAGGGTTTCTGGACAGGATGGGATCAGAAGCCCCATAGCATGAATGGAGCGTTCCACTTGCGTTCCATTCACATGTAGGAGGCATGCATGAAGAACTTTTGAGCCCCCGTTCTCCTGATCGCTCCAATCTGGCATTTTTCCCCCATCCTGTGTATAGGGGATAAGTGTCTATATGAGCAAAACCCCTTTAAACTAACCCAATCTCTTTAGGACACATTAGTATGGACAACAGTAAGGTTCCTGTGGAAGAGAATATTTATAAAATTTTAGCGCAAAAATGGTGTTCATTGGCCATACATGTCCAGCTAAAGTCAATGTATGGCCATATGCTCTGCCCTGGGCAATATGCATGGCGTATGACTGTGTGTAATATGTGACCTGAAAACCGCAGTCCTCAACCCAAGAGAGGTAAGGAAGGTAGGCTGTGTCGTTCTGCTGTGAAAATCCTAATTCCAGCTAAGCTCTTGAAAGGTCTCGCAGTCTCTCCTCTGGGCAGCAAATCACGGGGATAAAATGTGGTTACACAACTGCTTTTTCTATTTGCCAGGTATTTGAACCATTTTAAAGACAAGCACTTCTGTGACCTATACTTGGCTTAACCCACACCCCAAAACCCAAGATGATTGTCGAAACCCATCATAAAGACAAACACTGCCATAACTGCAGTGCTCGAAGACTGGAATTCCATAGAGGACATGTTCACTGCATATTTGTATAACTGAGCTATGAGAAACACAAGAGGCTCTTGCTATAAGAAGAGTGCTAACCCGAAAAACATGTATATACGGTACACTGAATGGCCACTTTATTAGACACATCCACTTAGTGGTGCATTGGATCTCCTTTGGCCTTCAGACCCACAGCAAGTTTTTGTGGCATTGTAGGGGGGGGAATGAAGGGGCATAGCTATAGGGGGAGCAGAAGTAGCAATTGCTACTGGGCCCTGGAGTCTCATTGGCCCTCTGCAACATAAAAACCCACCAGTATTATAGATAGAACATGGTAACTGGAGTCCCCTTTGCAGATATTGCTTTGGGGCCAAGGGGCTTAAATTTATGCCTCTGGGTGAAGACCAACCTTAGGTGGATGACTGTAGATGGCCAAACACAGTGTCCGTACCCAAGTTAGGTTAGCAGCCCCTGCTTATCAATGTATATTTGGTCTTATACTCATAATGTTGACTGATGTTCTGTATTGCATTTTATTGATGGCTGTTTTCCTTGCAGGTGCAAAGTGTAAGGTGGAACTGCTGTAGTACCCCAATGTTGTACCATGGGGGGATGTTCTTTTGGCACGACCCGTCCAATGACACAAGCTGGTTGTGAGCTGTTTTGATAGTCCAGGAACAATGGGAGGAATTTATCAACTCATCTACGCCAGAAAGTGCCTTGCGCAAAGGACATCCCCATTTTGCACCTCACTCACTGCTTTCCGTGAATGTGGGCGGAGTGGGGTGGAGAGCAGGGGGGGCAAGGGGTGCCTCTTCCCAACTTATTTATCGAAACAGTTGACCCATAAACCTTGCCAAACAAGGCTATCTAGGAGGTGACATTGAACCATACTTGTCAACCTACCTGGACCATCTGGGTGGTTTCCACAAAAAGCGGTGACCTCCTGGACCTGGCAGAATGCTCCTGCATCCCCTGGCCCCTGGGTCATATTTTAGATGATATGAGCACTTTATGTGCTCCTGGATGCCACTTGCCTAAAGCTGCCAAGTATGCATTATACAAAAATTCATAAACCTAGCGTAGGCATCAAGCAGCCAGTGGGAAAAACCAAAGCACAATACACTCCTCAAGCCAGATAGATAGATAGATAGATAGATAGATAGAAAGATAGAGATGTGCACAAAGTGCCATCCATGCTTCCCCAATAAACCATTCCCACCTTCTTGACACCTGCCTGACACCTTGATCTCATTCTCGTATAAATGGACCAGCCATAAAGCTGCTAATACTAGGTAATAGTGACATTCTCCCACACATTTAAGACATGTTATATACCAGTCATTGACCATTCGCAGATAACCCCTTTATGTCTATGAGATCTCTTTACATTCTATATTCTACAACAGAGGGAGATGGTATTTGGTCTCCTGGATTCAGGATGCAGAGCAAGAGACCTGAAGTACATGCATTTGGTCCAATCAGATATAAATTAATGCCGCCATACAGTGCTTAAATAAAACCATCACATATTAGCAACAAAAGGATTTCCACCACGGTGGAATCAAACTCAGCAGCAAATTCTGCTTTGTGAACATACCCTAACACTGCCTAAATTATACTGGTATACAATATCAACAAATTCAGTTGATATGGTAACTATCCATATCTATATCATCTATCAACACAGATAGCCACATTATCAATTGTAGGTTTTCTGGAGGAGGAGGAGGGTTTCACCAGGACTGGAGGAGCGCATCAATATTATTGATCACCTATAATACATGAAGAGATGCGGTATACTTGTTATACAGAAGCCTGAGGTGGCGTAATGGATAGCATTAATAATCATACCCCGCAGCGACTTACCGCATCGCTTTTACTAAATTATAGGTCACAATGATAATTGCACTTTCAGGCTATGTACTGTCAGCTTTCTTCTCCCTGGTAAAGCACATCGCTGAGGTCCTCCAACGTGACCTCACGTCACTAACATGTTAAATGGTTCACTTGAGGAGGAGAGGACGCGTTTCACATGCTCAGAATCTGAGTTTTGCACATTGTTTGTCTATTTCTTATGCTAAGCTGATTAATACTCCATAAACTGCTGTCATTTCCATCGCACCATGACCTGCATTGAGAGTGCTGTCATTCCACAGCTCATTATGTGACCCATGAAAAGGTTAAAACAGATTTAAACTACAAAAAAAAAATCATATTGTTTGTCTTAGAGCAAATTAGAAGATTAAGATTAAGTTAAAACCTGTGTATGGTCTATGAGAAGATGTCACTAGACTGCCAACTTTACATGTCTCTAGAATGGGGAAAGAACTTCAGTGTACTGTACTGTGTATAAAGCTGGATTAAAGGGAACCTGTCAGGTTGATTTGGGGCACTAAAACTCCCACAGGTTCTAATGGACTGGTGATTTAGTGTCCCAAATAGCCCTGTTGGGATGCAGTATGTTCCTGCATTATAAGAAATAAATTAAAAAAAACCTTTATATTTACCTGACTCCTATACTCCCAGTTCCTGCGCAGTTGTTCAGCCGGAGCCGTACTTCTTGTCTTCAGTGCACATGTGCCAGACCTTGGGTACATGCGGAGTGAAGACGAGGTGTACTTCCCCGGCTTCACTGAACAACTGCACAGACACTGGCACCGCCAGAGATAAGTGCAAAAAGACTCATCGGACTTATCTCTAGGTAAGTATAAAGGTTTGGTTTTTTTTACTGCCGCCATGGACAACATTATAACAGAGCTACTTGAGACACTATAAACAACCGTTCCATAAGAACCTGTGGGTTATTTAGTGTCCCAAATTGAGCTGACAAGTTCCCTTTAAGGTTGGTGGAAGCCCCTAGGACAGAGCTACTTTAACCTTAGGGCAAATGGTGCATCAGCACCAGGCCCTAGGGTATTGGGGCCTTCTCAGCTGGCCCGGATCGAGCAGGACAGTCTTTCATTTCAGGTGCTGTCCTGCAGTTCCGAGCAGCAGGTAAGGATTTTAACTTTATCCAGTGGCGGAACTACTGCTATAGCAGCCAAAGTGGATGCTACAGGACCTCCTGCTGGAACACATCCGAAACAAAACTGCTATTATTATACTCTGGGGTCTCTTCAGAATGCAGAGCATAATGAGCGGAAGCCCAGGAGAGGTGATAAATATAAAAAACAGTGTTACTCACCTCTCCTGGGCTCGGGTGTGGGTCTTTGTGTCTCTTCAATTATATCAAAGACCGATAAGGCCTTTAATCGGACCTCAGCAGTCATGTGGGCTACCCATGTGAGTGCTGAGGTCCAATTAGAGGCCTTAGTGGTCTGTGACATTATTGAAGAGGCCCGAAACACCGATTATGTTTAATCAGTTCTAGGTCTTCGCTTATTATACTCTGAGGTCTGAAGAGTATGAAAATTTTGGGGTTAGCCGAACCCCAATGTTTTACAAAATTCCTAAAGAACACCGTAGGGGCCGCTATGGGACATTATACTGTGTGGAGGGGCCGCTATGGGACACTATACTGTGTAAAGAGGTCACTGTGGGACATTATACTATGTGAAGGGACCACTATGGGACATTATACTTGGTGAAGGGGATACAATGGGACATTATACTGTGTGAAGGGGCCACTATGGGACATTATACAGTGTGTAAATGGGGCATTATACCATGCGGGGGCCAGTAAAAGGGGCATTTTACCATAGGAGAGCCCATAAAGAGGGCGCTATACTGTGTGGGGGCGGGGGGCCCCAAGTCAAAAGTTTGCCATGGGGTCCAGGCTTTGCTTGTTACACCCCTGACTCTATCTGACTGATGATGTCTGCGACAGGGAGGTGCTATGAGTGCCAAGCTGCCACCATCATTACAGCCAGTGCCTGCAGGCAAGTTCATGGGAACAGGGTTAGGTGAGTATTCTTTGATTTTGTCTTCTTAAAATTTATGCAATATTGGTGAGTGAGGGATTGGGGGCTAGTCAAGAAGAAATTAAATTATGAAATTTACAAAAGTTTGAACAGGGTCCCTAATCTTTTAAAATGGCCTTGCCCTAGGCAAAAATTTTGGTGAGGTCCATACCTCCACCTCTGAGACCAATACCTCACCTGGGGCCTCCTACCTTGTAGCCACATGTAGTAGAGATTGCCACACAAATAGAGGTGCCCATAGTAAAAGAGTAAAGCTGGCTGGACTCAAAAATTTTAGCAGGATCATATAAGTAATTTTTTGGGCAGATATGTTAAGACCGGGGTTTTCAATGCCGTTTTTCATATGCCCTGTGGTGGCGTAGGAAGTGCTTAATTTATGACGAGACACAGTACGCGCGCATGCACCAGTTTGTAGCTGGGGTACATCTCTGTCACTATTTACACCAGAAAAGTGGTGCCAATGATTATTATAAATCTGACGAAGTCAATGGCTATACCCATAGTACACCTCGTTTTCTACAATTGTCAAGGGCGGCATAAAAAAGCAATTTGCACCAAATTTTGCTACAAACAATGCTTAAAAAGTCGCATACCCGAGGATTGAGTCTTTTTAATGCTCCTATGAGTAAGAATGGTGACGACTTTCCCTCAAAGGTATGTCAGGCGAAGAAGTGGCAGGCAAGTTAGATTTTCAGATGCACAAACCTTTGTTCTTAAAAGGGATACGTCATCACCAGAGGTGTCTAATAGTGGCTTACCCCTTTTCCGCATGGAGATCACATGCAAAGGCAGAGAGCTGGAAAGGACAGCAGGAAAGCTATTTAAGGTGTATGCAAGCAGAACAGGTGACTCTCTTAGACTATAACGGAGAGAGCCACATGCGTGCAATGGGGACCCCATTTTCCTGAGATGTGTGGATCTCAAAGGTGAGCAATCCCTATGGACTCCATCTTACAGATAGAGAGAATAATTAGAAATGCTGGGCCCCATAACAAAATGTTGAAAGGGTGTGTTAAACTACTGTACAATTTCCCCTATGGCCTTTATGAAGGAATGCCAGTAGTTGAGATTAGAAGAATGGACATGGGAGGAGAGGTGGTGCAAATCGCAAAGGTTCCCAAGGTGTTGGAGGCCCTGGGATACCTATCCCTAGAGACTCCCATATAATCTGGCTGTCAGGAATCTCAGTTTAGATGCTGTTGCTTTAAGGTTATCGTGCCGACTTGTGAAACTTCTGCAGTGTTCAGGGTCCTCCTAGGTTTATCCAATTTAGCAGCAGAGGAGGGCTATTTACATCCGCTTCCTCCTCAACCAGGTGCCTGCTATTTGGTTGTACCTAGTCTGGCTTCCTTATCCTGATCATCTGTGCTGTTCTGCTGTATATTGACCTTTGGCTTGTAACTGGAAATCTCTTGTCGTGGATTTTGACTCTGACGTTATCTCTCGGGCTTGGACATTCACTCTCCTGATTCAGCTGCAGCATCCCAGAGTGACACTGCTTGTATTTTATGTTATTATTGTGTTATATGTATGTATTTTGTGTATTTATGTTCTGCAGCTTCCCTATTGTGTCACCCCTCATGATTTACCCCACTGTTGGTCACCCCTCTATTTGGTAAGGCTTGATTCAGCCCTGGCCAATTACAGACCACTGGGGGGGGTGGAGACTCAAGTCTCTGGAGGACCGTTAGAGTCTAGTTAGTGTGCAATGAGTGTTGGCACTGTTACAACTGAGTTCTACCGTGTTCTAGTCAGCCCATGAAGGAGAAGATTACAGCCCAAAGTTCTGCCAGAGACAGCCCTGAGACAGAGAACATCAGCCTGTCATCTGTAAAGAAAGTGTGCCAGGAGAAGAGAAGGAGTCCTGTCTTCCAGGAACTGTATTCCGGGACCCACCTAATAAGGCATCCGGGCCCAAGGGACTTCCTTACCGCCAATCTCCAGAACCATCTACTGGCTGAGGCTAGGCTTGCTACTGAGTTGTTGGAGTGGAGTACAAGGCAGTTAATAACCGCTACGGTCTGGGCATCCCTCATCCCCAAGACTGGGTGAACCCAAAGGTTGGGAGACTACTACCTCATTGGGAAGCTGCATGTGTTCATGGTTGCACAGTTTGCCACAGTAACGTTTACTTTGTTTTAACTGTATCACTGCCTCCTGAGTCGTTCCTGCATTCACCATCAGGGCCCTTCTGAACACCATCACACGGCTCAGGGTGTGAGAGGACCCCTCTCCAACTGGAAGCACCCCCGGGGGAATAATTGCCACCACCGTCAGGTAGCACAAAGGCCCCCTTCATCAGTTTCTGGCCTAGGAGGTGTGCTGGAGGAGTTTAGTTGAGGGCACTCGGCCTAGGTGGTGACATCACTATAGTCACTACTACTCTCATCCTCCAGTTCCCTCCATCTGGGTTGTGGCACAGCCTCCTGGTTTTGATCTGCCTTATAAGTTTATCGTGGGTTCTGGTTTCACTTCAGTTTGTGGAGTGTTTATTTCTTGTACCAGTTTCTGTGATGATAACTTGGGCCCCAAATTCAGCACAAGTCAATCTGGCTTCGCAGCTGGCACTGGTGAAGATGTTTGGGTGCCCAAGATCTATCTCTCAGTGCTGTGTAAGAGTTAAACAGCTAGTTCTACTGCTCTCTGTTGTCATCCCATTCCTGCAATTTCTGACATTTGCTCCAGTGACACATCATAACAATCTGCCCTGGCTGATGAAATTTTGATAGCTCGTGTCAGAAATGATGTTGTTAGAGTGTGAAAGACCTCTTAGTAAGTGCCTCCTGGACTGTGAAGTTCTTGATCTGTCAGAAAGCTGCCATTGTTGTACCAAACAATGAATACAATTTTATTTTTTATAACTGGCAAGATGATTGACCCGCCTTCAATGGTTCCCATAGAAAATAAAAAATTTTTTAAACATCATCAGTACTTCAAGGTTTATGGACTCTGGAGTAATGTGATCAGTTTAGTGCCCAATGAAGAAGCTACCTCTGCCTCTATCACAGCAGGAAATCACAGTTCAATCTGAAGTACCAGTCACCAGATGCATTGTATTAGTTGCCTACAAGCAAGGTATTCATTATGTATCTGTAGGGGATAAAACCCTTCTGGCTCATAAATACCTTCTATATCACTAAAGATACAGCAGTGGACTTATGTGCTCAGAAGTTGTGGTCTGACTGACAAGAGTTGAATCTTCTAATCCTCCATCTAAAACTATATCCACACAACAGTAAAAGGGAATGCTTTCTTAGGTGACAACCTTCTGTTAAATTTGTTTTCACTTTGGGGGTTTATAACACCTTTAACCCCTTATAGTTCCTGAAGTATTAGTTCTTCAAAGGCCTCAAGCAGAAAGGCTATGGACACCTTTGACATGAAAAAAGATTTTTTTTTCTTTTTTGGCTTATAGACCTTGCACCAAGATTTGGTCCTCAGTCTTATTTTTAGATTCCCAAATAAGCGGTTTTCAACTATTCTTACCAGGTAGGTATTTCCCTCCACATATATGTGCTGTATGTGAGGTCTGTGTATCCACAATGCTGCTGTCTAGCTAGTAGCTCTTATGGATTAGCAAACCTTCATTCCTGGACTGATTTTATCATCCACAGTCCATGGGGGATGGTGCTGACAGTCACGGCCCAATACTCACAGAAGCAAATCCACTCTCTCGGCATCAGAACAATGTGAGTATTTGGACCAGTACACATGGACTGCGCAAATCCAAGGATGCGGCAGAATATTTTATTTCCCAAGGGAAAGTAAGCATGTGTCCTTTCACCTCCTGATGGCAATACATAGTGACAGCAGCAATCCGATTTCTTCTTGGACGTACTGTTGAAGTTGGTTGTGTTATCAAACACAACCCAAAAAGGTGAGGAGCTAATTGTCTCTACCTTCATTCCTTTTACTCTAAACAATAATGCACAACGCACTGCTCGGTGCTTTTGTTTCCTGTTTATTGGCATCAGAACAATCATCCCAGTTCTCGCATGGATAACCGATTCTCAGACATACATCGAGTTGTCCACACTAGCCTTCGGATACAACAGGCTCAGCTCTGGAATTGCACCGCATAGACATACAGTCGATCCAATAGCAACAGAGGTCCAGATGGAAGACCCAAAGGCATGGGAAAACCAACCTGTTCTATGAAAGTTTTCCGGCCCAGCATGACTACAAGGCGCCAGAGGTACACCCCCCACTGTAAAGCCAATGAGGGCAACCAGGTTTCACCCATTTTGGAGAATCATCTCCCCACCCTATTTCCAGAATGTACTAGACTGAGATAGACACATTGACTCAGCAGCAAAACAATTAAAGTGACAGTGCAACATCAGTGCAATAAGTCATCAGCATATCACGGCCCCCTAACCCATCCCTATGGCGTATTGTTGATAGCAACGGTGATGGGTGCTGCAGCAGTGTCCCATAGACTTGAATGGGACAAAGCTATATTACCCACAACTGCCATTGTCAAGACTACAGTGAGTAAGCAGCACCCATCATGTAAACAACAGCTGATCAGTTGGACCCCTGCTGATCTAAAATTAATGGCCTATCTTAACCCCTTATCACTGAAGCTCTTTTTCAATTTTCATTTTTTTCTCCCCTCGTTCCAAAAGCCATAACTTTTTAATTTTTCTATTCACATAGCCGTATGAGGGCTTAATTTTTCCTGGACAAATTGTACTTAGTAATGGTACCATTCAACCCCTTCCTGACATCTGTCATACTATTATGGCGGATATCAGGTATTTAAATATGGTAATCTAAAGCAAACACCTGGCGCTAATGCTCACGATCAGTGCATTAAGGCCTCCTCCGTCAGCCATTTTTGTGGAGGTGCATGGGCAGCGCCATCTTTGTGTACACCACCGATGCCCCGAGCAAGATCAGTTGCTATGACAGCCGGGAGCCTATAAAGGTTGCCAGGCTTGTCTCTCATTTATTTGTATTACATTGCATCAGTGATCAGAGCCCTTGGGGGTCTAATAAATATAGTAAAAATAAAAAAAATAATAAAACAAAAACAATAAAAAAAAACCTCTAATCTCCCCCCTTTCCCTAGAACACATATAAAAGTAAAAAAAATACTGTGCAACACATACACATTAGGTATCCCTGTGTTCAAAAACGCCCAAATACTTGACCAAATGCTTATTTTCCACCATAATTTGCAAATAAATTCTTAAAAAATCAGACAATGTGATTTTCTGGATTTGTTTTCTCATTTTGTCTCTCATAGTTGAGGTCTACCTACGATGACAATTACAGGCCGGCCTCATCTTTTTAAGTGGGAGAACTTGCACAATTGGTGGCTGACTAAATACTTTTTTTCCCCACTGTAGATGACTTTTTTTTTTTCAAATGGGAAAAACTGGGTGGTCCCAAATAAGTCTCACCCAAAAGACAGTCCTGCTTTCAGATAGTTTGGAAACCACTGATGAAGACACAACCACTTGTCCAGTAAAAATAATCCTATCCTATATTGCTTTATTTAAGAAAAGTAAAAAATTATTCATTACAGAAATACCAAATGGAAAATCAAACTATATTTTGTAGATCTAGGTCAAAAATGGTGTGGTCCTTAAGGGGTTAAACAAATGAATGGAAGAAGTGGTAACATGTCTGACTGTATTCACTTAGCCAGGTACTTGATAGAAGAATTAAACAGCTTTTATCATTTATCAATTGCCTAAGAAAGTGTGACACCAACAAATACTGCCACATAATGCCTCCAGCCGTTTGCTACTTTGGCTTTGTGCGAATAGGCCACGAAGAACAAAGGAAAATTTGTGTAGTGCAATCTACATGCTTGGCTGAAAATTTCCACACTGTTATGATTAGGGCGACAGATCCAGAATGGGTGTTTTGGCTCCTGAGTCTGTAACTATGATACAGATGAATTCTTAGTCCCCCACTACCAAGTGTTTATTTATTTACAGCCTTTTATAGGCCTTATTTCCCAGCAGTCCAGAAATACCCGTTACTTCTGTCACTTTACATGCCATGTGCCAAGATGCACATGGGGAAGCTGACACAAGAACGGGTTTACCGTAAGAGAAAAACAATGTTTCAAGCAATTATCAACGCAGCATGAGAAGGTTTTAAGTTTCAATACACAAAACCTGCTAATATGCACGTCTCAAAAACTATAGAAAGAGAAGACGCTAACAGGGCAATGCACTAGAACTACCCACATATATAAAGCTCTACATACCTTCTTCATGCAACAACCAAATGGCATCCATTGAAGAATGTGATTGCAAGAAAGTTTGGTTCTAATCTGACCTAGGCAAGATCTGGATGGAGTTTGTATGTTCTGCCCATCTTTATAGTAAAATAGTTTATGAGGCTAAAAAAGCATAACACTTATTTAATGGCTACCAAGATGTAAGATAGGAGAATGGGACAGAGGGAGAGAAAAGATTGCTGCCATCCATAATATCACAGGGGAGAATGGTGACTCAATGTCATGGCAGTCACAGGCTCATTTTAGAAATTCTATTACACCCAGCCAGAGGTAGAGTGTAAAAAAAAAGTTTACTATATATACACTACCGTTCAAAAGTTTGGGGTCACCCAGACAATTTTGTGTTTTTCATGAAAACTCACACTTTTATTTATCAAATGAGTTGCAAAATGAATAGAAAATATAGTTAAGACATTGACAAGGTTAGAAATAATGATTTTTATTTGAAATAATAATTTTCTCCTTCAAACTTTGCTTTCGTCAAAGAATGCTCCATTTGCAGCAATTCCAGCATTGCAGACCTTTGGCATTCTAGCTGTTAATTTGCTGAGGTAATCTGGAGAAATGTCCCGCCATGCTTCCAGAAGCCCCTCCCACAAGCTGGATTGGCTTGATGGGCACTTTTTGCGTACCATACGGTCAAGCTGCTCCCACAACAGCTCTATGGGGCTGAGATCTGGTGACTGCGCTGGCCACTCCATTACAGATAGAATACCAGCTGCCGGCTTCTTCCCTAAATAGTTCTTGCATAATTTGGAGGTGTGCTTTGGGTCATTGTCCTGTTGTAGGATGAAATTGGCTCCAATCAAGCGCTGTCCATAGGGTATGGCATGGCGTTGCAAAATGGAGTGATAGCCTTCCTTATTCAAAATCCCTTTTACCTTGTACAAATCTCCCACTTTACCAGCACCAAAGCAACCCCAGACCATCACATTACCTCCACCATGCTTGACAGATGGCGTCAGGCACTCTTCCAGCATCTTTTCAGTTGTTCTGCATCTCACAAATGTTCTTCTGTGTGATCCAAACACCTCAAACTTCGATTCGTCTGTCCATAACACTTTTTTCCAATCTTCCTCTGTCCAATGTCTGTTCTTTTGCCCATATTAATCTTTTCCTTTTATTAGCCAGTCTCAGATATGGCTTTTTCTTGGCCCCTCTGCCTTGAAGGCCAGCATCCCTGAGTTGCCTCTTCACTGTAGACGTTGACACTGGCGTTTTGCGGGTACTATTTAATAAAGCTGCCAGTTGAGGACCTGTGAGGCATCGATTTCTCAAACTAGAGACTCTAATGTACTTGTCTTGTTGCTCAGTTGTGCAGCGGGGCCTCCCACTTCTCTTTCTACTCTGGTTAGAGCCTGTTTGTGCTGTCCTCTGAAGGGAGTAGTACACACCGTTGTAGGAAATCTTCAGTTTCTTGGCAATTTCTCGCATGGAATAGCCTTCATTTCTAAGAACGAGAATAGACTGTCGAGTTTCACATGAAAGTTCTCTTTTTCTGGCCATTTTGAGAGTTTAATCGAACCAACAAATGTAATTATCAACTAGCTCAAAGGAAGGTCAGTTCTATAGCTTCTCTAACCAGCAAAACTGTTTTCAGCTGTGCTAACATACTTGCACAAGGGTTTTCAAGGGTTTTCTACACATCCATTAACCTTCTTACACAGTGAGCAAACACAATGTACCATTAGAACACTGGAGTGATGGTTGCTGAAAATGTGCCTCTATACATCTATGTAGATATTGCATTAGAAACCAGATGTTTGCAGCTAGAATAGTCATTTACCACATTAACAATGTATAGAGTGTATTTCTGATTCATTTAATGTTATCTTCATTGAAAAAAACTGTGCTTTTCTTTCAAAAACAAGGAAATTTCTAAGTGACCCTAAACGTTTGAATGGTAGTGTACAATATACTGCAATACAGAAGTATTGCAGTATATTATATGATCAATCAAATGCTCTAGGGTATAAACACCTTAGGAGAAGCAAATATAGAAGTAAATAAAAAATAATAATTCAAATCAAACCGTTTCCTATTTTACAAAAATAAACATAATAGGTGTAAAGGTGTCCAAAAAGGTTGGACTATTAAAATATAAATTAATTAATATTAATTATATAATATATCTTGTACAGTGAATGCTCTAACAGAAAGAAATCAAATTGTGCAAATTGCATTCAACCCAAAAATAATTGAAAAACAAAATTATCAAAAAGTCATAGTCACCCCATAATGGTAAGAATAAAAACAGCAGCTCCTCCCACAAAAATTATAGCCCTTATACAACTCCATAATATACAGTGGGGAAAAAAAGTATTTAGTCAGCCACCAATTGTGCAAGTTCTCCCACTTAAAAAGATGAGGTCGGCCTGTAATTGTCATCATAGGTAGACCTCAACTATGAGAGACAAAATGAGAAAACAAATCCAGAAAATCACATTGTCTGATTTTTTAAGAATTTATTTGCAAATTATGGTGGAAAATAAGTATTTGGTCACCTACAAACAAGCAAGATTTCTGGCTCTCACAGACCTGTAACTTCTTCTTTAAGAGTCTCCTCTGTCCTCCACTCATTACCTGTAGTAATGGCTCCTGTTTGACATTGTTATCAGTATAAAAGACACCTGTCCACAACCTCAAACAGTCACACTCCAAACTCCACTATGGCGAAGACCAAAGAGCTGTGGAAGGACACCAGAAACAAAATTGTAGACCTGCACCAGGCTGGGAAAACTAAATCTGCAATAGGCAAGCAGCTTGGTGTGAAGAAATCAACTGTGGGAGCAATAATTAGAAAATGGAAGACATACAAGACCACTGATAATCTCCCTCCATCAGGGGCTCCATGCAAGATCTCACCCCGTGGGGTCAAAATGATCACAAGAACGGTGAGCAAAAATCCCAGAACCACACGGGGGGACCTAGTGAATGACCTGCAGAAAGCTGGGACTTACGTAACAAAGGCTACCATCAGTAACACACTACGCCGCCAGGGACTCAGATCCTGCAGTGCCAGACGTGTCCCCCTGCTTAAGCCAGTACATATCCGGGCCCGTCTGAAGTTTACTAGAGAGCATTTGGATGTTCCAGAAGAGTATTGGGAAAATGTCATATGGTCAGATGAAACCAAAGTAGAACTGTTTGGTAGAAATACAACTCGTCGTGTTTGGAGGAGAGTGAATGCTGAGTTGCATCCAAAGAACACCATACCTACTGTGAAGCATGGGGGTGGCAATATCATGCTTTGGGGCTGTTTCTCTGAAAAGGGACCAGGACGACTGATCTGTGTACATGAAAGAATGAATGGGGCCATGTATCGTGAGATTTTGAGTGCAAACCTCCTTCCATCAGCAAGGGCATTGAAGACGAAACGTGGCTGAGTCTTTCAGCATGACAATGATCCCAAGCACACCGCCAGGGCAACGAAGGAGTGGCTTCGTAAGAAGCATTTCAAGGTCCTGGAGTGGCCTAGCCAGTCTCCAGATCTCAACCCCATAGAAAACCTTTGGAGGGAGTTGAAAGTCCGTGTTGCCCAGCGACAGCCCCAAAACATCACTGCTCTAGAGGAGATCTGCATGGAGGAATGGGCCAACATACCAGCAACAATGTGTGCCAACCTTGTGAAGACTTACACAAAACGTTTGATCTCTGTCATTGCCAACAAAGGATATAGAACAAAGTATTGAGATGAACTTTTGTTATTGACCAAATACTTATTTTCCACCATAATTTGCAAATAAATTCTTAAAAAATCTGACAATGTGATTTTCTGGATTTGTTTTCTCATTTTGTCTCTCATAGTTGAGGTCTACCTATGATGACAATTACAGGCCGGCCTCATCTTTTTAAGTGGGAGAACTTGCACAATTGGTGGCTGACTAAATACTTTTTTCCCCACTGTATGTTATTGGGCTAAGAATATGGTGATGCAAAAATAATTTGTTTTCAAAAAATGTTTCAATTTTTTAAGGTATTAAAACAGAGCAAAAACATTATAATTTGTGAAAGTCGTAAAAGCAAAACCAATAAGAAAAAGGTAGTTATTTGTCAACTCATCCCCATTCAGATTTATTTCTAGCTTCATAGTATATCGTACAATATTAAATGGTGCTGTTAGTAAGGTGTTGTCCAGCAAAAAAATGTGCCGTCATATGGCACATATGTGAAGGGGAAAATAAAAAAGTTATGGCTGAAGGTGTGGAGTAAAAATGAAGCAGTAAAAATGGAAAATGGCAGTGTCTGGGTTTAAGATTCATGGCGTTCACAGAACTTGAGTTCCAAGGGCTGTGATGTCCAATTCAGCAGGAGGAGTTAATACCATGTCAGACTGAAAAGGCTGCAAACCCATTGGACTGTGTTCACACATGTATATTTGATGGGAAGAATAGCTCAGTATACAGTATTAGTCTTTCTGTCATAACAACAGACAACACAGCATCACCTGACTAACCCCACTATAAGTCAATGGGGTCTATTGGACGCTTCCAGCGTCTGTCACATAATGGATCCAGCACTGTGTCATGGCTAATAATGGGAAATGTGAACAGAGCCTAAGGCCAATTCTGTTTATGAGCATCTTCGTTTGTTCATTTTTTTTATTAAAGGAAATGGATCAATAGATCATTCACCCCATGGCTATAGAGCAGATATGGGTGTAAAATATACCCATCATTTTCCGCAGCCTATCCATGGAGTGATCAGTCATGGTCAGTTGTCCACCTCATTGTTCACCAATGTCTCTCCTACTTCTTGCCAAATGGAAAAGTATATAAAGAAGACTTCTCTAGATGACCCAAATCTTCTTGTGTTGTAGATGACCCAGGTTACTGGTCATACAGTACATGGTGCTCAACACTCTTGCGGAACCCAGAAGAGCCATTCACAAAGGACAAAAAAAGGTCAATACCCGCCTAAGATGATCATGTTCTCATGGATCCGGCTGAGGATCCATACTAAGAGAACACTTGTATTAATAAGTGATGCACATTCTCACAGGAAGAGGGTAAGAGAAGATGCCAGGGAAAAGCAGCATTACCCTAGTAGGAGATCCATTACCGTGTGTTGTGCAATGCAAACACAGCTCAACAGCGATGACAGAATCCTGTTTATTATCCTGCCAAGCATAAAAAGAGAACAATGTACTAATCAGCCGCGTCACTCACCCACATAGATCCTGGGAAGCCGCCAGGGGCACGGGCTGTGACCATCAGGTCTCAGACTAGGTATTCTTAGAAATGTTCATGGAGATGGCATTGTCAGTAATAGAGGGCTAAGCTATAAAGGGGCAGTATGTTAGGTATAAGTTGTTTTATGCTTATTGTAAAGCCCATGTTTCCATTGAAATTTAATGTCACGGTTCTCTGGTCTGGTCTCTGGGGTGCACCTTTTCTGGTCTCGGGGCCACGTTGTTAGATTGTATCATACCGCGTCACAATAACAGTACCAGCTTCTTGACAGCCATGTCTATATAAACTACAATGTCTGTATTCTGATTTTATGGAGGTCATGAAGAAAGCAAATCCTTGCTGGTTACATTTGGCCCTCAGGTACCCAGATGCCCTGGTGGAAGCTCTACAAGCTATTGTGGTCTAGTGGCACCAGGCATAGCATAATACATTAATCACCGAGGTTACAATGGCTTAGAATACAGTATTTTCAGCATAAAGCGGTGATATTTTCTGGACCATTGTAGTTGGTACCAGACTGAACATACAACACTTGGCTGGAGGATCCAACAAATCATATCATTGGTAAACTCCTGTATAAGTGAGATGCAGGTACTGCCTGGCTGACTAGTAGCACCACTCTACAGTATAGTGCAGTACTACATGTTCTGTACCGCGCCTCTCTACAGTATAGTGCAGTACTACATGTTCTGTACTGCGCCTCTCTACAGTATAGTGCAGTACTACATGTTCTGTACTCCGCCTCTCTACAGTATAGTGCAGTACTACATGTTCTGTACCGCGCCTCTCTACAGTATAGTGCAGTACTACATGTTCTGTACTGCGCCTCTCTACAGTATAGTGCAGTACTACATGTTCTGTACTCCGCCTCTCTACAGTATAGTGCAGTACTACATGTTCTGTACCGCGCCTCTCTACAGTATAGTGCAGTACTACATGTTCTGTACTGCGCCTCTCTACAGTATAGTGCAGTACTACATGTTCTGTACTCCTCCTCTCTACAGTATAGTGCAGTACTACATGTTCTGTACTGCGCCTCTCTACAGTATAGTGCAATACTACATGTTCTGTACTGCGCCTCTCTACAGTATAGTGCAGTACTACATGTTCTGTACTGCTCCTCTACAGTATAGTGCAGTACTAAATGTTCTGTACTGCTCCTCTCTACAGTATAGTGCAGTACTACATGTTCTGTACCGCATCTCTATAGTATAGTGCAGTATTACATGTTCTGTACTGCTCCTCTACAGTATAGTGCAGTACTACATGTTCTGTACTGCTCCTCTCTACAGTATAGTGCAGTACTACATGTTCTGTACCGCATCTCTATAGTATAGTGCAGTACTACATGTTCTGTACTGCGCCTCTCTACAGTATAGTGCAGTACTACATGTTCTGTACTGCGCCTCTCTACAGTATAGTGCAGTACTACATGTTCTGTACTGCGCCTCTCTACAGTATAGTGCAGTACTACATGTTCTGTACTGCTCCTCTCTACAGTATAGTGCAGTACTACATGTTCTGTACTGCGCCTCTCTATAGTATAGTGCAGTATTACATGTTCTGTACTGCTCCTCTCTACAGTATAGTGCAGTACTACATGTTCTGTACCGCATCTCTCTACAGTATAGTGCAGTACTACATGTTCTGTACTGCTCCTCTCTACAGTATAGTGCAGTACTACATGTTCTGTACTGCTCCTCTCTACAGTATAGTGCAGTACTACATGTTCTGTACCGCATCTCTCTACAGTATAGTGCAGTACTACATGTTCTGTACTGCGCCTCTCTACAGTATAGTGCAGTACTACATGTTCTGTACTGCTCCTCTCTACAGTATAGTGCAGTACTACATGTTCTGTACTGCTCCTCTCTACAGTATACTGCAGTACTACATTTTCTGTACTGCTCCTCTCTACAGTATAGTGCAGTACTACATGTTCTGTACTGCGCCTCTCTACATTATAGTGCAGTACTACATGTTCTGTACTCCTCCTCCCTACAGTATAGTGCAGTTCTACATGTTCTGTACATCGCCTCTCTACAGTATAGTGCAGTACTACATGTTCTGTACTGCTTCTCTCTACAGTATAGTGCAGTACTACATGTTCTGTACTGCAACTCTCTACAGTATAATGCAGTACTACATGTTCTGTACTGCTCCTCTATACAGTATAATGCAGTACTACATGTTCTGTACTGCGCCTCTCTACAGTATAGTGCAGTACTACATGTTCTGTACTCCTCCTCCCTACAGTATAGTGCAGTACTACATGTCCTGTACTGCGCCTCTCTACGGTATAGTGCAGTACTACATGTTCTGTACTGTGCCTCTCTACAGTATACTGCAGTACTACATGTTCTGTACTGCTCCTCTCTACAGTATAGTGCAGTACTACAAGTTCTGTACTCCTCCTCCCTACAGTATAGTGCAGTACTACATGTTCCGTACTGCTTCTCTCTACAGTATAGTGCAGTACTACATGTTCTGTACTGCTCCTCTCTACAGTATAGTGCAGTACTACATGTTCTGTACTGCTCCTCTCTACAGTATAGTGCAGTACTACATGTTCCGTACTGCTCCTCTCTACAGTATAGTGCAGTATTACATGTTCTGTACTGCGCCTCTCTACAGTGTAGTGCAGTACTACATGTTCTGTACTGCTCCTCTCTACAGTATAGTGCAGTACTACATGTTCTGTACTGCGCCTCTCTACAGCATAGTGCAGTACTACATGTTCTGTACTGCTCCTCTCTACAGTATAGTGCAGTACTACATGTTCCGTACTGCTCCTCTCTACAGTATAGTGCAGTATTACATGTTCTGTACTGCGCCTCTCTACAGTGTAGTGCAGTACTACATGTTCTGTACTGCTCCTCTCTACAGTATAGTGCAGTACTACATGTTCTGTACTGCGCCTCTCTACAGCATAGTGCAGTACTACATGTTCTGTACTGCTCCTCTCTACAGTATAGTGCAGTACTACATGTTCCGTACTGCTCCTCTCTACAGTATAGTGCAGTATTACATGTTCTGTACTGCGCCTCTCTACAGTGTAGTGCAGTACTACATGTTCTGTACTGCTCCTCTCTACAGTATAGTGCAGTATTACATGTTCTGTACTGCTCCTCTCTACAGTATAGCGCAGTACTACATGTTCTGTACTGCGCCTCTCTACAGTATAGTGCAGTACTACATGTTCTGTACTCCTCCTCCCTACAGTATAGTGCAGTACTACATGTTCTGTACATCGCCTCTCTACAGTATAGTGCAGTACTACATGTTCTGTACTGCTCCTCTCTACAGTATAGTGCAGTACTACATGTTCTGTACTCCTCCTCCCTACAGTATAGTGCAGTACTACATGTTCTGTACATCGCCTCTCTACAGTATAGTGCAGTACTACAAGTTCTGTACTCCTCCTCCCTACAGTATAGTGCAGTTCTACATGTTCTGTACATCGCCTCTCTACAGTATAGTGCAGTACTACATGTTCTGTACTGCTTCTCTCTACAGTATAGTGCAATACTGCATGTTCTGTACTGCTCCTCTCTACAGTATAGTGCAGTATTACATGTTCTGTACTGCGCCTCTCTACAGTGTATTGCAGTACTACATGTTCTGTGCTGCTCCTCTCTACAGTATAGTGCAGTACTACATGTTCTGTACTGCGCCTCTCTACAGTATAGTGCAGTACTACATGCTCTGTACTGCGCCTCTCTAGAGTATAGTGCAGTACTACATGCTCTGTACTGTGCCTCTCTACAGTATAGTGCAGTACTACATGTTCTGTACTGCTTCTCTGTACTGTATAGTGCAGTACTACATGATCTGTACTGCTCCTCTCTACAGTATAATGCAGTACTACATGTTCTGTACTGCGCCTCTCTACAGCATAGTGCAGTACTACATGTTCTGTACTGCTCCTCTCTACAGTATAGTGCAGTACTACATGTTTTGTACTGCTCCTCTCTACAGTATAGTGCAGTACTACATGTTCTGTACTGCGCCTCTCTACAGTATAGTGCAGTACTACATGTTCTGTACTGCTCCTCTCTACAGTATAGTGCAGTACTACATGTTCTGTACTGCGCCTCTCTACAGTATAGTGCAGTACTACATGTTCTGTACTGCTCCTCTCTACAGTATACTGCACTACTACATGTTCTGTACTGCTCCTCTCTACAGTATAGTGCAGTACTACATGTTTTGTACTGCTCCTCTCTACAGTATAGTGCAGTACTACATGTTCTGTACTGCGCCTCTCTACAGTATAGTGCAGTACTACATGTTCTGTACTGCTCCTCTCTACAGTATAGTGCAGTACTACATGCTCTGTACTGCTCCTCTCTACAGTATAGTGCAGTATTACATGTTCTGTACTGCTCCTCTCTACAGTATAGCGCAGTACTACATGTTCTGTACTGCACCTCTCTACAGTATAGTGCAGTACTACATGTTCTGTACTGCTCCTCTCTACAGTATAGTGCAATACTACATGTTCTGTACTGCTCCTCTCTACAGTATAGTGCAGTACTACATGTTCTGTACTGCTCCTCTCTACAGTATAGTGCAGTACTACATGTTCTGTACTGCTCCTCTCTACAGTATACTGCAGTACTACATGTTTTGTACTGCTACTCTCTACAGTATAGTGCAGTACTACATGTTCTGTACTGCGCCTCTCTACAGTATAGTGCAGTACTACATGTTCTGTACTGCGCCTCTCTACAGTATAGTGCAGTACTACATGTTCTGTACTGCTCCTCTCTACAGTATAGTGCAGTATTACATGTTCTGTACTGCTCCTCTCTACAGTATAGCGCAGTACTACATGTTCTGTACTGCTCCTCTCTACAGTATAGCGCAGTACTACATGTTCTGTACTGCGCCTCTCTACAGTATAGTGCAGTACTACATGTTCTGTACTGCGCCTCTCTACAGTATAGTGCAGTACTACATGTTCTGTACTGCTCCTCTCTACAGTATAGTGCAGTACTACATGTTCTGTACTGCTCCTCTCTACAGTATAGTGCAGCACTACATGTTCTGTACTGCGCCTCTCTACAGTATAGTGCAGTACTACATGTTCTGTACTGCTCCTCTCTACAGTATACTGCACTACTACATGTTCTGTACTGCGCCTCTCTACAGTATAGTGTAGTACTACATGTTTTGTACTGCTCCTCTCTACAGTATAGTGCAGTACTACATGTTCTGTACTGCGCCTCTCTACAGTATAGTGCAGTACTACATGTTCTGTACTGCTCCTCTCTACAGTATAGTGCAGTACTACATGCTCTGTACTGCTCCTCTCTACAGTATAGTGCAGTATTACATGTTCTGTACTGCTCCTCTCTACAGTATAGCGCAGTACTACATGTTCTGTACTGCGCCTCTCTACAGTATAGTGCAGTACTACATGTTCTGTACTCCTCCTCCCTACAGTATAGTGCAGTACTACATGTTCTGTACTGCGCCTCTCTACAGTATAGTGCAGTACTACATGTTCTGTACTGCGCCTCTCTACAGTATAGTGCAGTACTACATGTTCTGTACATCGCCTCTCTACAGTATAGTGCAGTACTACATGTTCTGTACTGCTCCTCTCTACAGTATCGTGCAATACTACATGTTCTGTACTGCTCCTCTCTACAGTATAGTGCAGTACTACATGTTCTGTACTGCTCCTCTCTACAGTATAGTGCAGTACTACATATTCCGTACTGCTCCTCTCTACAGTATAGTGCAGTATTACATGTTCTGTACTGCGCCTCTCTACAGTGTAGTGCAGTACTACATGTTCTGTGCTGCTCCTCTCTACAGTATAGTGCACTACTACATGTTCTGTACTGCACCTCTCTACAGTATAGTGCAGTACTACATGCTCTGTACTGCGCCTCTCTAGAGTATAGTGCAGTACTACATGTTCTGTACTGCGCCTCTCTACAGTATAGTGCAGTACTACATGTTCTGTACTCCTCCTCCCTACAGTATAGTGCAGTACTACATGTTCTGTACTGCGCCTCTCTACAGTATAGTGCAGTACTACATGTTCTGTACTGCGCCTCTCTACAGTATAGTGCAGTACTACATGTTCTGTACATCGCCTCTCTACAGTATAGTGCAGTACTACATGTTCTGTACTGCTCCTCTCTACAGTATCGTGCAATACTACATGTTCTGTACTGCTCCTCTCTACAGTATAGTGCAGTACTACATGTTCTGTACTGCTCCTCTCTACAGTATAGTGCAGTACCACATATTCCGTACTGCTCCTCTCTACAGTATAGTGCAGTATTACATGTTCTGTACTGCGCCTCTCTACAGTGTAGTGCAGTACTACATGTTCTGTGCTGCTCCTCTCTACAGTATAGTGCACTACTACATGTTCTGTACTGCACCTCTCTACAGTATAGTGCAGTACTACATGCTCTGTACTGCGCCTCTCTAGAGTATAGTGCAGTACTACATGTTATGTACTGTGCCTCTCTACAGTATAGTGCAGTACTACATGTTCTGTACTGCTTCTCTGTACTGTATAGTGCAGTACTACATGTTCTGTACTGCTCCTCTCTACAGTATAATGCAGTACTACATGTTCTGTACTGCGCCTCTCTACAGCATAGTGCAGTACTACATGTTCTGTACTGCTCCTCTGTACAGTATAGTGCGGTACTACATGTTTTGTACTGCTCCTCTCTACAGTATAGTGCAGTACTACATGTTCTGTACTGCTCCTCTCTACAGTATAGTGCAGTACTACATGTTCTGTACTGCTCCTCTCTACAGTATAGTACAGTACTACATGTTCTGTACTGCGCCTCTCTACAGCATAGTGCAGTACTACATGTTCTGTACTGCTCCTCCCTACAGTATAGTGCAGTATTACATGTTCTGTACTGCTCCTCTCTACAGTATAGCGCAGTACTACATGTTCTGTACTGCGCCTCTCTACAGTATAGTGCAGTACTAGATGTTCTGTACTCCTCCTCCCTACAGTATAGTGCAGTACTACATGTTCTGTACTGCTCCTCTCTACAGTATAGTGCAGTACTACATGTTCTGTACTGCGCCTCTCTACAGTATAGTGCAGTACTACATGTTCTGTACTGCTCCTCTCTACAGTATAGTGCAGTACTACATGTTCTGTACTGCTCCTCTCTACAGTATAGTGCAGTACTACATGTTCTGTACTGCTCCTCTCTACAGAATAGTGCAGTACTACATGTTCTGTACATCGCCTCTCTACAGTATAGTGCAGTACTACATGTTCTGTACTGCTCCTCTCTACAGTATAGTGCAGTATTACATGTTCTGTACTGCGCCTCTCTACAGTGTAGTGCAGTACTACATGTTCTGTACTGCTCCTCTCTACAGTATAGTGCAGTACTACATGTTCTGTACTGTGCCTCTCTACAGTATAGTGCAGTACTACATGCTCTGTACATCGCCTCTCTACAGTATAGTGCAGTACTACATGTTCTGTACCGCGCCTCTCTACAGTATAGTGCAGTACTACATGTTCTGTACTGTGCCTCTCTACAGTATAGTGCAGTACTACATGTTCTGTACTGCTTCTCTGTACTGTATAGTGCAGTACTACATGATCTGTACTGCTCCTCTCTACAGTATAGTGCAGTACTACATGTTCTGTACTGCTCCTCTCTACAGTATAGTGCAATACTACATGTTCTGTACTGCTCCTCTCTACAGTATAGTGCAGTACTACATGTTCTGTACTGCGCCTCTCTACAGTATAGTGCAGTACTACATGTTCTGTACTGCGCCTCTCTACAGTATAGTGCAGTACTACATGTTCTGTACTGCTCCTCTCTACAGTATAATGCAGTACTACATGTTCTGTACTGCGCCTCTCTACACCATAGTGCAGTACTACATGTTCTGTACTGCTCCTCTCTACAGTATAGTGCAGTACTACATGTTCTGTACTGCGCCTCTCTACAGTATAGTGCAGTATTACATGTTCTGTACTGCGCCTCTCTACAGTATAGTGCAGTACTACATGTTCTGTACTGCTCCTCTCTACAGTATAGTGCAGCACTACATGTTCTGTACTGCGCCTCTCTACAGTATTGTGCAGTACTACATGTTCTGTACTGCGCCTCTCTACAGTATAGTGCAGTACTACATGTTCTGTACTGCGCCTCTCTACAGTATAGAGCAGTACTACATGTTCTGTACTGCTCCTCTCTACAGTATAGTGCAATACTACATGTTCTGTACTGCTCCTCTCTACGGTATAGTGCAGTACTACATGTTCTGTACTGCGCCTCTCTACAGTATACTGCACTACTACATGTTCTGTACTGCGCCTCTCTACAGTATAGTGCAGTACTACATGTTCTGTACTGCTCCTCTCTACAGTATAGTGCAATACTACATGTTCTGTACTGCTCCTCTCTACAGTATAGTGCAGTATTACATGTTCTGTACTGCGCCTCTCTACAGTATAGTGCAGTACTACATGTTCTGTACTGCGCCTCTCTACAGTATAGAGCAGTACTACATGTTCTGTACTGCTCCTCTCTACAGTATAGTGCAATACTACATGTTCTGTACTGCTCCTCTCTACAGTATAGTGCAGTACTACATGTTCTGTACTGCACCTCTCTACAGTATAGTGCAGTACTACATGTTCTGTACTGCTCCTCTCTACAGTATAGTGCAGTACTACATGTTCTGTACTGCTCCTCTCTACAGTATAGTGCAGTATTACATGTTCTGTACTGCTCCTCTCTACAGTATAGCGCAGTACTACATGTTCTGTACTGCGCCTCTCTACAGTATAGTGCAGTACTACATGTTCTGTACATTGCCTCTCTACAGTATAGTGCAGTACTACATGTTCTGTACTGCTCATCTCTACAGTATAGTGCAGTACTACATGTTCTGTACTGCGGCTCTCTACAGTATAGTGCAGTACTACATGTTCTGTACATTGCCTCTCTACAGTATAGTGCAGTACTACATGTTCTGTACTGCTCATCTCTACAGTATAGTGCAGTACTACATGTTCTGTACTGCGGCTCTCTACAGTATAGTGCAGTACTACATGTTCTGTACTTCTCTTTACCTGTACCAGGATGAGCTGCTCCTTTAGACACCAGGAAAGAGCAGCTCCATGCTATTTTTGGTGCACTGTATATACTTTTCAGGACCCTGCTAAGTTCCTGGTTACCATCATAGAAAATGATTTACAGCTTCCAGCAGATCTTTACGACTTTTATGTGTAATTCCTCTTCATTTTCCTCCGTGTGAACGCCCCCTTATGGTCTCAGATAACAATGGCTTCATCTTACAATGGTTGTCCTGGGGACCAATTAATATTGTAACTTGGGGGGGGCCACTATATTACTAAAACTAAATATGGATCTCAATTTGTCAATGACTAGACCTGAGAATGCTCACATCACTAATCTCCCGCCTCTCCCTTTACGACACCTTCTGGGTCTCGCACCAGTCTCTACTTTTTAGTCTTTCCAGACAATGTTGTGCAGCCAGTCACAATTTTCAGTCCACACCTGTATATATACAGTATATGTATATATACTTTGTCAGATTATTGTCTAAACATGATGTATACAGAGCCTAAACAAACCCTTAATACATATTCCACTACAATATACAGTATATACACAACATACAATCCAATCTTCACTATTAGGGAATCCACAAACTGTTTTCTCCAGTTTATTGGGTCAAAAAATGCAAAAAAATGGTCGCCTTTGTTCTGTGTAAGGTGATAGGCTTTCTTTATCATTTGTAACATTTTCCAAGCTCGGGCTTATTGACTGGTTTATCACAGCATGAAAGGCACGACTCCCAGAGCAAACACTCACCGCAGCGGTTTGGCCAAGCACTCTATGTACAGTTGGCAGCCTGCTTACTTCTCATCCCACCTGTCATAGAGGTGTGAAATATATAGGTACCACACACACAGATAGCATGTGAAATATAAATGTTTCACAGCAATAAAGTCTACTACAACTGCAATTCCAGCCCAAGAACTGTGGAAAACGCAAGGCAGTAAAGTATTGAAATGTCAAAATTTAGATCAACACCCCAAAATACTGAGTAGTAAGGCCTCATGCACACAACCGAGTAAGTTCAGATTTTTAGCGGAATGTACTAGGGTGACACTCAATACATCCGAGTGATATCCAAGTGGCATCCGTTCCCCATTGACTTCAATGGGTGGGTTCTGTTACAATGTCGCAGAGCAGGATAGGACCTGCTCTATAATTATCGGAATGGAGCATCGGACCCCATCAGCCGGCACAATTGGTCATGTGTATGAGGCCTAAGTGACGTTTTCCAACAAAAACTTCAGCACTTAAATTATATAATCCAGACACAGCATTACATATATATATATATATATATATATATATATATATATATACAGTACAGACCAAAAGTTTGGACACACCTTCTCATTCCAAGAGTTTTCTGTATTTTCATGACTATAAAAATTGTAGATTCACACTGAAGGCATCAAAACTATGAATTAACACATGTGGAATTATATACTTAACAAAAAAGTGTGAAACAACTGAAAATATGTCTTATATTCTAGGTTCTTCAAAGTAGCCACCTTTTGCTTTGATTACTGCTTTGCACACTCTTGGCATTCTCTTGATGAGCTTCAAGAGGTAGTCACCTGAAATGGTTTTCACTTCACAGGTGTGTCCTATCAGGTTTAATAAGTGGGATTTCTTGCCTTATAAATGGGGTTGGGACCATCAGTTGTGTTGTTCAGAAGTCAGGTGGATACACAGCTGATAGTCCTACTGAATGGAGTGTTAGAATTTGTATTATGGCAAGAAAAAAGCAGCTAAGTAAAGAAAAACGAGTGGCCATCATTACTTTAAGAAATGAAGGTCAGTCAGTCCGAAAAATTGGGAAAACTTTGAGTGTCCCCAAGTGCAGAGGCCAAAACCATCAAGCACTACAAAGAAACTGGCTCACATGAGGACCGCCCCAGGAAAGGAAGACCAAGAGTCACCTCTGCTGCGGAGGATAAGTTCATCCGAGTCACCAGCCTCAGAAATCGCAGGTTAACAGCAGCTCAGATTAGAGACCAGGTCAATGCCACACAGAGTTCTAGCAGCAGACACATCTCTGCAACAACTGTTAAGAGGAGACTGTGTGCAGCAGGCCTTCATGGTAAAATAGCTGCTAGGAAACCACTGCTAAGGACAGGCAACAAGCAGAAGAGACTTGTTTGGGCTAAAGAACACAAGGAATGGACATTAGACCTGTGGAAATCTGTGCTTTGGTCTGATGAGTCCAAATTTGAGATCTTTGGTTCCAACCACCATGTCTTTGTGCGACGCAGAAAAGGTGAACGAATTGACTCTACATGCCTGGTTCCCACCGTGTTAAGTATATAATTCCACATGTGTTAATTCTTAGTTTTGATGCCTTCAGTGTGAATCTACAATTTTTATAGTCATGAAAATACAGAAAACTCTTGGAATGAGAAGGTGTGTCCAAACTTTTGGTCTGTACTGTATATTGTATATACGTATAACTAACAGCTGAAAAGTATATTGCCAAAGCAACGTTCTGGCACTATATACAAGCTACAGCCCTATTCTGGCGGAGCTTTCTATTATACAGCAGATGCCTCTTTAATCCTAAATGAAGTGCCATAGTTGAGGGCATTACACGGGCCTACGTGTGTAGCACTTACTTTGATTCTCCCCCATATCTAGCACATTCTAGAGTCTGATGAAGGTTTGACTGGCTGAAACGTCACACTTATTGTTCTGTCTGTGGATTATAGAAATGAAAGTCACGTGCTTGCATCATCCAGAGAGAGTGCTGAAGTTTTGTTGGATATTGGATTGGGTTGGGACCCTACATCAGCACCCAAACTAGGACTAATCACTGAGTGCCGCATATATCTCCTTCTATTGAGGCCTAATCGTACATGTAATGTGTGCTGCGTTGGACACAAGAAAGACGAGCGGCTTGTTGATTTATTGGATTTTAGTAACGTTTTTGATGTAATTGAACAGGTTAACAAACAAGAACAGTACTCCTGTTTAGTAGGTTCTCAGCCTTCAGGCATGAAGCCTGTGCAAGGGGAGTCTCCCTCTCCCTAACAGTTTATTCACATGGCTGAGTTTCATCCATGAAACTTGGTCCATGTGAGAGCCGTATTTACCAGCCTGAACACTATACCTATAGTTATCTATGCTGCTAGGAGTCTCTGCCTCCCAGTGACATACTGTGCGGTACTGTAATCACTAGGGGGGCATTATATTGCTGGGAGACAGGGACACCAAGCATCATAACTAACTATAATTCTGGGAGCCCGTCCCTGACATAGTGTTTAGGCTGGTAAATATGGCTCTCACACGGACTGAGTTTCACGGTCGTGTAAATAAGCTGGTACACAGAGAGTAATAATGAAGACGACAACTCAGTTCTCAAGTGGTACACTCTACACAAGCCTACTTCCTGGGCTAGACCTTGGTCCTTTTACCCCTTCTCTGTGATCATAAACTAGGTCGGTGGTCATGTGGGGTCCTCCCTCAGCCCTCTAGGGAACCTGGGATGAGCCCTCCAAACAAACTTAGAAATTCACATTTTTTTGTAGGATTTGTTGTTCCATGGGCCTGCATGTGCCCTGGGTGCCAGGGGGGAGCATGCAAACAAGTCATGTTATTTAGATACAGGTCAAGGACAGCAAACCAAACATTTGCACTGTACAAAAGCCTTGCTACAGCTCTGGGCTGTGCCTCATGACGAGAGGGCACAGTTTCATGCCATCACTCATTGCCCACTTGTACTGGCAACTCCCTAGGATGCCACACTGAGGCTGATATAATAGTACTTGCCCTGCCCACAATGCAAATTATTTTTTTTACATGGAACAAATATTTGATATTAAGTAAAGAACTCACTTTAAGTTCACTTTTCTCCCAGGGTTGGTCATGCCAGGAGTCTAGAAAGGGTAGAGATACCAGGTCATGTGATGTGGGTGCCAACTAACCATTATCCCTTAGCATTTAGACACAGAACATTTGCAGTGGGTGAAGTAAGCCTAGCTATAGCTTTGGGTTGTATCTTATGACAACATGGCTCACTGTGGACCATATCCTCTCTAGGATGCCACAGTAAAGTCTCATTCACATCACTGTGTTTTTCACGGCTAGAACACTGACCCATTCATTTCTATGGCTCCGTGTATTTTCACAGGCCAGTGTATAGGGCCATCAGCGGGGAGAGACACTCAGGACAGGTCCTATTCCTCTCTATTTTGCAGCCCCATGAATGGGGCTGTGTAGGCACAGGCGGCACATGCATGCCATTCAATCACGGCCCGGCGACACACATGTCGCCTAATGCTGATATAATACTGATCACATCGCCCACAATACTAATCATTCTTTACATGATGCTACGTACAGCGTCGACTACAGCGCACCCTGGAGGCGGCAGCAGAGGGCGACCAGGACAGCAGTGTGGATAGGCGATTAAAAATTATCAGTCGATACTTTGAGTGGGGGCGAGGGGGAAAAAATGGGGCCATATACTGTGGGTGGGCATAAAAAATGGGGTCGCATACCCCAAACCCCATAAATTTTTTATTTTTCCGTTCATGGAGCCATAAGAGGACTTAATGTTTACAGGATAAATTGTACCTCGATGTACTGGAAGCTGGAAATAAATTCAGAATGGGGTGGAATTGGAGAAAAACTACGTTTGTGCAGTTTTCTTACGTGCTTCATTTTTATGGCATTCACTGTACAGCCAAAATGACGTCACCTGTATACTATGGGTGATTATGATTACAGGGATAGCAAATTTATATAGTTTTATTTACGTTTTAATTCTTAAAAAAAATCCAAAATTTTGTAAAAAAAAAATAAAAAAATTTCTTGGGGTAACCCGTAACTTTTTTTTTATATTAACATGTATAGGGCTTAGGTGTACTTTTTACTTATACTATTTTGGGGAATGTCTATTGTTCTGATAACTTATTAAAATTTTTAAGAGAGGCGAAACAGTGAAAAAATGGCAGTTCGGCTCTTTTGATTTTTTTCTCCCCCGCTGCTATGGTGTTTACCATATGGAAAAAACTTTTTTTTATAAGTTTGTAGACCGAGTGTTTTTGGACACAGGGATACCTAATGTGTATGTGTTTCACTTTATTTTTTTACTTTTATATGTGTTCTAGGGAAGGAAGGTGATTTAAATTTTTAATCCCTTTTAATTTTTAATTTAATTTTATTTTATTTACTTCTTTTTTTATTTTTTTTATTTTACTGTATTTATTAGACCTCCTAAGGGGTCTTGAAAACCAGGGGGTCTGATCACCAATACAATGCATTGCCAAACACTGGAACTTGTATTACTATGCCTGTAACAGAACATAATGCCTGTCAAGCCTGGGAGCCTTCAACAGGCTATTATGGCAACATTTCGCCGGCCCCAGATCTCATTCCAGGGACCGGTGATCCTCCCCAAAGTGGTGCTTCAGTCAGCTTTGACCGAGACGCCATGGCCCTTAATGCCAGCAATCAGTGTGGGCAATAATCGTGGGCATTAGTTCTGGGTCTTTACTGTATAATACAGCAGAGACCGGCGGCTATGGCTATCCGTCATACTATTACAGCAGATATCAGGAAGGGTATTCCTACAAACATAGCCATATTTAAAATTGTAAACTCTTAAAAGTTAAACATTTTTACAAATATAAACATTTTGCAGAATTTTAAAGATTTTCTCTAACCATCTTAGTGCTGACAGTCTGTTGTCGTGATCGGTTGCCAATGGATACGACCATAAATACATGATTTCCTTATTGAGGCCAGGATATCTTTTCATACATGTAGTTTCCCTGCCTGATAACCTGTCCACAATAAGGAAATCATGGCTGGGTTGTCCGACAAAGCCCAAACCATAGAAAGTTAATGCATTCATGGTCACATCCATTGGCAACCCACACATGCAATGTTTCTTACTCCCCTAGTGAAGTGCACATTTCCTAATTCAAGATAGCCCCATCGTTCTTGTTCCCTAGCATGGCTTTCCTCTAGTTCCCAGCTCCCCCTCTCATTCCTGGTCCCCAGCATAATATCCCTTTAAATCTTGGTCCTCAGCATGGTTCCCATCCTGGACCCCAGTAGGTCTACTCCTCTCATTCTTGGTTCCTAGCATGGCTCACCTCTCATCCATAAACCCCAACATGACCCTCTTTTCCATCCCCCCCCCCCCCATTGTCAACCTTGTGATTCCTACTGAAATTACATAGACCAAAATCTGAACTTTGAAGCCCACCTGGGAACACCCCAAGAATGCCCATTTTAGTCTGGGGTATACATAAAACTCATCCCCTTTTGTGACCCAGTTCCCAAGATTGTGACTCAGTGACCCAAGATTGTCCTGGTAAAATTGGGACTGTTGGCTTGTATGCTGGGACTTCAGTGGCAGATGGGCCAGTGATGGGGCACAGCACAGAACTTGTTCAAAAAAATAGGTCTTTGATTGCATAAGAGGGTGGTCTGCTTATAGAGAGTCAACTTTCATACAGTATAGTGGGAGAAAAAATGGTCACTGAAAGAAGGGGTTCTTCTCAAAGCAATGGTCTCCGGGAGATGTTTCACTGTACCTTTAACATATGGTAAAAGGCTGCAGTTTAGAAACCAGACTTTCTTATTGTTTGTTAGGGAAATCTGAGGATCCTCATGACATGACCAGAATGGAGAGTGCTTACTAAGAGTGTCTCTCCTTCTGGAGGACCGATCCGGTCCTGAATTACACTGACCCCCCACTTATATCAATGACAACTGTGCAATATTCCATTTCTCCTGTGGGGGTGCTGCAGTGTAACTGAACACATGCTGCTAGGTTTGCCCCCAAGATCTACTACAAACAGCTGATGGCGAGGAACTCTTCTAGCAAATAGCAATTGTCCAAAGCAGAAAACCCCTTTAATTTAAAGTCTTATTGGATGATTTGGAGAAAAGATAGTTTACAGAAACAATGGAGCATGCCAGGTTCTCAGAATAACATATTAATGTCATAGCAAATGGATAAATGATAAAATCCTCATTAAGGGTAAAGTCACACATTGCAGAATTTTTTAGCCAAGTGAATAAGATTTTGCTGGGACAGATTTTTTTTTTTTATTTATTAATGGCTTATAGCTAGGAAGATCTCATTGATGGGAGGCCGAGAGTCTGCCCCAAACACAGATCTCCTGTGCGGGGCTGGGCCCAGTCTGTGTATTATATATTATAAAGTTGGCTCAGTGCCCCATATAGTGGTCAGGCGCTGTTACTGCAGCTCAGGTCCCATTGACTTCATCCAGCGAATATACAGGACGTGGAGGTATCTGATTCGGGCTCAGTGCACTGTATAGCACGGGGACTGGACATATCCCCAAATAGCTGATCCATGCGGGAGCCAGATGTCAACCCTGCAATCAGATAGTTACGGCCTATCCTAGGCCATAAATATAACAAACCCTGGACAATCCCTTTCAATCCATCCACACATTGTGAGGGGTGGTGGTGGGGGAGGGATGCACTTTTTTTGTTTTTGGGAAACAAAATGCAATTAAAAATCCCAATAAAGGGTGCAGTTTTTGCATTTCATTTTCCACTGTGTATTGCTCATGTGACCTAAGCCATAAGAGGAAAATGGGCCTCAAACGTGACTTCCTTTTCACTATGCAGATAAAATTGTGAGTGGCATGGCCCAGATGGATAAAACATATGTTGCGGAGGGGCATCTACCCGTAACCTTTCTAACAAACCAAAACTGCCCTTTATTTTCTAAACACACAAATCATTTGCATCAAACGGGCAAACGACATAACTGGGCACAGGGTGTTTATTTTTGCAATGTGGGAAGGAACACAATGGCAATGTCACACAGGATATCAGCGCCACCTTGTGGTCAGAAGGGGAATATGAGAAAATACAGCAAGTCAAATAAACATCCAGTATAATGGGAGCACTGGGGTCACTTCAATCCCAACAAATGGTGAATGTAGTCGGTGCAGGGAGGGGGGGTAACAAAACAAGGACGACAAAGCGTTTTAAGAATTGTATTTATTTTAAAGCTCCAGTGTCCAATATTAGCAGCACAATCTTCACTAACATACTATACACATTTCCAACTTCATATTTGCTTTTAAAAGGTACCCATTGCCAATACACAAGGGAGATCATACATTTTGAGACATGATGGATGCCCAGAATGAAGACGTCAAGGCATATGGTGAAAATGATAAGAAAAACATGGCAGTTTTCTTTAAGTAATAGCACCACACCTGTCCTTTGGTGGTGTCTGGTACTGCAGCCCAACTCCTTTGATGTGAAAGGGGTTAAGTTGCAATACCACAGACAACCTGTAGATAGGTGGGGCATATATATATATATATATATATATATATATATATATATATATAAAAGCTCTGTTTTTCTGACCCTATAAACCCCTTTAAGACCAGAGACTCCTTTTAAAAGAGTCATACAGCAATCTATCAATCTTTATCACAGTGATATATGTAATACTAGATGACAGGAGATAGAAATGAACGTAAAAAATATCACCTATATACACTTGTACTTGTACTAAGGCCTTGTTCAGACAGCTGCAATGCCCTGACCACTTTTGTGGCTGTAATATGGACACTAAACAGCTGAATCTCTGAACTGAACTTCGATCACCATCAATGTATTTCAGGTCAGGCCGTAATACAGATGATAAAATGCAGCCATGTTACAGCTGACTGAACGAGGCCTAACTCAGAGGAAAAGCCTGTTGTTGCCCATAGCGACCAAAGTTCAGCGTTCATTTTCCACAGCAGAAAGTGAACTCTGAACGCAAATTGGTTGCTATAGGCAACAAAGATGTCCCCTGAGACGCTGATAATAATGGAGGTCTTTTCGTCCCTGTGTACATAGTAATGTATACGGTTACAAAATGCTGTAATAGATATTACATCAAGACATTTGACTCAAGCAACGTCTTATAAAATATATTCCCGATATTAAAAATAAATATTAAAAATAATCCCCACAAAAGCTATAAAGTAATACATCTCAGCTGTAAGGCATGTAATAAGCTTCTAGTGAAGGAACATGGCGTCGCTCCGCTGAGCTGTCCATCATGGTGCCTTGCATGCTAATATTAACATAGGCTCAGGCTATCTACCCCCCTAACTCCCCCATTCAGTCTCTGCTAAGCATGCATGTGTTTTCAATGACAAAAAGGAAATAAGCTTCCCAATGGCGGCCACTTATCTCCTATGGGATTGGCCTTTTTAAAATCCAACATGGCTGACCCTTATCCTTCCCCCTATACCGACACCTGCTGTCCTGTCAGAGAAGGGTTGGGACACCCCCATTCTCAATAAAAAAAAAAAACAATTCCACAAAACTTAGCAGGTTTGGCCAACTTATATCTAATGTATGGGCCACCTTGAGGCCTCATGTGTACACCTACATTACAGGCCCACACTGTACCGCTGTACTCCTACTTTTTTTATATGTTGGTTTTTCACACATCTAAAATGGTGGAATGTTTCATCACATGTCATAATAGAAGCAATACATCTACAAGGGGGAACCCCCCCCCCCCAAAAAAAAAAAAACAGTAATGAGGCATTAAGGTCCGTTCACACATCAGAAAATGTTCTGAGTATCCCATGGAGAAAAGCCGAAGCAGACATTTAACTTTTCGCTACAGGTTTACTCAATTAGCTGCAAAAAAGAGGTCTCTACCTCCCAATATATATAACAAGAGGCAGATTCGGGTTGGAATTTGCAGCAGAATCTCAAAATCAGCGCTGAATTCCCCCATGTGAACTTACCCTTACACAGCGGCACACTGGCTGAAATATGGAACCTCTATGCCTCCATGTTGGCTATTTGCTATGAACGAGGCCTAGCCTAACAAAGTCTGCAACTCAAAGAACACTTGGGGTAGGGGCAGCCATGGGGTGTGCCAGAAAGAAAATTACAAAAAGAAGAAAAAAAAAAAAAAAAAAGTCCTTCACTGATCACTACAACACTGTCAGGTAGCACTAGATTCACATTTTTTGACTAGAGGAGGATTGAACGGCTCCGAAAATCAACGTTTACAAGTCAAAACGGCCCTCCTGCCATTGGCACATATTGGAAGGGACTTCACGGAGGTCCTCACACCAGGAGGAGGAATACCTACGGAGCAGATTTACTAGAGTTAGCTACATGTGCCAGGATTTTGGTTTATACTAGGTGCACACTAGCATTACCTCTCTATTGTTCGGGTCCATCACAGCACAACAGAGAGGCGGACCGCTAAAATAGCAGTACCAGAGAGCCCGGCAGACCCCATTGACTATAATGAGGTTTGTCGAGTGTCTGGCGTTTTTAAACTGCAATTGGCGGACGAAAAAAAAATCTTCCGTGCAGGACATTTTCCTCTGCCAATTTTCAGGTGGACACTGAAGGAGACTCCGGCACAGATGTGAACGTAGCTGTAATTTGCTCCAAAAACTGGTCTCCATGCAGCGCACCAAATGTATTGTGTGTTTGACACTTTTTGCCTTGTCTGTCAAGGAAGCGTGGCTTATCAGAAAACGGGCAGGGCTAAGCAAAAGGGACAAGATCTAAAGAGTTCTACAGGGAGGGTTTCTACACTTACATCACCAGGTTCTATTGCAGACAAAACACGTGTTTCCAGGCTGGTTCCGACCCTAGGTCATGTGATTGAAACCAGCACCCGACCCCTTCCTCTCCAGTGTTATCAGGTTACCTGCAGCATGGGGCTGGCTTTACTATTATAATAGTGTATTCAGCCAGCCCCCCCATAGTACAGGTGACTAGCAGTGAACATGGGAGAGGAGGCAGAGCAACTCTGGGGTCAGTTGCTGGGTCGAATCATGTGACCCAGGGTCGGAACCAGCAAGAAACCTGTGGTCCGTAAGAAACAGATCCCAGGGGTAGTAAGTATAGAAACCCTTCTAGGAGAAACCCTTTAAGATTTGACAAAGTGTGCCAGAGATGCAGAAAAATCTAGTGCAAATTTTTGTTATAAATTAGGCCAACAAAAAGGTGATATTAACCCGGGACTAGACAGTCTAAAGATGAACCAGATTTATCATCCAGGGTCAGCCACTGGGATAAATCTGGTGCAGTTTAAGAGAGTCTAAAAAAAACATTCCAGATTAGTAAATCTGCCCCCCCCTGTCCTCTGCCGAACAGATCTCACCCGTCCAATTGTTTTGACTGGGAGATAAGCGGTATCCGAAATGCCTTGTAGCCGCTTCTCTACACCATAGAAATAACAGGCATATTCTGGTCAACCATGGTCAATGTTTTTGTTTCTTTTTGTTATATTTTGCACTTTTTACATTTTCTTTTTTAGAACATATTAAACATACTATATACTGCTCAAGTTACTCCTTTCTTTTTGACTTAAATGTTTCTGACCAGAACCCCCCCCCCCACCTTTATCACCTAACCACTGGATAGGTGATGAATGACAGATTTGGGGGGGGGGGGGGGGTGTTCTGCCACAACATCTACTTGGAAGTGCGGTGTTCCCCACCAATCCATACCTAACACATACGTCCTTGTAGCGGATTTCTCATAGACTTCAACATTCATTGTTGGCAAGGACCTTCCTAAAGCCAAAGCAGCTTTGAATACCATAGTGTTCAATAAGCGCACAAATATAATGGAGCAAATAGCCCATTTTATCACACACTCAGATTTTTTTTGCCACACTATACTGTAAAACATACAGTAACCACCAGGGGGCAGCATATTCACTATAAATGATACAGAGGCAAGAGGCCAGCTTCATGGTAGCTTTGCAGGTAGATAAGGATCTATATTTAAAGCAACATTGCCATACAACAAGGCTTTTAGGAAAATAAAATGCATGGAGCTTCAACTATTTGATAAAGATTTAAGGCATTTTTCTTGTATACAGTGTGATACAAGAGTCCTTTGTAAAGGGTTAATTTTGATGAGAGGTTACAGCAGAACATAAAGAAAGGACAATATAGGAAGGGTTGGGGTAGGTAGAGATATCTATATGAACAGTAGTAGGGCACTATGTTGAAGAACAAGATCCCCCCCTTGTGCTTCAACATAGTGATCTAACAACTAGGACCCCCACCAGACAATAATCACCTACTAAGCGTCAGTCTTAAGACAGTCCCTCTAGTCTTAGTGCCCTGGGGCATCTAAACAAAAAATGAAGAAACTATTTAAATTGAGACTATTACTTTATTCACAGCTCCTATGCAAATGCAATAGTCTACATGGTAACAGACTACAAAAACAAATCATGTAGTCCTATTTCTTTCCATTTATCGTTAGCTTTTTACTAACTTACATTCAGTAAGTTTGCAAGAAGTAGGTGAGTGGTGCAGGGGTGGGATATGTCACAGTTACCACAAGGCAGGGGAGTGGGAATACCCCACTGTGACTATCACTTTCTTCTATCAGTCGATTTCTCTATGGCAAAGCAGAAATCATTTACAGCGCCTCCTATCACACAGCACGTGTCTGTGCAGGACCAAGGTCATTCTCACACCAATAAGGGATTCTTGTAGGACAGGGAACACACACGTTGGGTCTCTTTGGTCAGCTTTTAAATGTGATGATAAAAGCTGGTGGGGTCTAGCAGGAGGGGCACACTTTGGAGATAGACGGACATAAAAAAACAGTTCTCCTGCTATATACTTATCCCCTGTCCACAGGATAAGGGATATGTGTCTGATTGGTGGAGGTCCCACTCATGTCCCATCCTGTAGATAGTGCATAAGAGTATATAGTAGGAGAACCCCGCCCATGTATATTAAGGACGCCAACCCCTCCAATCTAGTGACTGTCAGTCTTTACTGTAGTTAACAAATGTACGAATACCTTGTTCTCATTATATCCCATGATGCATCATACAACCTGGCGGTCACATGACAACATACCAGCACACAATTTTTCCTTTTTACAGGAATTTTACTAAAATAAAAATTCAATTATACTTCACCATTGCAGAAAGAGTGACTGCCATTTTAAATCGGCTACCTTAAACCAAGGGACTGCAACCTATGGCACACCAGGTATACCTTCCTGCATGCTCTGACAGCTGCAAGGCATGCTGGGAGCTATACCTTTACAGCAACTGGGGATCCAGACCAAAAGAGGAATGGGAAGTTCTTCAGACTTTGACATTTGATTAAAAAGATCCTGCCATGTTGATCATGCCGACCTATCTGTGGGCAGCATGTTATAGAGCAGGAAGAGCTGAGCGCATATATTATAGTTTTATAGGAAAAGACTCAGTAGATCTTCACTTAAATTCCATCACTATGGTTAGGAGTCAAGTGGGCGGTCCTATTTATTGACTGACCACCTTCCCTGTATGACTGCATAGGGAGATAGCAGTCAATCAGTGAAAAGGACCGCCCACAAGACTCCTAAGCATATAGAATTGACAGCCTTCCCTCTATGACTGTACATAGATAGCTGTCAATCACTGATAGGACCGCCCACTGGACTCCTAAACTTAAAAGATGGATAAATGACAGGTTATACTGAATCTTTCCCCACCAAATGATATATATCAATCCACTCAGCTCCTCCAGCTCTATAACATGCTGCCCTACATATACAATGGGATGGATTCCCCTTAAAGAGTATACAATCCTTTAGAATGTCGAGTCATTGGCATCATTACAAAACATTCACACCTAGAATATTTACCCTGTCTGTTCCGCTATAGAAAAATATTGCATAAAAACTTATTTACATTCTGAAAGGTTACAGAAACCTTACATTATTAATATATCCTCTAAAATAAAAACATAGGACTTGTGCGTCTTGTTCTTGGCATTACACGATTAGCATAAATAAATATATATATTATATGTAGATATATAGGAATTATGGGCAGTGATCCTCTTCTTTAGAAATTTCTCTATATAATATATACCTGTATGCTGCTACAGCAAAACTATAACCCAGCATTGCTGGTCACCAGTATACATGAGGTTTCCCCCTCTCCAAACCATTACAAGTAAGGTAGGTCGAGGACATAAATGGTTCTTCATTTGGTCAGGCGATGGGGAAAGGGCACCAAAAACATGTCACCCCTTCATGGATTTTTGCAAAACGGAATGATTCCTGTTAGACTATCAAATATTAATGGAATTTTTTACAGATTTAAGATTATGATTTCCAGATCTGGCTCCGTCAGCAATGGCTTCCTCCTCTCCATGAGTAGTATATACATCTATATACCCTTAATATTGCTTTTGCTCAGAAAGTACTTGAAGAATTCATAGACCGACCATGCAATGGCTGTAGAAGGCATCTGATATATGACCCGAGCTTGCACGCCCTTGAAATAACCTGCCATCCCTCCAAGTTGGTAGACCGTCCTAATGGCATTAGCCATTCCTGAAAGATGTCCGCTGATGTTGACAGAGCTGAGGGCTATGTTCTCCTGAGTGTTTAGTAACGTTTTGCAGACATCCAAAGGCGTGGTGGCTGCAGCGGCCACGGCTCCGGCGATAGCTCCGGAGACTATATGAGAACCTGGGTTGTATTGCCGCTGCGGGTTCAGTTGCTCTTGGGTGAACTCATAGGTGATGAAATGAATGGCCTGGAAAGGGATGTTCATGAAGAGCTGGGTGCTGTAACTACGATAGAAGGCGCCCACACCTTCTGTCTTGCTTACAGTCCGGATACAGTGCAGCATGCTCCTGTACGGGGAGTTGTACATCTGCATTCTCTGCTTGACCACTAGTGATGGAGGGGAAAAATAAATAAATAATCACTTATCTTGTTTGTAATCCATACATGTATATAACATGAGATATGGAAGCATGAAGCAATACGGTGTTATGATCTAATTTACAAGTTACGAAAGAGTGACTGTCAAAAAAAACTGTTAAAGGGGTTGTCCGGGATAAAATGCATTTTCTACACTAAACACCCTCCCCCCGCCTACTTTCTAAATTACATACTTTAGCAAAAATGTTTATTTACCCATATCCACATGACCGCCCCAGGCACATTTTCTGAAACGGAACGTCAGCAATACTCCCCCCCCATCATACTCACCTGTCTTCCTCTCCAGACTTCCCTTCTGCAGGGATTACTCCACCTCTTCTTTGACTCTGCCGGTACGTGCGCAATAGTCCCCGCCTTATGCCTGTAGCCGGGCACTCCATCTCTACTGCGCAGGCATCGGAGGCACCTCTGGCAGAAAGTCAAAGAAGAGGAGAAGTCGTCCCTGCAGAAGGGAAGTCTGGACAGAAAGACATGCAAGTATCATGGGGTGGGGGGGAATGGGCTGAGTTAGTTAGTTGAGAAGGGCTAGTAGTGGGCGGGATAGCTAGGGAGACAGGGAGGGGGTGTGAGGGAGGGGGAGGTAGTGTGAGTCTGCCTACAACTACCATGATGCATTGTATTAGCTAAGACAGCAGGAAGCTACACCACGTAAACAAATGCAGAGGATGCCAGGAGCTCCCAGAGAAACCCAGAAATCACTCAAAACACTGCTAAAGGTATTTTACCGTTGTATTGCAGTCTATGGGACCTGAAATCAGAAGATTGCAGGTTCAAGCCCCCTAGGGGAGGGCTAATAAAATGGTTAAAAAAACAAAAAAAAATTACAAGACCTGTACGACTAACTTCACATGTATAATGAGGTCTTGCACTTTCTTCCATGTTACCACATACTTTACAACAATGTAAAGCCCACTTGCAACAGAGGTCACCTATAAGTTATACAACCTCCTATTATACTTTGTATTGCAGTTTCTTACAGTTTAGATTTCAGCATGGTTACGTACTGAAAATCTATTCTTATCTACCCCTACAGTCACACAGCTGCAGATTGTTACAATGTATCAGTGTAAGAGCCATCAGTCTGGTTCAAACGCTTACTTCTGCGGCCTCACCAGAAGTGGACATCTCAAAAGAGGGATGTAAAAATGTGGGGGGAAGTTGTAAAGTGTTGCATACTAGGTTGGCGCTATATAATAAAAATGTACTATTAGATGGTGTACTGTGCTGCTAGCCACAATGACCTGAGTGCAAGCCAAAGAGTCAGCCAGTGCCAAGCACAACACTACATTTCCATCCCCTGACTTTTCTGCAGCAAGAAGACAGCTCCAAGTGTTCTGCTGCACACATGCCGTATATCTTCCTGTACTGATGTGAAATCCCAGATGAAGCAATCCGTGAGTCATGTCTTAGAAGAGCTCCACTGTCCTGCCGAGAAGCGCTGGCCTACATTTCTTACAAACTGCAGCTGTGTGCGCAGGAACAAAGCAAACCATGCACCTAGATTGTTGTCACCCTAATTTCTTCTCAGTGTGGCTGTGTGCATGTGTTCTCAATAGAAATAGGGGAATAAGACACTGTAGGACTATCATGGTGGAGACTTATTTGCCTTGAGAACAAAAGATAGGGCATGTTCAAAGTGAATATGCCCAACCCATCTTTTCTGTCCTGCATTGCCATCAAGACATTCTCATACACAACAGATGGTAAAGGGGTGTCCCGTTGGTGAGAATAGTACATGTATTATGTAATAGTGTGTGTGTAAAATATATATATATATATATATATATATATATATATATTACATACACAGTGTGTGTGTGTGTGTGAATATACATACAGTATATATGTATGGATATATATATATATATATATATATATATATATATATCTTAAGCATATTTCCCTTGTAATGGCGAGGAATTACACACACAAGTACATTAAAGGGGTTGTCCAACTCATTTTTTTTTCTTATTTAAAAATACTGCTGAAGGAACCATAAATATAAATGGAGGGGGGGGGAACCTTTACTCACCTCTCCCCAGGCCTCCGTTTCCAATGGCAACAGATTTTTTTTCTTCTGTATACAGGCCCTCCAGCTAACATCCCCAGTGATACCCAGTTTGTGCTGGGTGGCCACTGCTGCCTATCAGAGGCCTCAGCGGTGAGCTCTTCACAAACAGCCCATGTATGCTATGACATTCCGTTTGTATAGAGGTGACTGCTGCAGCTGTCACCTGGTACAAATAACCAGGGGACCTGTGAACAGGAGACCACACCTGCCACCACTGGAAACGGAGGCCTGGTGAGAGGTGAGTAAAGAGTTTTTTGTTTTTTTATGTTTATGAGCCATTCAACAGCACTATTAAATAATATAAAAAACGAGTCAGACAAAATCTTTACGTCACTTCTAACAGCGATTAAACTTTATTTGCATAGCACTAGAAATATCTGTGATTTGGAAATAGGATAAGAGATCGAGCAAATACACAAAATAAAGTCTAGGATAAAAATAAGCCAAAGGGATAGAAAAAACAATAATGACCAAACAACTAGAATATTAGCACATAGCCAGAGGAGGGAATAGAGGGATGGAAACGTAAAGTACCTTCCGCTGGGTTCATGACAGCATCGTGCAGCACTGTTGCCATACTTCCTGCCACCCCTACAGACAAATGAAGTTAGTCATATGAGAAATGTGATATTATAAGCACTAAGAGCATGGCTGCTGACATGACCATATTACAGATAAATACGGGAAAGAGATAGCCATCCTTTAATAGACGTTGCATCAGTATTCTGCACTTATTATTTCTTAATATATCACACATATCAGTGTACACTGTACATGCTGAATACAGCTGGCTGTTACATAGAGAGGCTTCCCAGCCTGCCTCTACTCCCCCTGCTACTTCATACAGGAGATATATATATATATATATATATATATATATATATATATACACACACACACACACTATAGGACACTTTACTTTTTCTATGAATCTGTTTCTTCCTGTCTTTCACACTCGCTGTCAGTTCTCATTGCTAACAGCCTGACTCTCCTCTGTCTTCCCAGTGCTAGTTAGTGAGTATGTCACAAGACAAAGGAAAGCTGAACTGTCACCACTCAATCCTAACAGTCTGAGGAAAATTTAGGAAGCCAGAAAGAAACATTACATTTACAGTAAAGAATACCCCTTATTATAGTGACATACACATAGCCCGGAGAGGAGAGGCAGGCTGAGGAGCCTGCCTATGCAAGTAACAGGCAACTGTAGTCTCCCTGTACAGCCCACACTGAATATGGATTTTACTTAGCAATGTTCAGTTAAGGAAAACTTCAGATCCTGTTTTCTAATACAAGTGAACAAAATGCCCTTTAGCTATATTAAAAAAAAGCTTAAAATCACTTACCATATACATAAAATGCAAAACAGATAATATTCTCACTACCACTAGAGAGAGATTAGGAGTGTACTGAGTACATTCATACACTGCTCAGTTACACAGTATACAGCAGGCTCCTAAGCTCACTCTAGTGGTGGCTTCATACATAAATCTATGTGTATGCTGGGATTTTGGAGCTACGTATCTTGCTACCTCTAACAATATTATTGCCCAATGCCTGATCTTCATTTAAACTGGCCATTTCTTCAGGAACATGTGGATCATAAGAATATTTGCCAGTGTAGGTGGGTCGAGTTATAAGTGTTGGAATTATCAGGCCTGAACAATACATTTGGTTCTGCATTGTGGCCCTATCATAGGGACATTATGTGCAATACCATCCACATCAATGTCCACACATATTATCCCAGTCAGTTAGGTAGTGGATAAACCTTATCAGGATACATTTTTTGCATTTAGGATCACTGCTCTTAGTTTGTTTTCCTGTTTATAAGGCTAGAAAAGCCCATTCTGACATCTGTAGACTTTACACGTGAGATAGAATGAGGATTTACCATTAGCCACGTGACTGTTGCCGACATGATTAATTAAGCCTCCTATGGTGGTCTTCATCTTCTCATAGCATGCGAAGTAGAGAGCATGTGCAGGGCCTGCTCCCAGCATGGTCACATTGATTCCTCGCAAGGGGGTCAGCAGCCCTTCAGTGCGGATCATCCTTCTCAAAGCCTCCATAACGCTTCGATACTGGGCGTTGGGGTTCGGCTGCAAGCTCTGCATTCTGGTCTGAAAAACAAAGACAATAACAGGTTTAATAACGTCTACAAAAACATTGGGATGCTTGTATCAATACTGTCATAAGACCAATACAAGAGAACTAAGAAAAAACAGTTAATGCCTAATGTTTATGGTGATGCAGATAGTGCCCCACCATCTACCATTGGGGAGTACAAGTCTGCGCCTTTGTTTCCAACTGAGATAAGCGGGGCCATAGAGATCTAATCACTACTTATCCTGCACGATTAACATAATATGTAGTAATATGTATAGTGCGAACAGCCCCTGTGTGCAGGTTATAGCTGTTGGCCGACATCCAGCTAATGTCTAATAGGATAATGTGTATAAGCCGAGGCGATAAATCTGTGAACCTTGTGCATTATACAAACAAGATTACACAACTGTAGTGTGACAAGAACTAATACACAATCCAAACACTCCAGCGCCTCCTCCTCCATGCAGAGAGATAGCGACAGTGTCACCAGGCCAGCTTCCTGCTACCAGGCTTGTCCATACTTGACAGGGGTTGCGGAGGCATCCTACAGAGACCGGTACAGAATGTGACAGCTGGTAGAAAACAAACTGGGTGTGCCAGGCAATTACTTCACGGCTAGCGCCACCCGCTCTGGCTGTAGCTGTGGAGTAGCATACCAGAGATGTAGGCCTAAAGAAATGGCCCTTTCTCTGCAGCTTCCCCCGTTTTAGGGCAGGCTGTGTCTACTGCTCATAGACAGAATGACGGCTGCTCGTGCATGGTTAATAGACACACAAGTGGAGATGCTCTCCAATTTCCAGGACACTCCGAACATTGCTTTGGCGGGCAAGTCCTCCTGACCCATCACATTCACGCTCAGCCCAGCCAACTGTTCACATGTTCTGAATGGGGAGATACGGATTTTACTTAGCAAGGCTCAGTTAGAGAGAGGAGTAAGCTGCCGCCAGACAGAATATGTCCCCTGAGAATGAACGAATCGGATATGTTAAAAATACACCAATCCATCTTTCCCTGACATTTGAGACCAAAGGAAAGTTGGGACCTTCTAGTTCTACCAAAATCGGTGGCTTTGTCCAACATTAATGTGTATGACTGGTGGTGGGGGCGCAGGGGTTGACCACTTTAGGAAATTTATAGGATATTCTATGCATAGCTAACTATATACCACCACTGATCCCAGGAATGAAGTGAATGGGCTACATTGCAGTACCTGAACTGTACTTGCTCAGTAGTGGCACTGTACTGTACATGCAAGGATCTAGAAGCAGTGGGGCCCTGGTGGTCAGACCCTCACCAGTAGGTGACAATTTTCCAAAAAAAAAAAGGCTTGGCTTGATGGGTGTCATCGTATCATCCTACACATACAATGTGACAAGATAGCTAACCCTATATATATATATATATATATATATATATATATATATATATATATATGTCACTATACAGTGACCTTCATGATGATATTGTCGGAGTTTCCCACATGGGCTGAAGAGTTCTACACGACATGAGAGTAAAACGTTCTACAATTTATCCTACAGTTCAATAGTTATTTCTCCAATGCACATGCACTCTTGGCTCGGCTGAGTGTGTATATGTTATCAATGAGGCCAAACGCTACCAGATACATCTGGCGGTGGCTTATCTCCTGAGAGATCCAATCCTTCTTCCTGCCATCCAGGGAACGCTAGGTTCACTCTAGCGTTTGAGTCTCCATACTCCGTCCTACATTTCGCAGAAATGGTTTCCGTCTTTCGGGTCCCGAAGAGGACTCGAAAGATGGAAACCCAAACACTAGCGTGAACCTAATGTAAGAGTAGGTTCACATCTGTGTTGGAGTCTCTGTTTCAGTATAAGAACTATGGAAACCCGGCGGACCCCATTATAGCCTATGGGGTCGGCAGGTCACTGCTGTTTAGGCAGAAGGGCTCCCCGTCGATCGGGTCTGTGACGGACCCAAACGATGGAGAGCCCAGTGCAGGTGTGATCCTAGCCTAATCAGGTAACTCCACACAGTCCCACTGAAGTCAGCAGGTTCGGCTGACATTCACCTAATATGTATGGCGCCACCTATATATTGTGTATAAGGAGGATACAAAAGGAGGGAGGAGAGTATTTGTTAAGTAAGTGGCCCTGATGTAGTAACCATATCTAGCTATGTAAACAGCCTATCACCGCCCAGATAAGATTGCGCTGACTCCTTCCTCATTCTTTCCTTCTGCAAAAACTTCAGATAAATATAGTAGACTTGATAGGAAGACTAAAGGCGACATTTTTCAGGCAAACGTAGCAGCCCTTAGCAAGAGATCGGCCATTAAATAATATTAAAAAAAAGGGGCTTTATCGCCCGTGGCAACCAATTACAGCTGTGATTCGTTGCTATGGGTGACAAATTTTTTTTTTATTTTAGACAGTTTCATCTTCCAGTGTTATTTACTATAATTTTTTATTGTTACCATCAGGGGACGTGTAAACTGGTGTAAATTACATTATATCTAGTGCAATACCCACACCTTGCCCTCTTCCACGAGAGTGGCAGGAGTGACACAAAAAAAAGTGAAAAATGCCTAATCTGTCAGATAACTGGCGCAAAAGGGATAATAAACATCATTTTGGAGGTTTGTGGCATTTATTTTTACAGCATGCTTTGGGTACGGCCTTGACTTTTTTGCTTGCGTTTTTCCCATGGGTATCTCTATACGCCTTAAAAACCACCAGAAATGTAAAGTATATTACTAAAGTAAAAATAACTGCAAAAATGCTTGGAAAAAAATCCATGGTGTCTTTTACACAATATGGTAAATTTACTAAGACGGGCATTTTGTACACCAGTCTTAATCCAGTCTCCATGCCATGTGCCAGGGACTGACACAGATTTCTGGTATGAGGTATAGTAAATTTGTCGGGACAATACGTCCCCCGTCACTGCCTGCCTTGGTCTGTGCCCTGCTTCGCCCTCTTTCATAAAAAGTGGGGTGCCAAACCAACAAGGTGACACCTCTTTGGTGCAAAAAACGGCCATACACCCAAAGAGGTGCCACGTCTATTCCCATGTACAGTAGATGGATTAGTAAATTCCCCCAATGTGTGTCAAAGAAACTTTGAGATTGGGGCCCCACGTGGCGGAAACGCGGCAGAAAAAGCTGCGGTGTTTTACAGTCCCTAGTGAAGCCCATCCACACATTGCGGGAAAATACGCGCAGCAGACACGCTGTGGTTTCCAAAACCATTCCGATTTTGGAAATCGCAGCATGTCCATTGTACCTACAGAAACGCCGGCGGTTTCCCCATAGGTATAATTGAATCAAAAAGTCCTCAGAGGAAACCTCTGTGGACTTTCTGTGAGAAGTGCTGCAGGGAGACCCCACAGCGCTTTTTTTTTTTGCTGCGGCCCGCTACATGGGGCCTTAGCCTGAATAAGTTTTCTCATCTAACAGATCTTTCTGATCTGTTATAGGAACAAAAAAGGAAGGTGGGGGAAGCAGTGCCATATCAGTCATATGATGGGCACAGACTATAATGGTGTCCGACGGGTTATTTTAATTCAGAGATTGACAAAGAAAGCAGATGCAAAGAGTTAAACCTGTCTCCCTGCCCATTTCCACATTCTGCCCCCGGGCTGCACTCCTGCCCCTCTCACATATCATTACACAACGCTCACAGGTGCACGCCAGGAATGACATGGCACTTTTACCTCAGCCATTCAGCGTTATATAAGCATTCAGCACTTATGAGGTGAAGTTCAGCCCTGGCTGTGCCGCCGCCTCTCATCTCCTGCATAAACTACACGTTTTATGATCTTAGTGTGAATGTAACCACTAAATAGCAGACGCTTGCCAGGGCTCAGTGACTTAACCGTGCCCGCCACGTGATGACCGCTTTCCCCGCTCAGTAGTAATCTCCACTGTAATTCTGGAAATCCTCTGCATTACAAGACACGAGCAATTTACCACAAGACTTCATAAGGAAGTTTTGGGATTTCAACAGACCTGGCATCTGACATCAGGCTACCAGAATGAGGGGCGCTAAAATAACATAGGGGGCATAGGAGGGAACAGAGGGCACTAAAATAACATGGGTTGTCCTCTTCTTGCAGGGCATGAAATGTTTTACCACCCTTTCTTATCCGTTTCTCAGAAAGCTGAGTAACAAGAAAAAAAAAAAAAAAAAAAGTCATTACAAGAGGCGCCCACATTCTCATAGGATTCTGAATGGCATTTGGTACTGCAGTACAGATGTGGTAAATACAAATACAGACCCCCCCCACCCCAAACAAAGAACTCCACAGCGCCGCCACCCCACCCACAGAGAACTCCACAGCGCCGACACCCCACCCACAGAGAACTCCACAGAGCCGACACCCCACCCACAGAGAACTCCACAGAGCCGACACCCCACCCACAGAGAACTCCACAGAGCCGACACCCCACCCACAGAGAACTCCACAGAGCCGACACCCCACCCACAGAGAACTCCACAGAGCCGACACCCCACCCACAGAGAACTCCACAGAGCCGACACCCCACCCACAGAGAACTCCACAGAGCCGACACCCCACCCACAGAGAACTCCACAGAGCCGACACCCCACCCACAGAGAACTCCACAGAGCCGACACCCCACCCACAGAGAACTCCACAGAGCCGACACCCCACCCACAGAGAACTCCACAGAGCCGACACCCCACCCACAGAGAACTCCACAGAGCCGACACCCCACCCACAGAGAACTCCACAGAGCCGACACCCCACCCACAGAGAACTCCACAGAGCCGACACCCCACCCACAGAGAACTCCACAGAGCCGACACCCCACCCACAGAAAACGCCACAGAGCCGACACCCCACCCACAGAGAACTCCACAGAGCCGACACCCCACCCACAGAGAACTCCACAGAGCCGACACCCCACCCACAGAGAACTCCACAGTGCTGACACCCCACCCACAGAGAACTCCACAGTGCTGACACCCCACCCACAGAGAGCACCTTAGAGCTGACAACTGATTCTGAAAGAGCTGCACAGCACTGACAACTCCCGTGAGCGCAGCAGTCGCAGCCATAGTGGTAGTCACCCAGCTTTCCACCCGTCTCTCACAATTGAGATTTACAAGGGGGAGCCTTTCTACAAACATAAGAGGCACAAGGAATTTAGAGTTATAAGTGAAGATAGTCAGCGAGACCCTGTAGATCCAGCCATAATTCCGACTGGAAGTAGGGACCCCTCCCTGAAATAAATAAATGCTTACAAATTCTATACAGTTATGTCCATTTCTGGGAAAGTAATGTTACAGTAATAAGGCTGCTATTGCAGGTCCCTCTAGTGTTGTCAGCCAACTATCTAGATCAGTTAAAGGGGTATGCTGGCCGTAACAAGTGTTGCAATGAAGGTCCATCCATGAAGACCCTTGACTGTTTTCATCAGTAGTATAATGTTGTACCATGTTAGCCATTGAAAGTAGTGGAAGACTGAAGAAATCAGGCGATACCTTTTAGAGGTTAGCTGAGTATATTTGATGGTAAGCTTCCGAAAACTTACCATCAAATTTACTCAGTTAGCCTCTAAAAGGTATCGCCTGATTTCTTCAATCCTCCCCTGTTTTCATCAGTGACAGTGCGAATGGCGAAAAACCACAGGCTCGACTACAATTTTCGTGATCTGTGCTGGTACACCCCTTTAACCCAGCATTTCATCATTCCTTCTCTCATGAATCCTAGTTAGTGTAGCTCCTTTAATTCATGTAGCATTAAAGGAATTCATTTTTATTGATAAATATTTCCCCCTAAAATGTAAAAGTAAAAATTCTATTCAGTTGTTTCAGTCAGTTACATCTATTTTTCAGGAAGCTTGGTGCTACCAATATGGCAACCTTATAGGAGTATCCCGGGACCAAAAACACCTATTCCTATTTACCTACTGGGCAAATGAAAAGTTTGCAACAGAATTATATTACATGAAAATGTACTGCGAACCTCTCCTGTTAAAGGGATTTTCCATGTAAATGCTCCGTATGCAGACACCGGACAGCTCATGGCAACATTGCTTGGCACATCTAGTATTACACTAGTGGGGATGCCCCTCAATGTTCAATAGGGGGCACTGCTGAGAACTAGACATCCCCCTGATACACTTATTCTGTACTGGCAATGCTGTAACAAGCACAACTAATATATACTAGTAAAACAAGACTTCTCCACCTTCCCCTCCCCGTGTAGTACCGAGCCACAGAAATGACACTATGGGTAGAGGAGTGATAGGACAGCTAAGGACAAAGATCATCAATGAGAGGGAGGGGGCACAGGGCACAGCCATGACCTGCTACCTACTACTTACTATGCAAACTTCACCTTTACAATTCCAGCAGGGACGAGCGCAGCACCATAATTAGCATTCTGTACTCTGAGCTATACACTGTACATAGCACAGCTCAGGTGGTGACGCCATACATGCATATGTGCCGGTATAAATACTAGAGCAGAGTATGGCACCATCTGGCTGCCTTGGTACAGTTTATATTTGCCATATATCATGGTTGGCAGGAAATATGCACAAATGACCAACGTATGTACAAGTATATGAGTGAACAGTGCAGAGATCCTTCTAAATGTCCTCTTTACACCTAGGCCTGTAACCCTGACATGAGGGCATTCACTATATCTGAAAGACAGAAGGTTTCACCACCATCTTAGAAGGGATTCATTACAGTAAGAGCAGTGAGACTATGCAACTCTGCCACAAGTTGTTGTGATGGTTAATTCATTGTGCAATTTGGCTGAGTGTGCATGTTAACTGAATGGGGGAGTATGCGGCTACCAAACACCTCTGGCAGCTGCTTATCTCCCTTGAAAGGAAATGGATGGGGCATATAAAATGTAACATGCCCAATACTTCTCGCTTCCGATTTCAGGCGGACACTGTGATGGAGCCCGATACGAAGACTCCAACATAAGTATGAATGAACATAGCCTTACTGTGAACAAAGTTACCTGATGGGTGACAGGTACTGTGTATACAGCTACTAAGTCGTGCCAACTCTACCAGTGACCATTCATAGCCTTCTCCAACAGGGAAAAAGCAGTATTAAGTAATGGCATAACCCAGCGTATATACTCCTAAAGGATATACAGCAAAAATCTGACTGTTGGCAGCCTGAGGCCCCATGCACACAACCGTAGTTTATTGCTGAATGTTACGGACCCATTCATTTCTATAGCCTCATATACACATCTGTAGTTTTATTGTAGGACCGTGCCAAAAACCATGGAGCAACTCCTATTGCTTCATGTTTTTGTGGCTTGGCTTGCCTAGTCTAATGATAGGGTCTGTGAAAAACACAGGCAGCACGTGGATGCCATCTATGTGCCAACCGTGTCCATTTTCCCCAGACCTACCCACGATTACAGTCATGAAGCCTGCACACGATCAGAATTTATAGAAAGAAAATCGGCACACAATACATGTCGAAAATTTGTACCAACTGGCATGGACTTTGTTGTGGATTTTCATACAAGTGCAGGGGATTTTGGTGCAGATTTTCACAGCATTTAAAAAATCCGCACCATAGGTCAATCTCCACTTGTAAAAAAAACAAAAACATATACATCATGTGCATGATAAATAGCATTAGAGTCAATGAGAAGTTAGAATGGATAACGGTGGAAATTTGTGGCATTAAAGTATGCATGAAATTGCAACTGAGTGCACATATCCTGATGCTGACAGCAGAGCTGCCCAATCCCAGCAATGAAGCGGCAGTACATGCATGCGCAGTAAAGTTTATAGAGAATACAACATATCCAGATGTATGCATATATACCATAGAGGGAGGGCACAATCTCTCAACCAGCAACAGGGTGCCCCTGATCAGTGTTTGGGGTCCCAATGGATGGACCTCCATTGATTATACTTTAATATCTGGAGATGCAGGTTCATCCATGTGCAAATAAGCACCAGATATTTTGAGCATAGCCAAACATTGGCACTGCCCAATGCTACAAACAAGGCACAGCTGTAGACCAAGCTGCAGAAATGTAGCCTGGCCTTACCACATACCAGTACTGTGCAACCTAAGGCACTCCACCTGTTGCAAAACTACAACTACCAGCATGCCCGGATAGCTTGCAGGAAGTTACAGTTCTGCAACAGCTGGAGAGCCAGGGGTTGTAGACTACCTCAGACTGTCCGAGCATGCTGGGTATTGTAGTCTCAACCCCTTATGTACAGGAGCACACAAAAAGTGGGCAGTAGTGCACCCATGTAACCCATAATCACTGCTTTTCTGGTGCCAAGACCTCCAGTAGTGATCAGATCAGTGAAAAGACAGTCTGCAACCTGTGGCTCTCCAGCTGTTATAACAGGCCCTAACAGCCTGCTGGGAGTTGTAGTCCTGCAACAGCTGGAGAGCCACAGGTTGCAGACTGGCTTAGATTTTCACTACAGGAGGTCTTTGCACCAGTCAAGCAATGCTTGTGGGTTATGTGGGTGCACTACTGCCCACTTTGAGGGTTCCCTCAGGAGGTGACATGGAATGACAGATGTGCCACACATAGTCCTAGAGCCATAGCCATGCCTTGCTCCATGCAGAGCGCCATGACACCTGTTATACGGACCCGCCCCCTCCCGGGCTCTCACCTTCACAGAGTCCACCGGATACATGACCGTATGCTCCAGGATTCCTGCCACAGCCCCGGCCGTCATGTGCGTCAGCGAAGAAACTCCCTCGGGTAAGCTCTCGTATTCGTCACCATCCCCGGGCAAGGCGGGAACTCCCTCCCTTGCTTCCATTGAGAGACCTGGGCTTCGTAGTTCCATGGAGCTGACAGACACACGAGAACACGTCTCTCGTTCTTAGTGTAGCGAGCAGGCCAAGCTCTGCCCGCTAACTGAAGCCAAAACCCTTCTCTCCAGTCTACTAGACCAAAATGACGTCACTGAGGAGGCGGAGCTACCTTTCAGCTCGCGGTCTCTCGGACCGCAGCGTCTCTCTACCTTGGAGACCGAAGTGAGAGGGGCGTTCCTGATTGGGTCTCGGAAAGTTACAACTTAACTCTGGCCACGCCCACGCTTGGTTATGGAACTAGGATGTCACGTGGAAAGCCTGGGATGGAATGCGGGAGAGTTCAGAATACTTGTGTTCGCCTTCCTCAGGACATGTGATAATCTAGTAGTCAGTGGCATGGGGGTCACTTGGATATGTAGAGCATAGGAGCTGCTGACTGCTGCATGGGGTAGAAGTTCACCTTTAAATGGTGCCCCCCATGTACAGACATAGAGTTGGTGGTGGGTGCCCATATTTGATCATTATGTGCCCCCTTTCCTGGTGCCACAGCCATATTTGCCACATAAACTCAGAAGTGTAGCCATAGGGGGTGCCGCAGTATCAGTTGCTACTGGGTCCTGGATCATGAGGGGGCCCCAAGGTCCCTCTGCCATATAAAATATACCACTATTCTAAATGGCACCTAATATTACAGATTTCGCATTGGGGCCTAGGAACTTCAAGTTATGCCTCTGCATAGACTATAGTAGGTACACCCATATTGGCATGATCGTGCACTTTTTGCTTTTTCTGAGACGCGGTGAGGGTATACACTCCTTTTGTTTTCTAAATAACATTTAGGCGCTGTTCACACATGTATCCTTTTTCCATTCTTCTTTTCCCACAGATGCCAACGACTCCTGATGGCTCCCTTGACTAAAATGGGGACTGATGGGTTTCCTTTAAGGCAGACATTGTTTTTCTTGCCCCTTTTAAGTGGTGACCAGTTCATAACTTGCCCACTTCTCATGTAAAATGACAGAGAGCCGAGACTCGGGAGGTCAACGCCATTTTCAGGAGCCTCTTGGACATTTTGGGGGAGCTGGCACGTATGTATAAGAGTGACATATAGATCTCCATAGACTCAAGTAGAGAAGAGTGTCATGTCTCTGTACCAGATAGCTCCAATGCTGCAAGGTCGCCAGAGCCGTTCAGTTGCCATGGCAGAGCCCTTCCAATGCTGCATTACTATGGAGTCCAGCTTACGACAGGTCTCTATAGTAATATTGCAATTTTACCATAGACTGCATGACTAAAAAAAAAAGTAGAATAAAAAAAAATATTAAAAAAAGTGTTTAAAAATAAAAAAAAAAGAAAATCATTCTCCTCTATGTTACTTATAGAAATAAATAAGAAAAAAACACATTGGTAAATGATAATAAAGCCCCCACCCACGTCATGCCCCCTTCCAGGAAAGTGGCGACAGTGTCATAAAAGAGTAAAATGTAGCAATTTTTTTGTGCAAAAATGAATTTTTTATGTCTTATACGTTAAAAAAAACCCTGATATATAAGGCATAATAAATCTCCCCCGATAGATATCATCATGTACAGAAATGCCTATACCATTAAATGATAAAAATATTATCCCTTAGGCTGTGTTCACACAGCATATTTTCAGTCCCTGCTTCTTTGCATATAATCACATGGGTCACATTCAGGGCTTGATTTTTTTTGCAACTTAGGTTATGGTAACAGTTCAGTAATGGTAGAGGAAGGTGAGTTGGATTTCTACCTTAAATTTCTCCTATATTTTTGCCCCTACGGACTCCGTAGTGAGTGAGTCTTGTCGACAAGATGAAGCACGACAGTTATTTTTTTGAGTGCCCTGCTTCAATAGAAAACAATGGAAGGCAGATTGGGGGCGGAGACTTTATTCACTTACATTATGTACGGTGTTGCAGGGCGTCACTGTGGTCTTTGGTTGGGTGATGTTTGTCGCCCCGGTCTTGGCCTGGGTTCTTATAGAATGTTTAATTTACATTTTTCTGGCCTTTTGTAAATACAGTTGAAAAACGCATCTGAAAAAAACGCATAAATAGACAAAGCAGCAGCGCAGACAATGGAGCATTATCATCCTATGTTAATCCTAGCATTGTGGGACCCTGCTGCTATGTTTATTCTCTTTTAAGTAGAAAAATGTCTGCGCCTGTTCACATGCGTCTTTTTCAACTGTGTTTACAAAACACCCTTTAAGAGCCCGGTCTAAAGGGTGACTATACATGTTGGAAAATGGGTAATCGCTGGGCCACAGCAAGATCTGCAATGTGTGGCCTCAGTTTTAATGTGAAACTTTAGATTTTAGTGGAGTATGCCTTTAAATTTGTCTACTCTCTTAAACCCCTAAAACTATATTCACATGACAGTGATCAGCCATGTGATGGCCGTTTTTTAAGGGCCATATTAAATTCACTGTATGTCAAAGGGGACTATTTACATGACCAATGTTGTAGCAGACCATAAAATATAGGTCATGTTCTATTTTTACCCGTTTTCACAGATCCCTCCATACACTGAAATGTGTGAAAACAGGTGCCCCTCAGAAGAAAATGGTGGACACCCATCGTACCCCATTATAGTCAATGGAGTCCGCAGGTGTCAGTGTGTAACCATTGTTTTAGTAGTCTGTCTCCCCATCGTTAGAGTCCCATGGCAGACCCGAATGACGGAGACCACGACACTAGTGTGAAACTAGGGTATACTGGAAATAATTTTATTTCTACAGCACCTATGTGTCTCCATGGTAACAGGCTGCAAATAAATCCTGAATAGACCAATCCTGCAGTTATACTTCCCCCCTATGTGTCCCTTATGTCTCACTAACACACTTTTGGTACATGCCTAAAAGATAGATGGATGACAATATGACTACAGGATCAGACTACACATGGATTCTTTGTAGTCTGTTACCATGGAGACACATGGCTTTGTACAGGGTCTGTAAACACAAAACCACAGTATTTTTTTTTTTTTAAACCATGTTCACCTCACTTGACTATTTCTTAAAAGCCTGGAAAAAATCTTTAAACGCACGTACAATGCTGAGTCACTGCGTGCCAACATCTCGCCATTAAAGGAGCCTTTGTTCATATCTGAGTGTGCTTAGCAATAAATCCAGATTTCCTTAGTATTAACACACTGCACATATAGAGTATACAGCTCCATACTTCACCTCTACATTCAGTAATCAAAGCATAGCGACTATCGATGTAGAGGCTGTGGTTTAGTGGAAAAATCATCAAAACCAAAAGTGGAATTTCCCAGAAAATCCTGTGATGGCATCTAACATGGGAATAACACAGTCCTGACCTCTATTGTCTTTCCTTTTTGCTGGAGTTTACAATAGTGAAGAGACGATTGAGGACTGTAGTAACAAAACAGTAGCTTTGCAGCACAAGATAGTTGTGCTGTTCCTCCATTATTCCTCCTGGAAATAAATAAATTCGCGGCACTGCTGTTTCCCTTACAAATAGGTTGTGTGTCTACAGTTTCTCACAGTCCAGCGATGACGCTAGGCTGTAAGGCCCGCCTTTCTGACAGTGGGGAGATATCGATGCCGAAACTAACAGCAGCGATATCTCTTGTACTGGGGTTCATACTGGGAGCGGTATGTAATAAATACCGCACATCTATGAGGACTCGAAAGGTCTTCTGTAAGGGCACACCCTATTGACAAGGTAAATAGTAACACCCAGTTATTAATATGGATAGTTGTAAGAAAAGACGCTTCATAGTTGTTAATATAGGTACGATAAGTGGCCTGTAAGTCACCAGTGTCTACTATATATCATGGTATTAAGGGGCACTCCTCAGACTATGTTCACACTGTTTCATTTGCAGCATCTGTTGGAACTTCCTTTACTTTAGACAGTAAGAATATCTTACCATGTAGCACTATTCAAGGTAAGATGCTCCCAAAGGAGTCTAACAGTGGCCCATTCTCCTTTCCCTATTTAATACATACCAGCTTTTTGTTTGTAAAAATAGGGGCATTTAAATCCAGCCCTGGGATTGCCACCATCCCACTAGGAATACCCACTTTTAAGCAGGGCTTTTGCAAACCCCGGCAGGGACAAGCTGAATGTGTTGGGATTTTTACTGAAAATTTGGGACAATCAGGGCCGCTTTAACCATAGGGCAAACAGTGTACCTGCACCATGTCCTATGATAGTGGGGGGCCTCTTTTGCTGACCCAGTTCAAGTGGGACAGTACAGAATCTCGGGTGCTGTTCAGGGTGGCATGTCCTAATTTCAACTCTATTTGTGTCCTTAGGATGCAGATAAAGTTGAATACAATGATGTTCTCGGCTCCACCATTCAGGCCTGAGTATGAGTCTCCTGATTGCGTTTTAAGACCGGCTTTTCAACATGCCCTTAATCAGGATCGGCCCGTGCTTCTGACTCCAAAGATCAGTCCTCCCAGTGATGGACAGACTAGGTTAATAGGTATGTTTGATGGTATGGCTGACCAGGTTCGCACTGTTATTGCTAGACACTGGGGGATTTTGACCATGGACCCCGATATTCTTGATGCAGTGGGCCGTAAGCCCCAAATTACGTATAGAAGGGGCAGGAGCATTAGAGACCATGTGGTAGTGAGTCATTTCTCTGAACCTACCACTGCCAAAAATTGGCTGTTAACAACAAAAATTGTGGGCTGTTTTCGTTGTAGTGGCTGTATTGCATGTTCATATGTCACAAGTGGTAAAAACTTTACTAGCAATGTTACCGGTGCTTCCTATGCGATCAGGTATTTTATTAATTGTCATTCAAAGGGCGTCATCTACAAGGCCACTTGTAACTGTGGCCTTGAATATATCGGTAAAACGATCCGTGAGTTCAGGCGCCGAATAGGCGAGCATTTAGGTGATATCTGACATCATCGTGATACACCAATCGCCCGGCATATCCGACTTGAACACCAGGGTAATGCTTCATGCATTAAATGTATGGGTATTGATCTGATTCAACCCCCTGTACGCCGCGATAATTGGGACCGGCTGGTCACTCAGGCAGAAACAAAATGGATTTTTCGCTTGCAAACTGTAACCCCGGGTGGGTTAAATGAACAATTGAGTTTGTCTTCATTTATTTGATAGGGATTTCACTCTATATTTAGGATGGCCATTTGTTTAGTCCATATGTGCATTGTACTCTATATTTAGTTATCCCCTTCCAAAATACCTTATCATATTCTCTGCAGATAATTCTATTAGGTTTTATTTGCAGGGCTTTGCTTCTATTTATCTATTTGTATCATTGTTTGATCAGTCAATAGGGGCATAACAAGGTTTGGATTAAGACAATGCTCTATTCATCCCTGTTCTTTTGGTTTCATTATTGTTTTACTGAGCGCTATTGTACAGCGGAAATGCGCATGCGCACTGTGATTTCTGGTTGGGCATGCGCAGTGTGCACTTGGAGTTTCCTTTGTATTGCGCATGCGCGTTTTTTTCACCGCTATTGCGCATGTCTATTGCGCTATTCCACCTGTAGCACTTATTATTTAAGTAGGTAGCGCCTCCTGCGCTTCTCAGGTATGTTTGGCACTCCATATACCTGGTGTGGGTATATTTAGCATTTTAACTGTGCTGTTTCCCCACATTTATGGCCACTTTTTGATATATATTATGGTGTTGTTTTGTACCTGTGATTAGTTATCTGATATCTGTAATACCATAAGGAGTTTAATGTATTACCTATATTTGTGCTATGTTTTTTGATGGTTTACACTTGACTTTAGTGTGTTTTCTACATTTGGCACAGCGTGGTTATCCTTATTGTAGTTCCATTTTGCATATCTTAGATTTTCATTAACCAACTCTATCCCCTGATGAGTTTAACGAAACATGCATGCCGGGATTGCATGTTTGGTTATTTTTATTTGTGTCAGGGTGGGTTCACACCTGCGCTTCAGTCTGTCCATTGCCAATCCGAGTGAAAATCTTGGGGAACGGGATTGGCATCGGATACTGACAGGTTAGCGATGCATTGGTTAAAAACCCATTCATTTGAATGGGTTTTTAAAGCAATGCGTGAGTGTGCGTTTACACCCTCTGCGCTGCGAAGCCGATTTTTTTTCGGCGGAGACGAAGTCCTGCATGTCCGACTTTGTTTCCGACAAAAAAAAGGATTCGCAGCGCAGAGGGTGTAAACGCACACCCGCGCATTGCTTTAAAAACCCATTCAAATGAATGGGTTTTTAACCAATGCGTCGCTAACCTGTCTGTATGCGATGCCAATCCTGTTCCCCGAGATTTTCACTAGGATTGGCAACGGACGGACTGAAGCGCAGGTGTGAACCCACCCTTAGGCGTACCTAGTTTTGTTTTGTTTTTTTGTTTTTTTTTTTTGTTCTCTTTATATCAATTTGTTTTGAAGGGATTTGATAGGGATAGTTTATTCTAGGGCCAGGTTTCAGTCGGGGGCACTTGCTATTTAGGGCGGTGGCCCCGAGTTAGGACTTTAGGGTCAATTTAGTGTTTTGATATATAGGGTGTTATAGGGATAGGTCAGATACAGGTGCTTCCTTATCTAGCCCGTTATTACTGGTGTTACTATTGAACCGTGGACTATGTCACCCCTCTTCCCTTCTGGTATTTGTTACTCAGTAACACAGGCACCATCTGAATCACGGTAAGTGTCTGGTTGGTTTTTCCTATTCCAGGCTGCCGTGCCTGTTTTTTGTTTGCTGTTTTTTGTCTTGAAATAATATGTTTGATATTTTGAGGGCAAATTAACTGTGCTGTTTTTAGGGTGGTTATATGTTGTAACAATTTTTAATTTTATTTATTAAAAGTTATATATTAATTTATTATTGTATCATTGTGATTATCATTTTGGACCTGAGTCTGAGACACTAAATTTTGTGGGATATACTTGGGGCGTCAATAAATTATGTGGGGGCCAATTCAGGGGACATTAATGTTAGGACTACTTTAGGGGACATTAAATAATGTGGGTTGGGAGGTTGCCAATAATGAAATCTTTGCACTAGGCCCCCTAATGTGTTGAAACAGCCCTGGGAACAATCCTGACAAATCTGTGACTGTTGGTAACTATGCTAATGAGAACACATGCATGCTTGGCCTAGATGAAAATATGGGTGCCTGTGGAGGTCAGGAGGAATAGCTGTCTGCCAAACCACAGACATCTATTGTGTATAGCCAGTCTTAGCCTTTTGTGGGTGTCTTTGCTGGCTATGGATGCCATTTCAGATCTGTACAATATACATCTGTAATACGATCGTGTTCACGTGGCCTCACAAACCCTGATCGCAGCACTTTAAGATGGTGACAGTGCTCAGAATGTCCGTGCAGATAAGGCCTTGACAGATAACGTGGCCGTTGCAAAGAAGAATTTCTGCCAGCTGCGGCAGATCTAGTTCTGCCAAAAAAGTCAGCCAGACAAGGCTGAAAATATAAAACTGAAGTCTGTCAGGACATTTTTTTGCTTCACGACTTTAAGGCCTCGCCTATGTGGTTAACTACATTCTACATACTGTTTGCCCATGGGGGCCATATACAGTAGGTGAATGGACCTGCGATAAAAAAATAGCTCCCCAGCTACAACCTGCCTGAGGGATTTCTTGACTCAAGGATGTATCTCCCCATTCTCACTAGTTCTGATGTCACTCTCACATCCACGTGACTTAAGATTTGTCAGTCACAAGGCTGTTGTGTTGCATAAGCGTTACATACCAGTTGCAATAAACATACTTCTTAAGGTGACATTACAACACTGTTACTATAAGGCATCATACATTGCTGGCGGTATGCAGCACATATAACATGGTATATATGACATAACATGTATAATGCAACAACACAACTATGGTAACCAAGAGGCATTTCCACAGCAACAGGTTCAACAGTAACCCCTAGCAACAACATGGATGCAATAGTTTGTGTTTAAAGGGATTATCGACCTTTTCAAAAATTGATGACCTATCCTTGGGCCATTCATTTTAGATTGGCGAGTGTCATATTTTTGGATGTCCCATACAAATGAATGGAGCAGTAAGCATTTCTAACCAGTTCCTCCATTCAGAATTGGAAAACCTCTCCATTCCGTCTGCAGAACATGGTAGTCCTCATGATTGGTTGAGGTCCCAGCTGTCAGACCCCCTTCCGATCAAGTTACTCCCTATCTTGTTGATAAGGAGTAACTTGTGACTGGATAACCCCTTTATGGATAATCCTTTCATTTTAAATGAGTGGTAAATCCTTTAAAGGGGTTATCTAGGACTTCAAAAACATGGCTGCTTTCTTCTTCTCAGGAAGTGATTTCATGTCCCATGACCATGCTGCAGCTCAGTCCCCTGTTTTCAAAGTCCTGCACAACCCCTTTAATATCAGAGACCCATAACACGTTGTAGTATACTTTTCTTTGTAAGAAGGCAGTGGGCCCATTTTCAACCCTCTTAAACTCTCTACCAGGAATGGACATCTGTGGGAGGAAACACCTTTTAGGCTTGGTTCACATCTGTGTCCGGATGTCTGTTGTTCTGGTCCATCGGAGGACTAATGGACCGCTAAAACAGCTACAATGGGGTCCATTGGGTGTCCATTGTTTTAAACTGAAACCGCTGGATGAAAAAGTTGTAGCAGTACTTACTCGATTTTAGGCGATCACTGTGACGGAAACTCTGGTACATATATGACCCAGCCTAAATTTGTTCCTACTTCTTTATAAAGCTGTGTCAACTTCAAACCACTGGGAATAGGTAGGTTGAATTCCCGTGGTATTAGTAAATGTGTCCATAACCATGAAACTAAAGGAAAGACGTCACGTCAGACCAGGAAATTATTTTCGTGTAAGCTCTGAAATACCACTATTTAGTGTAGGTGACTGAAGAAGGACCTGGTGTCCACATGTAAGGTGGTGGCACAGTGTCCATGCCTGGCACTATTACACACATATAACCCAAAAACCATCTATTACAACAAGGAGTTGTGCTCGAATTGTACTTGTCTTCCGTATAAGTCTCCCACCCAGTTATATACGGTATCTCCTGAAATACTGAATCCTGCTGTATGAATGCGTCTCTATTGAGGCTGAAGATTTCATGCTATGTGTGTGTGTGTCAGGTTTAACGTGGCTTCTATGCTGTACATAGATGATCATAGGAGACGCACCCAAACAATACAGGTTGTGACAAGTTGCATTAACTAATGAGTGTCTAAAGATGCCATTTTAAGGAAAAAAAGATGAATAATTTTATGCTTTATAGGATTATTATATACAGTATTACAGATATACTGTACATACATAAAAGTGTAAAGAATATGAAATAAATGGCAAGCAATGACTGGTATATTTAATGTATAGCTATTACATTTCCAAGATTGGGTATTTCCTGAGCCTACAAGTATGAATGGCTGGTAATCTGTCTCCCTTATATTAGTTCCCGGCAAGGTATCCATAAGATGCCTATACACACGTGGACAAAATTGTTAGTACGCTTAGTTTAATGAAAGAAAAGCCCACAATGGTCACAGAAATAACTTGAATCTGACAAAAGTAATAATATCTAAAAATTCTATGAAAATGAACAAATGAAAGTCAGACATTGCTTTTCAACCAGGCTTCAACAGAATTGTTTAAAAAAGAAAACTCATGAAACAGGCCTGGACAGAAATGATGGTTCCCTTAACTTTAATATTTTGTTGCACAACCTTTTGAGGCAATCCCTGCAATCAAACAATTCCTGTAACTGTCAATGAGACTTCTGCACCTCTCAACAGGTATTTTGGTCACTCCTCATGAGCAAACTGCTCCAGTTGTCTCGGGTTTGAAGGGTGCCTTTTCCAGACGGCATGTTTCAGCTCCTTCCAGAGATGCTCAATAGGATTTAGGTCAGGGCTCATAGAAGGCCACTTCAGAATAGTCCAATGTTTTCCTCTTAGCCATTCTTGGGTGTTTTTAGCTGTGTGTTTTGGGTCATTATCCTGTTGCAAGACCCATGACCTGCGACTGAGACCAAGCTTTCTGACACTGGGCAGCACATTTCTCTCTAGAATCCCTTGATAGTCTTGAGATTTCATTGTACCCTGCACAGATTCAAGACACCCTGTGCCAGATGCAGCAAAGCAGCCCCACAACATAACAGAGCCTCCTCCATGTTTCACAGTAGGGACTGTGTTCTTTTCAAGATTTGCTTAATTTTTCCGTCTGTGAACATAGAGCTGATGTGCCTTGTCAAAATTTTGATTTTTGTCTCATGTGTCCATAGGACATTCTCCCAGAAGCTTTGTGGCTTGTCAACATGTAGTTTGGCAAATTCCAGTCTGGCTTTTTTATGATTTGTTTTCAACAATGGTGTCCTCCTTGGCATTGGCGTAACTAGGAATGGCTGGGGCCCAAGGCGAACATTTGACATAGGGCCCCCCCGAACCGCCGCCCCCAACCCCCCCCCCCCCCCGCACAAACCGCATTCCTGCACACACTATTATGCGCCGTAGTGGCCCTTGCACACAGTATTATGCCCCATAGTGGCCCCTGCACACAGTATTATGCAGCATAGTGGCCCCTGCACACAGTATTATGCCCCATTGTGGACCACCCATGAAAGATTATTATACTCTGGGGTCTTTTCAGACCCCAGAGTATAATGATCGGAGACCCAAGGGAGGATACAAACATAAAAAACAATGCTACTTACCTCTCACCTCGGATCTCGCGTGAGTCAGGCCGGCGTCGCGACACATAATGACGTCGGATGACGTCTGGGACGTCACGAAACAGGCCCCAAGCCTGTGGAGCATAGGAGAGGTGAGTTACAGTGTTTTTTATGTTCCCTCACCTCCCCTGGGCCCCTGATCGTTATACTCGGGGGTATGAAAAGACCCCCGAGTATAACGATAGCAGTGTTTGTGGGGTTCGCAATAGCGGCTGCCACAGGGCTCCAGGCCCCATAATGTTCTGGGCCCCATAATGTTCCAGCCGCTACCGCAGCTACCCTGGTATTTACGCCCCTGCTCCTTGGTCGTCTCCCATGAAGCCCACTTTGGCTCAAACAACGACGGATGGTGCGATCTGACACTGATGTTCCTTGAGCTTGAAGTTCACCTTTAATTCATTAGAAGTTTTATTGGGCTCTTTTGTTACCATTTGTATTATCCTTCTCTTTGATTTGTCATCAATTTTCCTCCTGCGGCCACGTCCAGGGAGGTTGGCTACAGTCCCATGGATCTTAAATTTCTGAATAATATGTGCAAATGTAGTCACAGGAACATCAAGCTGCTTGGAGATGGTCTTATAACCTTTACCTTTAACATGCTTGTCTATAATTTTCTTTCTAAGCTCCTGAGACAACTCTTTCCTTCGCTTCCTCTGGTCCATGTTGAGTGTGGTACTCACCATATCACCAAACAGCACAGTGAGTATCTGTAGCCCTATATACAGGCCCACTGACTGATTACAAGATTGTAGACACCTGTGATGCTAAAAAGTGGACACACCTTGATTTAACATGTCCCTTTGGTCACATTATTTTCAGGGGAACCATCATTTCTGTCCAGGCCTGTTTCATGAGTTTCCTTTTTAGAAAAATTCTGTTGAAGCCTGGTTGAAAAGCAATGTCTGACTTTCATTTGTTCATTTTCATAGAATTTTTATATATTATTACTTTTGTCAGATTCAAGTTATTTCTGTGACCATTGTGGGTTTTTCTTTCATTAAACGAGGGGTACCAACAATTTTGTCCACGTGTGTATGTCCATTTATAAAGGCAGTGGTGTCTAGTGGCCCTCCTGCCTGTAGGCTTGTGCTACATGGTCTAGAACAAATCCATAGAATCCCAAGGATACTGTATATCAATGAGAATAGTGGCATTGTTAGACCTGGGCATTAGGGAATTCTTGCCCCGGGCCTGACTGTTGTCTCCTTCCTGCACCTGCAGTAATTGTTGTCAACACATGGAGGTCATCATAGCTGTCTTTGGGTGCATATATGTCATGGGGAGCAACCTAGGCTTGATATAAAGGCCAATCTGAGGCTGAAGAGGGAAATTGGCCTGAAGGGGGATATTATGGCTAACAGACATAGCTGACTGAGTAGCAACAGGCACTGTTGGGTGGACTATTATTGAGTAGAATGGAGTTGCTGTTTGGTCACAGTATGGCAGTATTTTTAATTCATAGTATGGTGGCAATAATTGGTCACAATGGAGGAGATTTATGAAAACTGGTATTTTCATATATTCTCTGATGGTAGAGGATGCCCTCATTTATGACAAGGCACGTGACTCCTCATGAATCAGGTGCACCCTCTGCAGAGCTGTATGTCTGCAATGAAATTTATGGTTTCAGGAATAATTTACACCAGTATACTGGCGTAAATAATATTAAATCTAGTGCACCACCCATGCCATGTCCCAGTCCATGAAAGTGGCGTTGGTGGCACAAAACAGGTCTGGTCATCATTCTGTACCTACAATATATAACTATGTTTACGTGGATTCTAAGTCCTTCTTAATTTATATAGCTTTGATATAGCAGCTGTGCTCAAAAACCTGTTCTGCTGCGCTGTGTGTATACTTCCCTTCCACCTCAATGGTTCTGTAATCCTATTACCTCCATGCAGAGCCACTCCCATGTGCGCAGCTGTACAAATGACACTGGGGTAAAATGACAAAACTTGGCCCAAACTGACAGACTGGCGACACTGACACTTTGGAACAACCGACATTGAACTACAATCATTGCCAGAAATAGCAGTAGTAAAAAAGAGGAAAAATATATGTTGCGATAATATGTTAGAAGATTTCTTTTGCTGATATCTGTCTGAGCGTCGCACATACAACCTGTCACCCTTTAGAAATCCCTACAACAATGTACAGATGGTCTCAGTTAGTGTAGGCTACTGTCATGGAAATGCAAAGGACAATGAGTAAGGACTAGTTTCACAAGTGTTATACTGATGCATTTCTCCACTCATATTGTGGTTGCAAATGCCGACCAGTACCCAGTTACATATTAAAACTTTGGTGGGCCCTGAGCAAAGATTTCATAAGTGGGGCCCCTCATCACCACCACTTTGAAATATTTGACCTACACAAATTACAATGCCCCCTCAATGACCACCACATACTATAAGGCCGCTTAGTGACCCTCACACGGTATAATGCCTCCCTAGTGGCTCCCATATAATATAATGCCCCTCAGTGGCCCATCACACAGTCAAATGAATCCACGTGGCATGCATCACACTTTAACCTCCTTTCCCCACTGCCGTGGCCCGTCAAACATTAACCTGTCCCCCCCCCCCCCCCCTGCCTGGACATTTACTGTGCCCCCCATGCCCACCTCCTTCCCCAGTTGCCCCCACATTTTCATATCCCCCCTCCAGTTGCCCCCACAGTTTAATGTCCACCTTCCAGGTTGCCCCCACAGTTCTATGCCCCCCATCCAGGTTGCCCCCACAGCTTCATGTCCTCCCATCCCCCAGGTTTCCCCCATAATTTCCTATCCCCCTTAGGTTGTCCCCACAGTGTCATGTCCCCCCTAACTGGCCCCCACAGTTTCATGTTTCCCCCCCAGGTTGTCCCCCAGTGTCATGTCTCACCCAGGTTGCCCCCAAAGTTTCATGTCCCCCTTCAGTTGCCCTCACTGTATATCTCAAAGAAAAAAAAAAACCTTAATACTCACCTTTCCCCGTTCCCCCTGTTCATTCCTGTCTCTGGTCCTGGAGTCTTCAATGTAAGTGACGTTACTACATCATGCTTCCTGCTCCAAGACACCCGGAGCAGAGACTGAGGCTGGATGGTGAAGAAGGGAGCGGATGGCTCCCTGCTTCACCACTGTCTTCATCTCACTGGTCTCCGGAGGATGCCGATGAATTGGGGAAACCTGGACCCACTGCCTAGGACAGCGGGACAGCAAATGACTAGGGCACCATTGGCCCTATGGTTAAAGCGGCCCTTCCAGAACTGTGGCCCCAAGATGCACCTGAATTACCCTCGTGTGAATAAATCTCAGTGGCAGGATCTAAGCGGAAGGTCAATGTTTTAGGAACTGGCAAGATGGCTGACAGATGGAGTGACTTATGGCAGGCAGTAATGGCTGCACCCTAGAGTGGTTCTCAAGGACTGGGAGGTCTAAATAGCTGGAGCAGAGTACGGTACCCAATAGATGGTTCTCAAGTGTGACACTTACGGACTACCGGGACATAAAAGCAGTAATGTTTGGGGCAGAATTCAATGACAGGATCAAGATCATGGCCAGCAAAGTTGGCCATATGCATACAATATACTCATTCAGCAGTTATTCCATTTGACCTCCCCATATACATGAATAAATGGGATAATCGGATACTCCAATTTCCTCCCACACTCCAAAGACATAATGATAGGAAATTTAGATTGTGAGCCCTATATGGGACAATGTCTGTAATGCGCTGCGGAATATGTTGCCGCTATATAAATAAGCAAAATAAAAAACTAATACATGTATGATCTCACTGGGTAGAGAGGTGAGTAATCTGCTGCCAAACACATCTGGCAGAAGCCTATCTCCCCTGGGAACAAAAGGATCCAGTCTGTTGAAATTTCTTTATCTCCATTACACAGGTTGAACAAACTTTGGCTGAACATCTAATGTGTATGGCCACTTTAAGGCTAAGGCCCCACGTTGCAGAAATGCTTTACAGTACCAGCAAAGCGAATAACATTCTGGTTAATCTCATCCACGCACTGAAGGGAAAAAAGCTGCGGAAAAGTTTAACGGGAAGTGAAAGTTTTTGAAAAATGCAGCATGTCCATTTTAGCTGTGGAATCTCAAGAGTTTTCCCAATATATTAAATAGAGGGGAAAAACGCGGCAAAAATTCCATGAAATTCAAAATTCAATGTTTTTTAGGCGCGATTCCCTACATGGAATGGGAAATATATAGGAAATTCTTTATACTTCACCCTTCTGGCTTTGGCTTAAAAAAACGCAGCAAAATCTGCAACAAAAAAAGCTGCGTTTATGCACCGTGGGGCCTCACGTAGCGAGCTGCAGCCAAAAAGCGCTGCGGAAAAGACCGCGTTGGAAATGCATCAAAAACCTCTGCGGACTTTCTGTGATGCATTGCTGCCACGGTTTTTCTCCCAGCGCTTTTTTGCCGTGGACCGCTATGTGGGGCCTTAGCCTTAACAGGGAATCATTCCAAGACTTGAAAGCCAAGAAAATAATGCCATGAGGCTTGTAGAACTGAGCAAGGAGCCAAGGGTCTTAGTCTAAGTTTACCGCTTCCTGTAAGACTTTTACTGTATTAAGGTACTATTTTCGCCTGCAGCTCCTATGGTGCCGAATCGAGTCGAGGTGATCACCCTGGCAGCTACATAAAAACAGAAAATGACTATTGTTATCCACAAGTAATACATGCCAAAAATAGACTTAGAATAAAAAGAAAATCATTGACACTAATTTTTTATCTGCAGGATCGGACTCACGTGTCTTTTTAGTCTGTTACCATAGAGATATATAAGTCTGTATAGAAGCTGTATAGTAATATCTGCTCTTATAAAGTACCAGCAAGCAATAGGAAACCTAAAGAATTCTTACTATGGAAAAAGAAGTGGAGGGTAGAATTGGCATTAAGGCTGAGGCCCTACGTTGCCGAAATGCAGCGTTTTTTGTTGCAGATTTTGCTCCGGTTTTTTGAGCCAAAGTCAGAAGTGGATTGAAAAGGAATGGGAAATATATAGGAAAGGAACCTTTCCTTTCTGTTAAATCTACTGCTGAATTTGGCTCAAAACCGCAATGTGGGGCCTTAGCCTAAAGGAGTTTTCCCATGAAAGCAAGTTATTCCCTATCTATAGGATGAAAGTCTTCTAGCGAATCCCATCCACACACTAGCGAAAAATACGCACAGTGGACACACTGCCATTTCCAAAACCTTTGCGATTTTGGAAATTGCAGCATGTCAATTATACCTAACCTCTGCAAACATTCTGTGAAAAGCGCTTTTTTGCTGCGGCCCGCTACATGGGGTCTTAGTCTTAAACAGTCTATACACGTTAGATCCATGTTGGCCAAACCAACCGATTTCAGCAGATTTGGCCATCTATTATGTATGGGGTCATCCTGTGCAGGGCTCTATGTCTCCTTCAAAGTATAAGAAAGTGAAGAGAAAACAAGCAACTGCTTACCTGTTCTGAACATAAAACCCAACCTGACCCAGTACATAGTAATAAACATAGATTAGACATGTATCGTGTCCATGTAGATAGAGGGTGACCCCAGAATAATTGCCTGTTCAATGTACTACAGTCAAGAGCAGTGTCGGACTGCCCCGCCAGAGTACCAAAGGATCCTTCGGTGGACCAAGGCTCTAAAATAACAATTGTCCACCAAAATTGAAGGATGTTGTGGTCTATTTCCTAGGAGTATTTGGAAAGTGGGCTCCAGAATCATTTCATCTGGTAGGCCCAACCTCCCTCTATGGAACAATGATCTCTACTATTAGCCGTATTCCTACTTCTGCCACCATGCAATGGCTTCAGCTAAACACCCGCATGCGATGCCAGGTCAGAGGAGAGTAAATCTTAACCAATCCAGAAAGTGTCTCCATTAATTACACGCGGCTCATTTATTGCATGCTTGGAATGTGGACGCGAGCCAGGCCCTGAAATATAGATCTAAGAGCTGGAATCCGCTCCCTGCATGACAAATCCAAAGCCACATCTATGGCATCAGATTTTACACATACAGCGATCTGGTGGAATGCCTCCTTTGCTGTTAAATCTATGAATTATAAGCCATATTACAGCATATCATATATTCAGGATTTGATGCGTGGAGTCCTGCGTCCTCGCCCCTTTTTTCTATGATGTCTCAGCTATGTCACAATGAAATAAACTACATCAGCAGACTGACACATGGTAGTATGGAAGGTGCGGGGTCTCTGCACACACAGATATCAACCCAATATAGCCACTCCCATGTATGAGTTATCTGACCTACAAAGCCTATGGGAGAACATTCAGTACACTGTGCGGAGAGATAACAGGGGTGGGGAACACTAAGACACCGCAGCGCTGAATGAATAACAGTACTAGAAAATGCTTATTGTAAATGCTATGTAAAGAGCGTGAGGAGTAGTCACCCAGCTTTTCTGTAGACCCGATCAACAGAATTGCTTAGTTGTGGACAAGCTGTAAAAGGGATCATTACCATTTAGAATTATGGGAACATTGGGTGACACCAATTGTGGGAAATGCTTATAAGTTGTCACCCAGAAATATGACTAGCTACATGCACACGACTGTAGTGGTTTTAGTGTCCACAAATACTGATCAGCAATCCACAAAGTCAGTATGTCATCCTCAAACACTAATCCACAAAATGACTTGTATAGAACCACTACACTTGTCTGTGCCGCAAATGCGGACAAAAAATAGGACATGCTTCATAATTTGCTGACACCTTCTATGGCCAAAAAATGCATCGTGTGTGCGGGGACCGTACTTTTATTCAAATTGCGGATAAAATCTATGGCCATGTGCATGAGACCTAAGAGCCTAATAAATGGATGAATACTATTTCTAAAAACTTGACATCACACAGACCAATACAAGTCAATGGATCTAGTAACATATCCATATGTCCAGTCTTCAAACTCAGGGCATAATCTTATGAGGTTGTTAACAGAGAGAAGTGCACTGATTTGTAATGAGTCGGATTCATTACAAATTTTCTAAAAATTTTGGGTTTGACTGAACCTGAAATTTTTGGGATTACGCCACCCATGAATCATTATTAGGCCAGGGCTATAGTGCAACTTTTTGTAACGCTACTATTTAGCCACAGCTGCATTGGTTGAATGCATTCATTGTGTGCAATCTTGAATGCTACGGCTGTCACTAAATAGTTAAAATTGACACAAAAAGTCACAGTGTAGCCCCGGCCCTATACACTGGTGTCTTTGCACACTCCGGAGTATAATAAGCAGAGGCCTAGGGTATGTAAAGGAACACGGGTTGCCACAAGGGAGCCCAGGAGAGGTAATACAAGGTGAGTATGACTGTTTATTATTTTTCAGCACCACCCCTGGGCCTCTGCTTATTATACTCTGTGGTCGGAAGAAAACTGGCAGGCGAAACCTCGTGACTATTCACGAAACAAATCTAGCAAGGTTCACCCATCTCTAGTTGTAAAGCTTGTGCCACCCAGATTTCATACTTGGCAACAGAGCTACCCTAGGCAAAAGCTGGAAATCCCACCCTACCCCATATCTAAAATCTCACTTTTGTGGTCTTCCCCAGTCTAGAGATTTGGGTGTTATACAGGGCCATTTTGACACATTGGTGGGCCCAGTGCAAAGATTTCATAAGTGGCCCCCCCCCATCACCACCACTTTAGAAATACCTGATATGCACAAATTATATTGCCCCCTCAATGGCCCCCAGATACTATAATGCCCCTTAGTGGTCCTCACACAGTATAATGCCTCCCTAGTGGCCCCATACAATATAATGCTTCTCAGTGGCTCAGTGACCTCCAACTTTCAAAGGACAAAAAGAGTAATAGAATATGTTGTGCACTGCATGCGCCGTGGCAAATTAAGCCCCACCCACTTCCACATTGACCCGCCCATTTATTTTTGTGACCCCACACAGTATAACGCCCCTAAAGTCACCCTAACATGGTATGTCCCCACATTATAATGTCCCCTCCAGTTGCCCTTACAGCATACTGTCCTGTCTATCTGTTCCCACAGCATAATGTCCCCTTCCAAGTGTATCCACAGTTTAATGTCCCCCTCCATCTACCCCCACAGTTTAATGTCCCCCCTCCAGGTACTCCCACAGTTTAATGTCCCCCTTTAGGTGCCCCCAGAGTTTAATGTCCCCCTCCCGCTGCTCCCCCAGTTTAATGTTCATCTCTAGATGCCCCTACTGTATAATTTCCCCCTTCAGTTGCCCCAGTTTAATGTCCTCCTCCAGTTGCCACCTTTTTAATGTCCCTCTCCAGCTGCCCCACAGTTTAAAGTCCTCCTGCATTTGCCCCCACAATATTATGTCCCTCTCCTACCAAACAACAATTAAAAAAATACTAATACTCCCCTTTCCTCGCTCCCCTGCTGTCTCTGATCGAGAGTCTTCAGGGAGTCATGCTGTAAGTGACGTCATTACATCACACCTGCAGCTCCCGGAGCAGAGACAGGATGAATGGTGAAGCAGGGAGCTGACAGCCCCTTGCTTCACCATTGTCTTCATCTCATCAGCGTCCAGAGAACCCACTTCCCGAAACAAATGGAGGGCTGTCCTGTTGTCCCAAGGGGCTCCTACTTTGCTAGATCCTGAAAAGATGTTTTGTTCGGCTAATGCATTTCTGATGCCAATGCATTGCTGATCTCTGCTCTGCCTGATACCCTTGTCTGAACTCAGCTTACCCCTGACCAACTCATCTGTCGTGCCCACCCTGACTATCTGGCTGTTCCTGACCATGCATTAATTCCTCTGCTCTGACGTTCCTCTTGCTCTAGCCTGTATCTGGACTACATTCTTGCCTGACCCCTGGTGTCTCATGGCCATAGGCCAGTTGTCACCAACATTAACATCACTTTGGGAGGTAGTGACCTGGAGGCTACTTAGACAACACCCTTAGGCCCAATGTCAAACCGGTTTGGTGACACAGTGGGCACACAACCCTCTGACAATTATAATGCAATGAAAAGTGGAGTTGTACAGGCGCATCTCAATAAATTAGAATATCTTTGAAACGTTCGTTCATTTCAGTAATTCAGTAATACAATCCATAATCAGCGTCTTCCATGATTGTGTGTCCTACTGAACCAGACTGAGGGACCATTTAAAGGCTTAGGAAACCTTGGCAGGTGACACAATGAATTTACAAGACTGAACTTGGGTTTTCATTACCTGTAATCCATAATCAACATTTACAGAAATAAAACACTTGAAATAGAACACTCTGGGTGTAAAGAATCTAGAAAATATAGGAGGTCACTTTTTTAATTTAATTACTGAAATAAATAAATGTTTCAAAGATATTTATTGAGATGCACCTGTATATTTTCCGTATAGACGGAGGATGGACCCTCACAACCATTTTCTCTGATGGTCAATGTGTATGGTTGAGGCCTCTAATACTGGATTTCCCATTTTGGCCAAATACTACAATATACTAGTGATTATAACATTAGATTTATGGTCACCTATTTTTGCATGTAAAGAACCCTTTCTCATACCGATGCATCTCAATAAATTAGAATATCTTTGAAACGTTTATTTCTTTCAGTAATTGAATTTAAAAAGTGACCTATATTTTCTAGATTCTTTACACACAGAGTGTTCTATTTCAAGTGTTTTATTTCTGTAAATGTTGATTATGGATTACAGGTAATGAAAACCCAAATCTAAGAAAATTAGAATATTGTAAAAAAAGTTCCGTCTTGTAAATTCATTGTGTCACCTGCCAAGGTTTCCTAAGCCTTTAAATGGTCCCTCAGTCTGGTTCAGTAGGACACACAATCATGGAAGACGCTGATTATGAATTGTATTACTGAATTACTGAAATGAATGAACATTTCAAAGATATTCTAATTTATTGAGATACTCCTGTTTGTGCTAATAGGAAACACAGAGAAAGAGTTCAACCTCTGGGTAACTACATAACTACTAATAGTTTAAAGGGGTTGTCCCGGACCAATGCCTAAGTTGCATATTGATGACCTATCCATAGGATCCATCAGTATCAGATCAGTCGGGATTCGACACCTGAACCCGCACCGATCAGCTGTTTTACCTGTCACAAGCTGTATAACAGGTATACGGAACTAGCTTTGCTCCTATTCAAGTGAATGGGAGCAGAGCTGCAGTTCCTGACGCCACCACTACAGTGTACGAACAGGATGTTGTATACAGTGTATGGAGCTCCACGCTCTGTAGTAGTGGACACCCAGTTGTAAATATATTCATGAATTCTTAGGAGGAATAACAGAGGAACGGCACAAAAAGAGTTCCAGAATTGACATTTCATAGGAATACAATTATATACTAGAAGAGAAATGTCACAGTAATGCATCTTTATTACAATAATAATCCATACTAATAGCCTTCATACTTGAGGATACTATACATATAATCCTGTTAATGTATATAGTTCTACTCTATATACTCCTCAGCCTGTGTTCACTGTACTAGTAAGGCTTTTCGTGCCATGGTATGTGCTGAGCAGCCATGTGTCGGCACTTTTGCTCGGTCTTATGAAGTGGGTGTCAGGGCGGGTCTGTTGGTGCTGCTCCAGACTGAGCTCCTGCGTCTCCAGATAAATCTATACAGGCCTGCAGGACTGGCACAGCTATTAGATAAGCAACCCGTGTTACCAGGATAGATTGTAAATTCTATGTTACATTACTTTCGGTTATTTTACACATTTCTATGATTTTTAGAGCGTGAAAATAAAAGATCTCACAATTCTTAAAGGGGTTCTCCAAGACTTAATACTGATAGACTATCAATATGGAATCAGTAGGGACCTATACTGATCACCTGTGTTCACCCCAGTGTATAGAGTCAGAAGTAGACGGCTCTGTACACTGTGTAGTAGCTGTGCCGCGCTACTGCAGATCAGTTCCCATGTAAGTGAATGGGAGAGGAGATACCACGGTGCAGCCACTATACAGTGGATGGAGCTGACTATGACTCTGTACACCAGGGGTCCCCAAACTTTTTACACAGGGGGCCAGTTCACTGTCCCTCAGACCGTTGGAGGGCCGGACTATAAGAAAAACTATGAAAATCCCTATGCACACTACACGAATCTCATTTTAAAGTAAAACAAAAAGGGAACAAATACAACATTCAAAATAAAGAAATAGTAAATTTAAGTCAACAAACTCACCATTATTTCAATGAGAAGTATGGGCCTGCTTTTGGCTAATGAGATGGTCAATGTCCGGTTCCATATTTGCAAATAGGTCCAGCACTCTGCCCCCATATAAGTCCAGCTCTCTCCCCCATATAGGTCCAGCTCTTTCCCTCATATAGGTCCCATGCAGTCTCCCCCATATAGGTCCCATGCAGTCTCCCCCATATAGGGCCAGCTCTTTCCCCCATATAAGTCCCATGCCCCCCCCCCATATAGGTCCCATGCAGTCTCCCTCATATAGGGCCAGCTCTCTCCCCCATATAGGTCCAGGTCTCTCCCCCATATATGTCCAGCTCTCCCCCATATAGGTCCCATCAATCCCCCATATAGGTCCCATCAATCCCCCATATAGATCCAGCTCTCTGATCCCCCTCCATGCCCAGTAAAAAAAAAAGTGAAAATATACTTTACCTAGCACTGCAGCCGCTCCCGCGCTGTGGTCCCGGCTCCTCTGTCTTCGGCTGTAAGGCCTAGATGAGCACGTCGTGCGTCATGACGTGATCATTCTAGGTCCGGACGACGAGCGCCGAGTGTCTACACAAGAACGAGACTTCCCGTGTAGCGCTCGGTGGGTTATTTCAATTGTAAGCGCCTGTGCCCTCACAATTGAAATAACAAAAGGAAATTGCGACGCGGGCCAGGTAAATGGCCTCCGGGGGCCGGATGCGGCCCGCGGGCCGTAGTTTGGGGAGCCCTGCTGTACACTATGGAGATATCAGCTGATCTGTGGGGGGGGTTTCACTATTGTTAGTTGTGTGGTCACAAGTAGCCGTGTAGCACTAGCCGTACAGACAACACACATCTGTATGATCATGTGCATAGAGCTTTATGATGTCTTCATCAAATTTACAGAAACTTGGCACAAAAACAACATTTTCAAAAGTTTTCTGGCACGCCAAATGTGACCAGAATGTGTCACTTTCTCTATTTTGTGACCTGTTCATCATTTCTTAGAAAAGTGGATGCAGCAGGGCTGAGAACAATGTGGGCAGGGACAGGGATGCCTCAGCTCCACAGATTTACTATAACTTACTCCTCGACTGGTGCAAATTTCAATTTTGGCATGTGGGATGCACCATATAAAGTGTTTGCAGACTCTTAAAGGGGTTGTCCAGTTTCAGAAAAATATTGGGACACAAATGTTATTGTTTGTATTATGAAAAGTTGTACAATTTTTCAATATACTTTCTGTATCAAATGCTCATGGTTTTTTAGATCTCTGCTTGCTGTCATTCATTCTGCTTACTACCAGTGGATAAAAATCAGTCCATGGTCATGTGATGTACAGTGCATGGTCATGTGATATACAGTCCATGGTCATGTGATGTACAGTCCATGGTCATGTGATATACAGTCCATGGTCATGTGATGTACAGTCCATGGTCATGTGATGTACAGTCCATGGTCATGTGATGTACAGTCCATGGTCATGTGATGTACAGTCCGTGGTCATGTGATGTACAGTCCGTGGTCATGTGATGTACAGTCCATGGTCATGTGATGCATCATGCGCCTGTGTATCCATCACATGACCATGGACTGTACATCACATGACCATGGACTGATTTTTATCCACAGTTGTAAGCAGAATGAATGACAGCAAGCAGAGATAACCGTGAGGAATTGATACAGGGAATATATCTGAAAATTGTGCATTATACAAAAAAATAACATTTGTATCCCAATATTTGTATAAAACTGGACAACCCCTTTAATAATGGCGCATGTTCACCAGCGACGCGATGAATTAAGACTGCCAGAGGAAATGCCTGTCTTAATAATTCCCCCCAAGGTTTCAGAGAAGGATCAGTTTTTATAAATGTACCCCACAGTGTTAACACATGCCCTATGAAGGGATCTGCTGTAAATAACATTACTGGTATTCAGTCCCTTGGAGAGATAAGACGCCAGTAGGTGCCAGCTCACTGAGCTGTGTATTTGACTTGCTTGTATAACTGGCGTGCCCAACACATGATCATCACAATTCTGGCCATCGCATAACAGCTGTTCATAGCCCGGGGCCGGACGCAGAACTTCTCTATTATCACTATTTACTCGCTTGGCATGTGATTGTAGCGTGTTCCATCCTAGTCTAAATAGCATTAATATCATATAACCTTAGCAAATCCTTAAATGGGGTTTTCTAGGACTAAAACATTTATGACCTATCTCTAGGATAGGACATCGATATCATATAGGCAGTGCCCGACACCTGCCATAGACCACTCCCCCTCCTCATGTCAGTGACATCATGTCCCTTGGTCAAATGAATTGAACTCAGCTGCAATACCAAACACAGCCACTATAAAATGTACAGCGCTGTACTTGGTAAACAGAGATGAGGCTCCAGCATTTGTCTGAGCTCATTGGTGGGGGTGCTCATTGTCAGACCTCCACCAGTTTGATATTGATGCCCTATTCTAAGAGTAGGTCATTATATCATAGCTAAAAAAAACATGCAATATTTGATACTTTTGTGTCAAAAAGACAAAAGTGTTGTAGGTATGACACCTTTATTGGCTAACCAGAAAAATTATATTTGCACAAGCTCTGAAAGCACAGAGGATCCTTCTTCAGGCAAATGTTAGTGAGATGAGGTAGGGTAATAAAACTGAGGTTATAGGGGTGATGGATTGGAAGGGGGGGGTTGTAGTCTGATGGAGGGGACATGGATTATGTCCATGTAAGGGCTCATAAATCCAGGAGTCCTTCTGTCAATGATCTGAATTTTATCAGCTTTAATTCCCAGATTTTTCTCTGTCATTCTTGAGGAGACCTTCTAGAATGAGGACTTCTAAGTCTGACAAGCTATAGTCTGGCCCAGAGAAATGTTTTCCCACATAGTGATCCAGCTGAAACTTTATTGTGTGTCTGTGTAAATTCATCCTGGTCTGCTTGGTCACCCTGGTTTTGTTTCTCCAGTGTAAATTCCTTCATTGGGGCACCTTGTAGACAGTATCATGTACAACACATTGGAGGATGTACAAGAAAATGTTCCAGAAATGTTATAGTCCTGCTGTGTTTGATATGTGGACCATGTGTGATGACAAGACGTGGGTACAAGGCTTGCGTTTTTTGCTGTTGCATGTTGCATGTCTGTGATGGGGACATGAGGACACTTCTAGCCAGGAGATTCCTTAACCACTTCAGTACCGGCCCAATTTCTGGTCCAGACCAGACACATTTTCGGGTTTTTTTGTATATGCGGTTTTGAGGGCTGTAACATTTTTATCATTTGGGTTATTCAACTAATTTCTGCATCTTTTTTCGGTGACACATAGGGCTTTATTTTTATGTTATTTTTATTTTTGCATGTGTTTTAATTTTTTTTATATATAAACAAAAGAGGAGGGAAAACGTGTCCGTTTTTCACTTTTCATTTTTTATTTTTTATTTAATAACACTAAGTGCTACTAAAAAACTTTATAAAATAGTTTTTACTCTCCATTACGGTAATTTTTATTTTGTATGGTGTCGTCGGGGGTGGGGCTATAACTTTAATAACGGCGTTTTATTGGCGTATTATTTTTTAAATTATTTTATTTACTTTTTTTTAAACTTTTCTATTCATTTTTTATTTATTTATTTATTTTTTTTACATTGTGTCCCCATAAGGTCATAATAAACCTTTGGGGACATCTGATCACAATTTTTTTGTTGGGGAGGCTGATTTACCCTGTAACTGGGGCTGGTACATTTAGCCCCAGTTGCAGGAGGAATACAGCCTCCTGCACGTTACTACAGAGCTGATCTTGGTCTTGTAGGACCCAGCAGTTCTTGAAGATGCTGCACCCGGCGGATCACATGACCGCCACGTCAGAGAGCGGCTGCAAGATGGCGGCACCCATAGTGCTGTATACAGCGCTCATTGAGTGCTGTATACACAGCGATAGGGAAGGCAGGGAAGGTAATAAACTTTCCCTGTCTTCTCTCTGGGAGCTCCGGCTGAAGTTACAGCCGGCTACCAGTTTCAGCAACTACACGATCTTGTGCAGCTGCTGAGTTCTGCTTGGACGTACTGGTACATCCTTGCAGAACAAGGCAATCACCCCTTGGATGTATATAGTCTATGGGCGGTACGGAAGTGGTTAAGTTTGGTGGCTGTTTATATGTGAGCAGGGGTGCATCTTCCATAAGGCGACCTGAGGCAATGGCCTCAGGCAGTGCCTCATGGAATAAACTAGAGGGCAGCATTTTTTTTTATATTGGCTGATATTTATTATATTATTGCAATAGGTAGTGGCTGATAATTTTTACTCACCTGTCCACGCTCCTTTCCAGACTGCCCACCCATGCCACCTATAGGCGGTAATGCTCTCATGTCATGATGCTGAAGAACACCAAGACGCTCCCGTCCTGGCGTTCTTCAGCATCGGCAACAGTGAGCTCTGGAGGTGGCAGTGGAGGGCGGTTTGAACAGGAGCGTGTACAGGTGAGTAAAAATGATCGGTAGCAGCCTAGCATATACTGGGGAAGGATTAAAAAAAAAAAGTGGGTCCTAAACTGGAGAGGGGTAAAAAGGGGGTCATATACTGTGTGTAGGCCATAAAAAAGGGGTCATATACTGTGTGGGGGCAAATAAGGGGGTCGTATACTGTGTGGGCCATAAGAAAGGGGTCATATACTACGGGGGGCCAAAAGCAGGGTCATATATCGTGTGATGAGCTAAAAAAAGGGGGACATATACCGTGTGAGGGGCCAGAAAAAGGGGCTCATGTATCATGTAGTGGGTCAAAAAAATAGGGTGTTATACTATGTGTGGGCCAAATAAGGGAATCTGCCAATGGGGGCGTGTCCTAATTAGGGGCGCTCCATCATGCAACCAAAGATAGTCTGGTTGGGTATTTTTCTTATTTTTTTGAGGGGGGCACTTTTTTATAGTTCGCCTCTGGCAGGTTCACCCCTGTAAGTGAAGAGAGGCAAATCTGGGAACACTTCATTGAGTTTATTGTCCCTGTAAAATATTGGTTGAAGGTGACTTTCTTAAAAAAAAAAAAAAAAAAAAAATGCTTTTTAAGTGGAACTGCAAAATCCTGCAAACCCCTAATGTTAAGCCCCTCTGGCACATAAGACACCGGTATTATAAATGGCATGTGTTAGGCGGGGTCCTGTTACATATTTTGCAATGGGGCCCAGAAGCGTTAAGTTCTACGTCTTTGAGATCCTATGGTTTGTACAGTACAAGACCTGTGAAATTACAACATAGCATTTTATCTTCGCCTCCACCCAGAATGTTAGCTCCCCCATTATCAGAGTGAGGCGATGCAGATGAGCTGTTACTACGCGGGACATAAGACACCATTGCCGTAACATAATAAATTATCCCCTACCCCCACCTATGTCAATAGCAGACATCCCAAGTTCCCCTGTTTCAATATAGCATTGGTTGCATATGCGCATTTCCACTCCATTCACTTCTATGGGACTGCCAGTTCTACCCAAACATGATAGAGATGAATGGGATGAGGGCACATGCACAAATGCTGCTCCATTCAGATCGGGTCTGGGATAATGTAAGGGTGCATTCACACTTTATTTTTCAGTGTCCATCAGATGTATATATCAGGAGTATTTTCTGATGTATATCTGTGACGGAGAAGCAGGTGTGGGATCAGTAATGGTGACCATAGCAGCAAATATAAAGGGTCTCTCCCATACAGTGGTGCACCCACATATCCTGCATTGTCTGTTTCCTCATACTGTATGTGTACAGTTATGTGAGTTATGTGAGTTATAGGCCGCAGCTATAAAGATCTCTCAGTGCAGCAGGTTTTACCAGGTCTGCCCTATATAGGATATAATCCGTGTGTACTTAAAGTGTTTATTTACCTTCTTTAACCACTTTTACTCTATGGACTATCTCAAGGAGATTAACAAGGTGCGGCTCTTGCTATGCAACCACATACGACTCTGTACAAATAGCAAATACAAGGGGATTAATATTAATATATACACATGCCATATATACTAAGCATTTCCAAGAAGAAATCAAGTGAAGGCAAGTGGATGATGTTCACCACTGACATAGTCCAGTATTACCAGCCCAAACTGAATATGGAGTCTGTGACTGCAGGGAGTACTCATATCCCATGCCCATAGACCCCCCAGGCAACACTTCCCACTCCTCGACACCCCATTTACCAAGCTTGATCAGCCCTCCCTTGGTCATGGCATTATTCTTATCCATGCACCAGAATTGGTAGACATGTTTTTATATACCCCAGCAAACCTACCAGCTTACATCAGAGCACATCCACAAAAGCGTGGAAATATGGCCACCACAGCCTAAGTTCCTCAGCGCCCCCTCCAACCCCCCCCCCCAAAAAAAATGCATTCCTGCACACACTATTATGTGCAATAGTGGCTCCTGCACACAGTATTATGCCCCATAGTGGTCCCTGCACACAGTATTATGCCCCATAGTGGCCCCTGCACACAGTATCATGCCCCATAGTGGCCCCTGCACACAGTATCATGTCCCATAGTGGCCCCTGCACACAGTATCATGCCCCATAGTGGCCCCTGCACACAGTATCATGCCCCATAGTGGCCCCTGCACACAGTATCATGCCCCATAGTGGCCCCTGCACACAGTATCATTCCCCATAGTGGCCCCTGCACTGAGTATTTTGCCCCATAGTGGCCCCTGCACAAACTATTATATGTCCCATTGTGGACCACCCATGAACAATTATTATACTCCGGGGTCTTTTCAGACCCCGGAGTATAATGATCGGAGACCCAGGGGAGGATACAAACATAAAAAAACAATGTTGCTTACCTGTTCCTCGCTCCGGTCCACTCCCTGCTACTTCGGCCTTCTTCAATCTTGGACTAGGCCGGCGTCACGTGATGCGGACCGGCATCGCGACGCAAAATGACGTCTGCTGACGTCTGGGACCAAACAGGCCCCAAGCCTGGAGAAGCGTAGGAGAGGTAAGTACATTGTTTTTTATGTTCCCTCACCTCCCCTGGGCCTCCGATTATTATACTCCGGGGTCTGAGACCCCGGAGTATAATGATAGCAGTGATTGTGGGATTCAGCCTGCGGCCTCACATACCGATCCCCGCTCCTGCTCACAGCCGCCTCCGCAAAATCAGAAGCGCAGGCGGCCGTGAGCGGGACCCCGGGGAACGGTAAGTTATAGGGCCCGTTACCTGCTGGGGTTACTCCAGCAGGTAACGGCCTATTAAAAAAAAAAAAAAAAAAAAAGCATCGGGGGCCCGCGGGGCCCCGTAATGTCCCAGGCCCTGTGGCAGCTGCTACCGCTGCTTCCCCGGTAGTTACGCCCCTGGTTCTGTCATGTTTGTTACCTTTTTTTAAGGGAAGAAAAAGTCCTGCATGCAGGACTTTTTCTTCTGTCAGAAAAAGTAAAAAACATGACAGAGGAAAGCTTCCATCATGTTTTTTACAAGGGGGTGAATGCAGAGGGGCTCCATCTACCTTCTAGGATTAATGTCCATTAATTTTATCCTATGACGGAAGTGTGAATACTGACATGTCCACCTTTGATTGGAGCTTAGAATCACACCCCTTGTCTGCTCCTGCCTGACACCGCCCACCTGACAGTACAGAACCTAAATAACACATCAGGCACCAAAACTAACAGCACTTATTGCTCAGGAATGGTGGGGGCTAGAGAAAAAAATTCCAACTGTGCCAGAATTGGCGGGTTAACATATGCTAAGGACTGGATTCGGTGGAGGTGGTGGTGAAAGGTCCTCTTTAAACTAAATATCTATACTTTGCACTGTAATGGGGATAACAGGTCAGCAAAAAGGACCAACATAGAACCTGTTTTGTGGTCTGATAAAATATGGACGTCTGAATAAGATCACTAAATCCATGTATTCAGTGTGCTGTCTGTGGTGAACATGGACTATAAAAATATGATGTCAAGGGTTTGCCCACATGGAACATGAATTGCACATAGAAAATCTGCCAAGAATTATGCAAATCCATAAGAGTCACATGCAGATTTCTTGCTTCTTGGAAGGAATGAAATCCAGAGTTAAAATCTGAACATAAAGTAACACACTGCAGATATAAAATCCACAACGCAGGTCGCTTTCCACTCGGATTCCTGAATGATTTTTCTACAGAGTATGGATGAGGTTTGGTAATGTGTAATCCACTCTGCAGCTACTAGTAAATGCTGCCCTGTGTGGACGTACGCTTAGGGTTGTACCAAATCCACACAATAAGACTGAGTGCAAAGACCATATAACTGCTCAGGGTGTGTCTTATGGCCCTGTGTGAGTCCATGTGTTGCCATATGAAGTCTCCAAGACGTAGTAAATCATATACAGTCATGGCCAAAGGTTTTGAGAATGATACAAATATTAATTTTTACAAAGTCTACTGCTTCAGTTTTTCTAATGGCAATTTGCATATACTCCAGAATGTTATAAAGAGTGATCAGCTTAACAGCAATTACTTGCAAAGTCAATATTTGCCTAGAAAATGAACTTTATCCCCCAAAACACATTTCAACATCATTGCAGTCCTGCCTTAAAAGGACCACCTAACATCGTTTCAGTGATTGCTCCATTAACACAGGTGTGGGTGTTGATGAGGACAGGGCTGGAGATCAATCTGTCATGATTAAGTAAGAATGACACCACTGGACACTTTAAAAGGAGGCTGGTGCTTGCCATCATTGTTTCTCTTCTGTTAACCATGGTTATCTCTAAAGAAACACGTGCAGTCATCATTGCACTGCACAAAAATGGCCTAACTGGGAAGAGTATTGCAGCTAGAAAGATTGCACCTCAGTCAACAATCTATCGCATCATCAAGAACTTCAAGGAGAGAGGTTCCATTGGTGCCAAAAAGGCTCCAGGGCGCCCAAGAAAGACCAGCAAGCGGCAGGACCGTCTCTTAAAAGTGTTTCAGCTGCGGGATCGGGCTACCAGCAGTGCAGAGCTTGCTGAGGAATGGCAGCAGGCAGGTGTGAGTGCATCTGCACGCACTGTGAGGCGGAGACTCTTGGAGCAAGGCCTGGTCTCAAGGAGGGCAGCAAAGAAGCCACTTCTCTCCAGAAAAAACATCAGGGACAGACTGATATTCTGCAAAAGGTACAGGGAGTGGACTGCTGAGGACTGGGGTAAAGTCATTTTATCTGATGAATCCCCTTTTCGATTGTTTGGAACATCTGGAAAACAGCTTATTCGGAGAAGAAGAGGTGAGCGCTACCACCAGTCTTGTCTCATGCCAACTGTAAAGCATCCTGAAACCATTCATGTGTGGGGTTGCTTCTCAGCCAAGGGAATCGGCTCTCTCACAGTCTTGCCTAAAAACACAGCCATGAATAAAGAATGGTACCAGAATGTCCTCCAAGAGCAACTTCTCCCAACTGTCCAAGAGCAGTTTGGCGCTCAACAATGCCTTTTCCAGCATGATGGAGCACCTTGCCATAAAGCAAAGGTGATAACTAAATGGCTCAGGGAACAAAACATAGAGATTTTGGGTCCATGGCCTGGAAACTCCCCAGATCTTAATCCCATTGAGAACTTGTGGTCAATCATCAAGAGACGGGTGGACAAACAAAAACCAACAAATTCAGACAAAATTAAAGCATTGATTCTGCAAGAATGGACTGCTATCAGTCAGGATTTGGTCCAGAAGTTGATTTAGAGCATGCCAGGGAGAATTGCAGAGGTCCTGAAGAAGAAGGGTCAACACTGCAAATATTGACTTGCTGCATTAACTCATTCTAACTGTCAATATAAGCTTCTGTTACTCATAATATGAATGCAATTATATTTCTGTATGTGATAAAAACATCTGACAAACACACATAAAAACCAGAGGGCAGCAGATCATGTGAAAATATAATATTTGTGTCATTCTCAAAACTTTTGGCCATGACTGTACATGGCCTGCTGCATGACAAAGCACAGCAATACAAGCAATACTGAGCTGACTGAATGCTTCTGCTATTCTGACACCTAGTGGACAATATTAGGTACTGCATATGCCCTGACAAAGTTTGTCAGTTCTAATCTCGGGGCAGACTTCTCAGAAATACATGAGCATTTGACGTACAACACCGCCATAGTTAATGCTTTCAATAAACTAGCCCATTTTCTGTGGAACCCAATTAAATGGGACTTGTTACCACCCAAAACAGGGAATTCCCACAATATCTTTGTTCAGCACCTGTATTCTGTAGACATTCTCTATCCTTTCTGAGTTCCTCTATATGAAAATGAGCCTTTGGTATGCTAATGATGGACTGACAAGTGGGAGGTTCGAGCACTCCTCTGTCCAATTTCTAGCTTTCTAGAAGCTTGGCAAACACAGCCAAAGTTATGTCAAAGTGAAAGTGACATTATTATACTCTGGGGTCTCTTCAGACCCCAAAGTATAATAGATGGAGGCCCAGGGGAGGTGTAAAAAATAAAAAAAACATTCATACTCACCTTCCCTTACTGCATTTGGGCCTCCTCATGGCGTTCAGCACTCTCCTGGTGATGTCATGTGCCCAGGGTCACTGCTGAGGCCTGTCATTGGGCCTCAGGAGTGACATGACATCATGATGCTCAGCGTGCCCATGTGACCACTGGTGGCCCAATCACAGACCTCAATAGTGACCCCGGGTGCATGACAACATAGAGGAGGCTGAGAGAGAGCGCCAGATGCCACAAAAAGCCTCACATGAGGTGACGGAAGGTGAGTATGAATGTTTATTTTTTATTTTTACACCTCCCCTGGGCCTCCACCTATCAGACTTTGGGGTTTAAAGAGACCCCAGAGTATAATGTGGCGGCCATTTTAGTTCACCCGAGATTAATCTCCAGTTGTTTGGTTTCATAAGGAAAAAATTGAAATATTCGGGTTGAACCCGGATTGCTATGGGTCGGTTCGCCCATCTCTATTAAGGACTAAATAGTTTCTGGAATAATATAGTTGAGTTTATTAATGCACATCCACGTAGGCAACAGTGGCTGGCTGTCAATAGCAGGACATGTATTTTGTGCCTTGACACCAAATTTCCTTCTACTAGGCATCTGGAAATGCTCCGAGCAGAGACAGAGGTGTGCAATGAAGGCGCCACCTGCATCTAGATGGTGGACAAGGAAATAAGTTGTAGAACTTTTCAGTAAATAATCTATATTTGCTGAACAGTAAAGACCATTTCTAAGTCACTAATGTCACAAAAAGGTCATAAAAAATAAATTAGAACAGAAATTTGGACCTAAAAAGATATGATGATAACTCTAGGTTCACACATGTGCTTGGGTTTCCCTTCTTCGGGTCCGCTTGAGGACCCAAAATACGGAAACCTAATCTGCTTAAAAGCAGTTACCCTCAGAAACCAGAGGAACCCAAAGACTATAATTGGGTCCGCCAGGTTTCCGCCTGAAAAATACGGAGAGAAAAGTCCTGCTTGCAGAATGGGGGACGGAGTGTCTGAATGGTGTTCAAGCGCAGATGTGAACCCAGTCTAAAAGGTTTTAAAGAGGACCTGAAACATCTCTAGAGAAGTGAAACTGGTGCCATACCTTTAATGTTGCGGCTTCACCAAGGTCCCATGCACACGTCTGAGTCCTGTCTGTGGAAAGCGGTCTGTGTGTGGGCTCTATGTCCCAGACTGAACTCAGCCGTGTGCATAAAAAACTGTTTGCTACGGTAATGAACTGACACCTGACAGCTTTACGTCAGTTTAATACAATATCATTCGGGAGCTCACCCCATGATAGCTTACTATGATGCAGTGACTTCAGTTTGGGACATATGGCCCATACACAGACCGTTTTTCACGGACAGGACTCTGCTCTTTTCTTTTTCCTTCCTAATTCATCCACAGTTGGTGCCCTTAGGGCCGGCTATTTTACAAGTACCATTCAGGCTCTGGCAAATTTGGTTTTAACTGCAATTCTCCTTACTTATCTTGCTATTTACTATCTCCTGAGGATCTTGCGCTATTCAGTAGGCGAATTTATGAGAATGAGAATTTATGATCTCTATTAGTTGCTACCCTTAGCTGTCCTGAGTGGTCATTATTTAGCAGTGTTGGGTGGAGCTGGATACTATATATCCTGGGGGAGACGGTCGACCTGTATATCCCAGGGTTTAGCTGGTCATGCTTTATCTGTTTATTTAAATGCTTTACATTTATAGGACTAGTAAAGGTATTAGCAATCTTTAGGAGAACATTTATGTATTTGCTCCTGATTGCTGGGACTTGTAGTGCACCTTCCCCAAGGTGGCGTGTAGGCTTTATCTTAACCAGTCAGCCCAAACTTATCAGTGGGGGAGTGATGCATGCTATCAGTTCCAGTATAAGAGTATATTTATTGGTCTCTTAAGCCCATATTTATATATGGGGTATTTATAGGGACTATGGGCATCTCAGTGTAATGTAGCTGTATGTTCGGCACTCATTTTAATCTATATCATTAAAGGTTACATTTTATCTTATTATATTTGTGAAAACCCAATCCTGTGATTTGCCCTTAGGGCCCATGCACTTGACTGAGTGCAGTGTATGGGTCAGTGAAAACAGATCAGATGGCCCACGGACTGGTATCTGTACATTGGCTGGATTTCCTGGCCTGAACACAGTCAAGAGACTGGGACTCCAAACAACATAGTGATCTATGATGCTAGCACAGTAAAGCAGCGGACAGGCAGGTGCTATTACTATCATAGATTACTGTGTTGCTTGGAGTCTGGACCATGTACAGACCAGATTTTCAGACCCATATTCTCCGGTATGCAGAAGGCCTTATAGGTGCGTGTTTGCACCTGTAGGACGACCCAGTGTTCAGACCCAAGTGAGGATCTACAGAGACAAACTCATAACATCACAGGGGTCAACCTCATAAATGGTTTATTTTTTACCTGCGGCTGACACTGGTGACAATGTCCTGTAATGGTTCTTTTCTGATTCTCTCTTCATCTGTCCCCATCAATGTCATGTGGGCTTGATATGTCACCACTACAGCAGCATCATGTGACGACACACCACAGCATGGCGCAGTGAGCCAACGACCAGTGGGGTACCAGGGAAGCATTGGCATGGGCGCAGCAGAGGACTGGTAAGGTGGATATTACTGCTTATGTTATTTTATAGCATTGTCAGCTGTCTGTAAAGTTTTGTGGGGTTGGAAATTCTGATATTATTGGAGTTGACTATCAGATACTATTATAAGTAGGAACCTAAAGACGTCAGTTCTGAGTCTAATAGATTTGCTGGAAGATCAGACCAAGGAATGGCGCCACCTATTGATGTCCCACTCTGCACTACCGAGGAACAGTTTTGGAGGACGACTTCTGGTTTATACATCAAACAGCGGTAAGCGGAGGCGATGGAGAACTAACTAATAACAGGTGCTTACAATGTTATGGCCTGCGGGGTCAGGGTCACCAAAACAGACCCCCAGCTGTGACCTGCAGGAAGTCATGGTTTGCAAAGTAAATAGGACAAAATCACTTAACCCATGATGCCATTTGTGCAATGTGAAAAAATATTTAAAAATTAACAGTAAACAGCACCTGAACCCTGCTATGCTTGTACACAGTCGGAGGAATTTACTAAACTTTCATACCAGTCTCTTGGCACAAAAATAGTGCATTTTTCGTGCACGCTTTTTGAGCCAAAAAATGCTAAACTTTTGTCCATTTCTGACCATCTCGCCACTTTCGAGATAGGTGGGCAGAGTGGGGCAAGGATCAAGGTGGGCCAGGGCAGGCATGCTTCAGCCTGACAGATTTACTGTAACTCGTGCCAGAAAACCAGCATGAGTTATAGCGGATATCTACCCCAGTCCCTGATAGACATAGATTTCAGGTGTGGTGCACGGGACCTTGTGTGCCAGAATTATTAGGAGGTCAGAGCCTCTTAATAATTCTGGTGCATCTGCTGCCAGTACTCATAATATAAAGACCAGCACATGATATGCCAGTCTAAATAAGTCTTCTGCAGTGTCATCTGCTGCATTATCACCATGGGTTGGGCTGGATGTAGAAGAACAGTCGGTACTCTGGTTTCCTCCCACACTCCAAAGACATACTGATAGGGAATATAGATTGTGTGCCCTATATGGGACAGTATAATCAATATAACATAAAGGCATTTATAACACAATAAAGTGGGATAATAGATTGAAATAAACATAAGGAAAAATATCCCTAGGCGAAGCCTTTTGTTGTAGGCGAAACGCGCGTCAGGCGGTCGCATGGTCTGTAGCTAAAAATTTGTAACAACCAGATTATCATATATTTTTTCTATGGCCTATTCTTTGCTATATCTTAGCACTTATAGGTGTTTTTTTGAATAGGTCTTCCTGATAAGAACTATGTTTCTTGAATTTTATTTTTTGATATACCGTTATGCTTAATTTATTAACATTTTTATGGTACAGTAATACCTCGTACATTCGCGAGGTTAGGGTCCAGAACCGGTCGCGGATCGCGAGGAATCGCGAATGTTTGGTACAAGCGCTTAGAAGAGCTTACAATGCCGATTTCTAATGTTTAACCCCTAAATATCAATAAACTTTACCCTACAGTACTGTACAGTATACTAAAGTATACTGTACAGTACTGTATATTAATACATTCATTCATTTTTCTTATACACTCACAGTAAAATGAAACTAATTACCGGGTACGTAACGAACAGGACGCTACTACCCAATAGCGAAGGTGTTTTTTTTTTATTAAATTTCACAGATCTGAGAAAAAAGAGCAAAATCTATATATGTTAGTTGCCAAAAAAATATCGCGAATCTGTGAATTCGCAAATTCGGAAACGCGAGTGTACGAGGTATTACTGTATTGATATCTGGTTTTTCACATGTTAATGCTTTATATACGGTGCCATGTAATCTATCTGGTATAACTGGTACACTATTTGACTTTACAAGTCCTACACCTTCTATATGTATTGTTATATTCATATTTGTGATGTTATTGTAGTGTCCATGTATGTGTCTTTTATTGGATACTAATAAATATTTATGAATTTTATATTGGTGTGGATATTTTTCCTTATGTCTATATGGGACAGTGACTGTCAATGTCTGTAAAGCGCTGCGGAATATGATGGCGCTATATAAGTAAGCATAATAAATAAATAAATAAATTTCTCCTGACTTGTCTATTTTAGTAAATACTTACATTTCCCATAAAATACTCTGGAGTCTGGTGCATCTTTTCTTAGAAGTATGTAATGATTTTCTTTTATTCTTCCTGGAACTGAATGAATCAATTTGGATCATTCCCCTTGTCAGTAGGGTGTGGTACTACACATGAACAACAATATCTGTCATCATAAGGATCTAGCAGACCCAGTTTTTATTTTCAAGATATATAAGCGGTGACTGTGGTTCTTACGCTATGTTCACATTGGCGATCGGGTGTCCAATGTTTTGGCTTATAGGAGGAACTGAACAAAGGAAATGGACTGCTAAAACAGCAGAGACCAACGGTGACCAACAAACCCAATCAGAGTCAGACTGAAGGGTCTAGGGCCCACGAAAAGAACTATTTTCCCTGTATCATCATCCCCTCTAGTACTGTGCATGCCCCAATAGCTCCATGCATGTGCAAAATTATAGTAAGGGTGCTGTGATGCAGACATAGCACATAGGCCTGTCATCAGGAATTTTGAGCCCCCCCACAGTATAATGCTCCACATGGTATATAATGCTCCACAGTGCCCTCCACAGTATAATATACTCCCCACAGCCCCCACACAGTATAATATGCTCCCCATAGTAGTCCCACACATTATAATTACCCACTGTGGCCTTACAAAATATAATATACTCCCCAGAGCCCGCCTCCCAAAATAGTATAATGCTCCACAGTGGCCAGACACAGTATAATATGCTCCCTACAGTGCCCCCTCAGTATAATGCTCGATGGTGGCCCCACACAGAATAATATGCTCCACAGTGGTCCCACCCAATATAATATGCTCCACAGTGGCCCCATGCAGTATAATATGCTCTCCAGCAGCCACACACAGTATAATAAGTTCTCCACAGTGCCCCCCAAGTATAATGTTCCACAGTGGCCCCACATAGAATAATAGATTCCCCACAGTGCCCCCTGTATAATGCTCCACAGTACCCTCCACAGTATAATATGCTCCCCAGAGCCTCCACACAGTATATTATGCTCCCCACAGTTGTCCCACATAGTATAATTACCCACTGTGGCCTTACAAAATATAATATACTCCCCAGAGCCCACCTCCAAAAATAGTATAATGCTGCACAATGGAGAGACCCAGTATAATATGCTCCCTACAGTGCCCCCCAGTATAATGCTCGACAGTGGCCCCACACAAAATAATATGCTCCACACAGTGGTGAACCTAGCCTCTTTGCTGCCTGAGGCGGACTATAGAAAGACACCCCCCCCCAAAAAAAAAAAACACACTGTTATCGTCGCACAATATACACAATACACAAAGTTAAAAAACTGTTTTTAAGAATTCTTCTTCCTGTATTACTTCAGTATCAGATCAACAACACGGCATTAACAATGAAAGTAACTTCACACATCTTCTGCTTGGTGGATGGATCGAGCCCACGTGGCCCCCATTCTCTATAATAGGAGCCCAGCAGATAGCTGAGTACTGGACTTTGGGTATCTTTGGCACTCCCATTAAAGTGAATGAGAGCCACGCGGGGTCGTCCACCCACCAAATGACACACCTATATATGGCTGCGGTCAGGCTGGATTCCCACCCAGTGAGGGGAAAAAACCCAATTCTCAGGCTCAGTGGGGGTCTCAGCAGACAGACCCCCATCAATCAGGTATTTATCCTCTATCATTTAGGTGAATACAGGGCAGTAACATTTTGTGACTTACAGGTGACGTCTCTGACTAATCCTTCACATTTCCCTTCTCTTCCCTTTGGACCGCCATGACCACTTCTTCCAGCTGTGACTTGTCTCTGTAAAGTTTGCAACACAGACATCTTTGGCTCCTCACTTTTCCAGGCATCCAACCCACATTGTCCTCACCTACACACCCATCCTGCTGCTACCCCAATTATAAAATATATGATATAACCCCCCATAATGAATAATACTCCCAAGTGCATCTTTATATTAATAATGTCCGTGTGTACCCTGTATAAATAGTGCCCCTTATTAATAATGCCCCAGGTGTTAACTAATTAAAAGGTTTTCCAGGTCATTAATAAACTAATCAGTGGGGCTCAAAAACCCAGGACCCCCACTGATCAGCTGTTTGAATGGTACCTGTGTAAGCGCTGTGACCGCTTCTCTGTTTACATAGTGTAATTCATCTCATAGCGGCCATGTAATGTAACTACAGCCTCGTCCTGTACATGTCTACAGTATGTGACAAGGCTACAATTACATCACACGGTCACTATAAACAGACAGCGTATAATATAAACAGGTGCCATAGCCCATGTTTATAGCACCCCATTTACACACACTATAATGTTCCACAGCAGCCCCTGCACACAGTATTACACAGTGTTATGGCCCGCAGCGGCCCCTGAACACTGTATTATGCCTCGCAGTGGCCCCTGCACACAGTATTATGCTCCATAGTGGCCCCTGCACAGGGTATTATGCCCCACATTGGCCACTGCACACAGTATTATGTTCCACAGCAACTCCTGCACACAGTTTTATGCCCCATATTGGCCCCTGCACACGGTATTATGCTCCATATTGGCCCCTGCACACGGTATTATGCTCCACAGTGGCCCCAGCACACGGTATTATGCTCCATAGTGGCCCCTGCACTGGTATTATGCTCCATAGTGGCCCCTGCACTGGTATTATCCTCCATAGTGGCCCTTGCACTGGTATTATGCTCCATAGTGGCCCCTGCACTTGTATTATGCTCCATAGTGACCCCTGCACCCGGTATTATGCTCTATAGTGGCCCCTGCACTCGGTATTATGCTCTATAGTGGCCCCTGCACTTGTATTATGCTCCAGAGTGGCCCCTGCACAGGGTATTGTGCTCTACAGTGGTCCCTGCACAGGGTATTATGTTCTATAGTGGCCCCTGCACTCGGTATTATGCTCTATAGTGGCCCCTGCACTCGGTATTATGCTCCATAGTGGCCCCTGTGCAGGGTATTATGCTCTACAGTGGTCCCTGCACAGGGTATTATGCCCCATAGTGGACCACCCATGAACTATTATTATACTCTGGGGTCTTTTCAGACCCCAGAGTATAATGATTGGAGACCCAGGGGAGAATACAAACATAAAAACCAGAGTTACTTACCTATCCTGGACACCGGTGCACTCCTTGCAGCTTTCGGCCCTGTTTAATTGCGCACACACGTCACGTGATCAGGCCGGCGACGCGACCTGATGACGTCACCAGAGGCCTCAAGCCTGCTCGGAGTTACATCGGATCGCAGGAGGTGAGTAACATTGGTTTTTATGTTCCCTCACCAACCCTAGGCCTCCGATTATTATAATCCGGGGTCTGAATAAACCCCGGAGTATAATAATAGTAGTATTTGCGGCCCGCGGCCTCACTTACCGATACCCGCGGCCGCTCACAGCGGCATCCACTTCCCTTTCTGCGTCCCATAGCAGAAGGGGAAGCGGGGGCGGCCACGAGCAGACGCGGGGGTAGGTAAATAAATAGGCCGTTACCTGCCGGGGATGCTCCAACAGGTTACGGCCTATTTATATATATATATATATATATATATATATATATATATATATAAAAAAAAAGTTATACTCACCTGCGATGCCTTGATGCAGCCGCCGCCGCCTCCTCTTCTGGTCCGCAACGTCTGTGTCTCAGCGTAGGCGGCGTGATGACGTCATTGTATCGCCGCCTGCGCTGAGATGCGACGTCTTGTAAACCAGCCCAGTACAGGCCCCGCTCAGCTCTGTTTTTTTTTTTTTTTTTTAAAGCGGCCTGTCCTGGGCTGGTTTACATGAAATAGTAAAAATACCGCCCCCCCAGACAGTGCCGCCTGAGGCGGCCGCCTCAACCCGCCTCATTAGTGGTGCGCCCCTGGCTCCACAGTGGTCCCACACAATATAATATGCTTCACAGTAGCCCCATACAGTATAATAGGCTCTCCAGCTGCCCCACACAGTATAAGTTCTCCACAGTGCCCCCCAAGTATAATGCTCCACAGTGGCCCCACATAGCATAATAGATTCCCCACAGTGCCCCCTGTATAATTCTCTACAGTGGTCCCACACAGTATAATGCCCCACAGTGTCCCTACACAGTATAATGCTCCACAGTGTCCTCACAATACAATATACTCCCCAGAAGCCCCACACAATATAATATGCTCCCGCAGTTCCACCCCCAGTATAATGCTCCACAGTGGGCCCCACACAGTATACTAGGCTCCCCAGCAGCCCCCCACACAGTATAATATCCCATTGTCCCCCCACAGCATATTATGTTCCCCAGAGGCCTCCTCAGTATAATACTCCACAGTGGCCCCCCCAGTATAATACTCCAAAGGCTCCCCCAAGCGCAATGCTCCATAGTGGCCCCATATAATATCATATGCTCTGCTGAGGGCCGCCGCCGCAGTATAATGCTTCATGGTAGCCTCACACAGTATAATGCCCCAGTGTCCCCACAGTTCAATATACTTCCCAGCATCCCCACACAGTATAATATGCTCCCCACAGTGCCACCCCTAGTATAATGCTCCACAGTAGCCCCACACATTATAAAATGCCTCAGCGGTGACGTCTGGAACGTGTGATGTCAGCCACATGCCAAAGGATGATGCTGGATGCCCAGTAGAGGGGAGTATAAATGTTGGTTATTTTTACACACCTCCCCTGAGAAGGCTTCTATGGGAAAGGGGCCCGTTAGTGATGTGGGCCAGTCCAACACTGGACCCCATTGACTGTAATGGGATCTGCCAAAAAACATGCGGGTAACCACTTACGGGGCTCAACTGACATTATTTTTCACTGCTGTATTTAACAATCTCTATTGGATTTTTCCCTTACTCTGCTATCCGAAGGGGTTGTCCATGCACCCAGCTTGTGGAACACAAAGATTCATGTTGACACCAGTAGGAAAATTAGAGGGTGAGCTGTGTTTTACCGCTTTATATTGTATATAATTGGTCAGGCACTCTCATTAAGTTAAAGTGGTTTTCCAGTATAATTTTAAAACTCCCTGGAGCCTGGGATGGGCTATACAAAAAAAAAAAAGATACTTACCTATCCTTGCTCCTTGATTTGGGAAGCACATCCCCCATTCCCTCCAGTCCTTGAACTGCCCAGACTAGAAGTGCAAGGGCTCTGGTGATCCCACAAGTCAATAACAGGCCTCAGCAGTTACATGTTGGGTATCAGTGATGTCACTGCTAATACGTCATCAGTACCCACCATATGAACACTGAGGCCAGTGATTAGCTCTAACTGAGCTCCTACACTTCTGGACTACACTGTCTGAGGACTGGAGGGAACAGGTGACGAGTCGCCCGAATCAAGGACTGTGGGGATCATTTATTTTTTTATTTTACCCTAGGAAGTTTTGAAATTAGCCCAGGAAACCCTTTAAGGCTAAGGCCCCACGTAGTGAGCCGCAGCAAAAAAAAACGCTGTGGAAAAGACAATGGAAATATGTTAATTTTTTTCTGCAGCGTTTTTCACAGAAAGTCCGGCGATTTTTCCTCTGCGGACTTTCTACCCTTATTATACCTATATGGAAAACTCCCGGATTTCCATAGGCATAATTGACATGGGAGCGTTTTTGAAATAGCAGCATTTCTGCTGCAGATATTTTTCTGCAATGTGTGGATGGGATTAGCCAGAATCCCATCCACTTTGCAGGTACTATAAAATGCAGCGTTTTTTTACACAACGTGGGGCCCCGGCCTTAGGCTAAGGCCCCACGTTGCGGAAAAACAGATTTTTTCATTGCAGATTTTGTTGCGGTTTTTTGAGCCAAACCCAGGAGTGGATTGGGCAGAAGGTAGACGTATAAGAAACTTTCTATATATTTCCTATTCCTTTTGTAGCTTTTGTTGGCTTTGGCTTAAATAAACACAACAAAATCTGCAACAACAAAAAAGTTGCGTTTTCACAACATGGGGCCTTAGCCTTAAATGGTATTCCCACCATTGATAGCATATTTGCAGGACACATAGGACCCATAACCATCTTCATAAAGGGGGACCACGACCCAGGTCCCACCTGGTGAGTCTTGAGGATGGATGGCACCTCTGTGACTTTTGGTGTTCACTCCTATGGGGTTAGCTTGCTTATTCGGCTGTTCCCCTAACTCCCATTGAAGTGACTGGAGAGAGCTGTGGACATGTACGGCCTAGATGCGGTGGACATCGGTCAGGGGGCAGATAGGTCAGTGCAGGTACGTATATGTGTCTGTATCTAACACAGATCTATGATGCCATCAATGTCTACAGCGCGAACACCCCTTTTATAGAGGCTCCCTGGTAGTCATGGGCACTGTAGCATTTTATTAGGGGCAGTGGCTAGCACCAGGGACATACTTATAGGGGGTGCAGAGGTAGCAATCACTACTGGGCCCTGGAGCCAGGCAGGGGGCCCAAAGGCCTCACTACAATATAAAAAACACCTGGTAGCTGGGGGTCCCTTTGCATATTTTGTATTGAGTTACCGCTGGCTAGCACTGTTTATAGGGGTACTCTGGGACCCAATATCTTTTCACTGCTCTGAGTTCTCTATCCTGAAAGGGCAGTTTGCCCACTTGTAAGATGGCGCACGGCAACCCGGAATTTTCCCACCAGTCGTGTAATCTCGCGAGATATAGACAGGTGTTCTGCGGTTGCTAGGGTCGCCTGGTTACCGGGCCTGTGGCAGGGAGGACGGCCCGCTGGTAGCGGATACACCTCCCCTCACCCCTCCCCAGGGAAGAGACGTCTACCTGACCGCGTTGACGTGTCCTTCACCCGACGGAGGCGTCTGACAGCACCGGGGGAGACGACTAAGGAGCAGGTACCATGATATGTAGTGAGAGGGAGGCTTGTAATAGGAGAGCAGCCATGACCTCAGCTGTCATATACCGGGACCCTGAGCCTGTGTGTCACACATGTGTATAGCCCAGTACTGTGTGTCATACATGTGTATAGTAGTATAATGTTGTACCGTGTTAGCCATTGAAAGTAGTGGAAGAGTGAAGAAATCAGGCGATACCTTTTAGAGGCTAACTGAGTATATTTATAAGTAAGCTTTCAGGAGTACGCGCTCCCTTCATCAGACATGGTGTGATACAAGAACTGAAAATTAACAGATTTTTATACACATGGTTTTCAAAGCATTTTAGAGTCCTTAAAAAAAATTGCAATCTAAGTAGAGAAGTTATTTACAACAGGTCAAAAAAACAGTCTGGAAACTTGTGGTGCGTGACGGAGGGATCAGTAATTCTTGCTGTTATCTGTTTGCTATCAGGAGGTGATTTGTGACCCTCACAGGTCACACACAGTGTGATTTGAAGCTGGCATGAATATTGAGTTCAGTTCATGGTTCATACATAGTGTGACATGAAGCTGGCATGAATATTAAGTCCAAATTGCAGAGTTTGAAATTTTTGCATAAATTTGTACTCCGTTTCTTTCCTTTTCTCCTGTGTCTTAAAATGTCCCATTAAAACCACAACCCGCAAATCTTCAATAGAGTGGTTTTCTCCGGAGAAATGTGCGGCCACTGGGAGATCGGTTCTGCTGTTATTAATGGTGGATCTGTGTGTCACACGTGTGTATAGTACTGTACTGTGTGTCACACGTGTGTATAGTACTGTACTGTACTGTGTCACACGTGTGTATAGTACTGTACTGTGTGTCACACGTGTGTATAGTACTGTACTGTGTGTCACACGTGTGTGTATAGTACTGTACTGTGTGTCACACGTGTGTGTATAGTACTGTACTGTGTGTCACACGTGTGTGTATAGTACTGTACTGTGTGTCACACGTGTGTGTATAGTACTGTACTGTGTGTCACGTGTGTGTATAGTACTGTACTGTGTGTCACACGTGTGTATAGTACTGTACTGTGTGTCACACGTGTGTATAGTACTGTACTGTGTGTCACACGTGTGTGTATAGTACTGTACTGTGTGACATACGTGTGTATAGCACTGTACTGTGTGTCACACATGTGTATAGTCCAGTACTGTGTGTCACATGTGTGTATAGTACTGTACTATGTGTCATACGTGTGTATAGCCCAGTACAGTGTGTCATACGTGTGTATAGCACTGTACTGTGTGTCATACGTGTGTATAGCACTGTACTGTGTGTCATACGTGTGTGTGTAGCCCTGTACTGTGTGTCACACGTGTGTATAGTACTGTACTGTGTGTCACACGTGTGTATAGTACTGTACTGTGTGTCACACGTGTGTATAGTACTGTACTGTGTGTCACACGTGTGTATAGTACTGTACTGTGTGTCACACGTGTGTATAGTACTGTACTGTGTGTCACACGTGTGTGTATAGTACTGTACTGTGTGTCACACGTGTGTGTATAGTACTGTACTGTGTGACATACGTGTGTATAGCACTGTACTGTGTGTCACGTGTATAGCCCAGTACTGTGTGTCACATGTGTGTATAGTACTGTACTATGTGTCATACGTGTGTATAGCCCAGTAGTGTCATACGTGTGTATAGCACTGTACTGTGTGTCATACGTGTGTATAGTACTGTACTGTGTGTCACACGTGTGTGTATAGCACTGTACTGTGTGACATACGTGTGTATAGCACTGTACTGTGTCACACGTGTGTATAGTACTGTACTGTGTCACACGTGTGTATAGTACTGTACTGTGTGTCACACGTGTGTGTGTATAGTACTGTACTGTGTGTCACGTGTGTGTATAGTACTGTACTGTGTGTCACACGTGTGTGTATAGTACTGTACTGTGTGTCATATGTGTGTATAGCCCAGTACTGTGTGTCATACGTGTGTATAGCACTGTACTGTGTGTCATACGTGTGTATAGCACTGTACTGTGTGTCATACGTGTGTATAGCACTGTACTGTGTGTCATACGTGTGTATAGCACTGTACTGTGTGTCATACGTGTGTATAGCACTGTACTGTGTGTCATACGTGTGTATAGCACTGTACTGTGTGTCATACGTGTGTGTGTAGCCCTGTACTGTGTGTCATACGTGTGTGTGTAGCCCTGTACTGTGTGTCACACGTGTGTGCGTAGCCCTGTGCTGTGTGTCACACGTATGCGTATATGTATGTATAATCCTGTACTGTGTGTCATACTTCTATGGCACACATTACAGGACTATTCACGTGTGTGACACATAATACAGGGTTACACATATGTATGACATATGATGCAGATATGATATATATGACACAAGTGAATGATGCTATGCTATATGTCAAACACTTATATAGTCCTGTCACACACACATTATACCTGACAATACACATGTATGACACACAATACAAGGTTACACACATGTATGACATATGATGCAGGTATGATATATATATATATGTATACATACATATATATGTGTATGGTGCTGTGCTATATGTCATACACATGTATAGTCCTGGATCATATGTCACACATATAATACTGCACAATATATGATACATGACTAAATACTTGTATGACATAGCACAGCATGATACACATGTATGGCACACAGTACATTACTATACACATGTGTATTGTGCTGTGTTATGTCATACAAGTATTTAGTCATGTATCATATATTGTGCAGTATTATATGTGTGACATATGATCCAGGACTATACATGTGTATGACATGTAGCACAGCACCATACACATATATATATATATATATGTATACATATATATATCATACCTGCATCATATGTCATACATGTGTGTAACCCTGTATTATGTGTCATGCACGTGTATAGTCTTGCATCATATGTCAGACATGTGCATATGTATGTTTTCTGTGTCACACACATTTCAGAGGAAATTGCTACCACCTCTTTTTGCTAATTTGGTTTTATGGTGAATGTATTGGGGTAAGTTCACATGGCCAAAAATGTAGAGAAATTTTAGGCAGACAACTGGCTTGATTCCTCTTCATTTTCTGGCCTCAGCGGTATCAGGAATTGACCTCGGGACGTCACAGGTAGTGACATCACGTGCATTTCACTGAGGTCACTGATTTACCTCAGCGGTCACGTGCAGCAGGTACTTACGCTGGTAGAGAACAATGGACCAGCAAGACCAGACCCTTCTGGGAGGCACTGGGGAAAGGTGAGTATTACATTTTTATTTTTTTTTTCCTCCACCCCCGGCCTATTTAAAATATAACATTTTTGCAAGGACAACCCCTTTAAAGTCTATCAATTTTTAAAAGGTGAATAACCCCTTTAAGATATCACAGTGTGAGCGTAAAATTCTGGTGCAAAGTATGCCAACTACTGTAATGGGTGATATGCACCAGATATATCCTTCAGTATAAGCTGCTGTGATCAGTCTGGAGCATGTACAGACTGCCTGCTGCAAATCCCAAATGTGCAGAATACAGGTTCCCATTCAGTGACTTTAAGCAGAGGCTTTGAGATTGGCAGCACCACAATACACAACATGACCCTGTATAAAGCTGAAGTATTTGTTTTCTGTGCAGGTGGAGAACATGGGGAACGCTTCAGTGAAAGAAACCCGGTAGCAAAGCAGCAAGTATGGGGTGAATGTGGTCCTTGTCCTGCTCAACTCAACTCAACTCAAGTCCAAAATGGGAAGGTGAGAATATATGGTCAGATGTGTACTGGATAGCAAACAAGGCTAATCTATTGAATGTAAGAGGAACGAGGGGAAGGTACAGGAAAAACCAAACTGGCTAAGAATGGAATATTGTAGAAGGTGAAGCGATGACAGCTTCATATCCTGATGTCACATCCATCTTCTTAGTGTTTCTGACCATACACATCAGATCTCTGTCTGCGGATCCCGCTAAATTTGGTGACCTTACTGAGAATCTTATGACTGTGGTTGTGATACACATACAAGCAGATGCTAAGATAAGCCAAATCTTGGAGATCAGGGAGTCTGATTCCTGGAAGGCTGAATTTTGCCCCCAGCTATCCATTTTTCATGCAGCGGACACTGGTGGCTAAATGTAGAATTACATGGCGGCCTGCTTGTTAGCAATTCCCTGTGTCTCATGAGGAGGTCCTATCCTGTGTCAAGGACATCCCTTCCCCCATTACCTTCATAGGTCCTGTTAAAATAAAGCTGGAGCAGCTGCACAGTGCAACCAATCTCTTATTTTTCAGAATCCTGAGCAGTGCTTCAGCTTTTCCTTGCACTAGTATGATGACTATCCCCTGAAATGTCAGCGGCATCGTTCTTTGTCTTCCTGTAATATTAATTCCGACGCCCCCAAATGTATTTTGTGCTTTCTTCCAGGCTAAGCATCTCCTGCCTCCTTCCCGCTTCCTGGCACTTTAGCATCTCCCCTGGTGGGTGCCCTCGTGCCCTGAATACCACTTTGCGGCAGCTGGTGATTATTGGCGCCGTGGCTGGCATTCTCTTCTTTCTCATCTACTCTCTACTATTGGTCAGGACTAAGTACAGTCGTTCCCAGCGAGACCGAAACTATCACAGGTAAAATGACTGTCTCATGCAGAGGTGACTGGATTTCTTCCTTCATTTACAGGCTGCCTTCACACGACTTCTCCATGCAGTAGCTAGCCTGGCTTCATGCCACCTCAGGGTAGTGTTATCTTCTACCTATTTATCTACCTACCTATTTATCGACTTAAGTACTTATTGACGTCAGCTGTCATAGCCCCTCCTCCAACCAGTGGTGGTGATGAGAGTGGAAAAAAAAAGCAAAAGTTTTAATATTAACCATTAACCAGGCTGAATCTGTATCTGTATACCTCATGAATAGTAAACATATATCTCTGTATGTGGATTCTTCTTGCCTCACTTCTGTACGTCTGCCCTTTAGGTACCTGGCTCGTGTTACTGATATGGAAGCTACTGACACAGGCAACCCCAATATTAACTATGGAGTAGTGGTGGACTGTGGAAGCAGCGGATCACGGATATTTGTGTATTGCTGGCCCCGGCATAATGGCAATCCACACGACCTGCTGGATATAAAACAAATGAGAGACCAGAACAGAAAGACTGTGGTGATGAAGATCAAACCAGGTACTGACAGTAGTGCTGAAATTGGGGTAACACATGTGACAACTGTATACACAGCTATGGGCGCTGCCATGATGCGGCTCCCCTCTGACCCGGCGGTCACGTGATCCGCTGGGATCAGAGCCTTTTAGGACCTGCTGGGTCCTACAGGACCCAGATCAAATCTGTAGTAGCGTGCAGGAGGCTGTATTCCTCCTGCAACTGGGGCTAAATGTACCTCCCCAACAAAAAAAATAAGTGATCAGATGTCCCCAAAGGTCTATTATGACCTTATGGGGACACAATGTAAAAAAAAAAAAAAAAAAAAAAAAATGAATAGAAAAGAAAAAAAAAAAATTTAAAATAAAATTATTTCAAAAATAAATAAAATAATACGCCAATAAAACACCGTTATTACAGGCTCTAACCCCACCCCCGATGACAAAATAAAAATTAAGTTTTTTAGCAGCACTTTGTGCTTTTAAATGAAAAAAAATTAAAAGTGAAAAACAGACACGTTTTCCTTCCTCTTTTGTTTATATTTTCCCGGATATAAAAAAAAATTAAAACACATGCAAAAATAAAAACAACATAAAATGAAAGCCCTATGTGTCCCCGAAAAAAGACGCAGAAATTAGTTGAATAACTCAAAATGATAAAAATGTTACAGCCCTCAAAACTGCACATACAAAAAAACCTAAAAATGAGTCTGGTCCTGAACCACAAATTGGCCCAGTATGGAAGTGCTTAAGATGGCCATATACACTCACTGACAATGAAATCCTTCACCAAGAAGGAGTTGTAGAAATAGAATGAAACCTTCTGTGTGTGAATGTAATGATGATGTATGGAAGTAATTACAATATCACAGGGAAAGGAGAAGTTTTTGGGGGGAAAATGGTACAACTCTAGCACCCAATAGTGTTGCCTCTAGCCTGGATACAAGATGAGGTATGGTTGGGCATGGAGGCATACAGGTTGGTTTGGTATGAGGCATATTTCCCCTAGATGTTGCAGCTGGGCCTGTAGATCCTGCATACTCATAGGTTGCAAAAACTGGTATTCTCATAAATGCTTGATTCTTAATAAATCTGGCAACTGGAGAGACCAGAGAAGTGTTAGTCTGACAGAGACGTTCCTGGAAATCCTTGCTATGTACGGGCAAGCATTATCCTGCTGAAAAATGCCAGCTGGAAGCCATGCCATAAGAAGCAACACATCTGTAATTATTGACATATCTGCCTGAGATATAACTGCACGCCAAGTTTTGCAGCAATCTGACATTTCTATCTGGGTGCATTATTTTTTCTTGTCAATGAGCGTACATTGGGTAAAAAAAAAAAAAAAAAAAAAAAAGCTGCAAAATCTCTAATGGCATGAGGGACTTTCGATTCCTTCCTAACAGCCGATGTCTGGGGATAAAAGGAGGGCACATTGTATTTCTGTATGATATATTCGTTTTACTCTCAGGAAATATTAAGCTACCACCAGAGGTCTTGCTGCCTCCTTAAGAAAAACACACTGAGCCAAACCAACTATGCATGTACCTGGCTGTCAGCAAACAGTAATAGGTAGTGGGAACCTTTCACCCCTCTAATGCAGGGGACCAGGTTTGTGAACTTGTCACTACACAAACTTGGTTTTCCTGTATGATCTAAAAATAAGTGGAAATGTGGCATGACACATGCAAGTAATATTTGCAGATTAAACTTGGCGTAAAGCAGTCAACACAGAGATGGGTAGTGTAATATTACAGAGGGATGCTGGGGGCGGAGAAATGGTAAATGGTGACGTGGATAAGTGTAAAGGCGTGCACATGGGCCGAGCAAACAAGTTTTACAATTCTGTATTAAATATTGAAATGCTGAGTGAAGAAGTATTGGAGATACTGATGGAGGGTAAACTTCCGGGGACTAAATCTTACCTATTTCTGGCCAGGGTTCTGTCAGTGCTGCATGTTGGATTTCCAGGCTGGTTCTGACTCAGGGTTATGCAATCTGAACCAGCACCCAAATTAATCCACCTCCTCCCTATGTTCAGTATACATTACGCTAGGTTCACACCAGCGTTGGGGTTTCGGTTCTTTGGGTCGCTTGGGGACCAGAAAAACGGAAACTCAATCCACTTAAAAAAGCGGTTACCTGCGGACCTCATACACTATAATGCGGTGCACCAGGTTTCCACCTGAAAAATGCAGAGAGAAAAGTCCTGCTTGCAGGACTTTTTTTTTCCGCATTTTTCAAGTGGAATGGGGGCCGGAATCCCCGAATGGTCATCGAACAGAGATGTGAATCTAGCCTTACTTGTACTATCAGGTCTGGCTTTACTATCTAGTCTACCAGCCCCAATAGTACAGGTAATAGGGAGGAGGTGGGTGCCAGTTCCTGGTTCTATTTCTGCAGTTTTGACAGAACCCGGGCCAGAAATTGTAGTCCCTGGATTGCCCCTTTAAAGGGGTTTTCCCTTGAATATGATCATATTTAAATCTGTAGACCATTAATAGTTTCTGCAAATATAAGTGGTGACAGTCTGTTGTCTGCAGGAACTGTCTATGCTCTGAAAGCCACCATGATTCTCTTATATTCTAGAGAATGTGCTGACCACATCCGTTTCTGCGTACGGAATAAGGAAATCCTGTCTTGGTTTCTGACAAGTGCAGGCCATAGGAGAACTGCAAATTAAATGATTTAGTTTAGCAAAAATGCTTAACTACGTATTGTCTACAGATTTATGTAAGCTTAGCAACCAGTACCAGGCAGCTGCTGCCAAGGCAAATAAAAACATCCAGGGGGACATAGATGATCTTACTACAGACAACGCTTTGTCCCTATACAAGTTGCATGGAATATTATGTACAGTGTTGGTTGCCCGTATATAACCAAAAACAACATTGAACCAGAGTGGGTACTGAGAAGAGCGATAAGGGAAATTAAAGGGATGGGTGGATACAAGTACAAGAAAATAGGGTTATACTGTTGGGGGGGGGGGGGGTAGACAGATTAGGGGTGACCTAATGTCATGTAGAAATATATGGATGGACAGTAGAGAGATTTCAGCTGCCCAATCCCCCTTCAGAGCATATGCACTCTCTGCCTAGAGTGCATGTGTACAGGGTAGTTGGGAGAGAGCCTAATGACTCATTTTGGTGGCAGCTATCTCATGTGTGTAGCCTGTTAAATAGAGGGCGATCCAGATCAGGAGGGGGGTGGACTTCAACTATCCAGATAGTCCATCACAAGATTGGGTCATAGATGTCATGTGATCATTTCATCGCCTAGACCCTAGAATGACCTCTTCAGCGATACTATAGCTGCAGTATGCCACTTTCTGAGATTAGTGATGTCATTCGTAACCTACAGGATAGTGTCTCTTCCAGAAGGACCTCACTCTGTATGTGGGAGGGTCTCCGCCTCTGCCTGAGTTTGGGTTATATGATCAGCACTAGGGTTAGGGGCAGTGTTTCTTGTTTTACTGGTTTATCCATCATAACCTACTATGTGTCTTTACTCAGCTGTCTAAAATGTGCCATCTATTCAGCCACGTATACACTGTATTCTGACCATGGACATTCACAGATCAATGTCTGATAGAACAGGGGCCTAGTCTTCCCCCATTGTGCCAAGCAAAGCTTGCTGTCATCCCCTTTTGCCATAAATATCACCGGTCATTGTATTTGGCTACAACAACTGGATCACCTCAAAAATCCAAATAGCCTAAGACCTCCTTCACACAGCAACATTTCTGTCAGTATTTATAAGCCAAAACTAGAAATATGTGCAAAACACTACAGATATGCAAATGTAGCACTCCTGGTTCTGGCTATTACTTACATGGTGAAAGGCGTCTCTTCTAGCTTATGGACCTGGACATAGAAATACACCACTGCGTTGGAGGATATCAAGGAGAACAGGTATATGCATTGGATGGGTCTACAGATTTTACAGATTCCACAATACCGTACATGCCATTTCTCTTGGAATGTCAGAAACCTATGAAAAAAGGGAAATCTAGAAGAGTGACAGTTCTTCCAGGTGCCCGACATACTGATTTCTTCCAATTTCTGTGGTTCCTTTCATTCCCTAAAAGGGAGTCATGGTGTTGTCTATGGTGGACTTGTGCTTGGTTTAGTGCCCCAGATAGGCCTGACAGGTTCTCTTTCAGATGCCGTTCAGAACCTGGTACTGTATGTACTGAGCTTGGTTATGGGGATGTATTTATGTACTGAGCTTGGTTATGGGGATGTATTTATGTACTGAGCTTAGTTCTGGTGCTGTATTTATGTACTGAGCTTAGTTCTGGGGATGTATTTATGTACTGAGCTTGGTTCTGGGGATGTATTTATGCACTGAGCTTAGTTCTGGGGATGTATTTATGTACTGAGCTTAGTTCTGGTGCTGTATTTATGTACTGAGCTTAGTTCTGGGGATGTATTTATGTACTGAGCTTAGTTCTGGGGATGTATTTATGTACTGATCTTGGTTCTGGGGATGTATTTATGTACTGAGCTTAGTTCTGGGGATGTATTTATGTACTGAGCTTAGTTCTGGGGATGTATTTATGTACTGAGCTTAGTTCTGGGGATGTATTTATGTACTGAGCTTAGTTCTGGTGCTGTATTTATGTACTGAGCTTAGTTCTGGGGATGTATTTATGTACTGAGCTTAGTTCTGGGGATGTATTTATGTACTGAGCTTGGTTCTGATTATGTATTTATGTACTGAGGTTAGTTCTGGGGATGTATTTATGTACTGAGCTTAGTTCTGGGGATGTATTTATGTACTGAGCTTAGTTCTGGGGATGTATTTATGTACTGAGCTTAGTTCTGGGGATGTATTTATGCACTGAGCTTAGTTCTGGTGCTGTATTTATGTACTGAGCTTAGTTCTGGGGATGTATTTATGTACTGAGCTTAGTTCTGGGGATGTATTTATGCACTGAGCTTAGTTCTGGGGATGTATTTATGCACTGAGCTTAGTTCTGGGGATGTATTTATGTACTGAGCTTGGTTCTGGGGATGTATTTATGTACTGATCTTGGTTCTGGGGATGTATTTATGTACTGATCTTGGTTCTGGGGATGTATTTATGTACTGATCTTGGTTCTGGTGCTGTATTTATGCACTGAGCTTAGTTCTGGGGATGTATTTATGTACTGAGCTTAGTTCTGGGGATGTATTTATGTACTGAGCTTGGTTCTGGGGATGTATTTATGTACTGATCTTGGTTCTGGGGATGTATTTATGTACTGAGCTTGGTTCTGATGATGTATTTATGTACTGAGCTTGGTTCTGATTATGTATTTATGTACTGAGCTTGGTTCTGGGGATGTATTTATGTACTGAGCTTGGTTCTGGGGATGTATTTATGTACTGAGCTTAGTTCTGGGGATGTATTTATGTACTGAGCTTGGTTCTGATTATGTATTTATGTACTGAGCTTGGTTCTGATTATGTATTTATGTACTGAGCTTGGTTCTGGGGATGTATTTATGTACTGAGCTTGGTTCTGGGGATGTATTTATGTACTGAGCTTGGTTCTGATGATGTATTTATGTACTGAGCTTGGTTCTGATTATGTATTTATGTACTGAGCTTGGTTCTGGGGATGTATTTATGCACTGAGCTTGGTTCTGATGATGTATTTATGTACTGAGCTTGGTTCTGGGGATGTATTTATTGTCTGAGTTTGGTTCTTATATTGTAAGAGAGTCCTTAGATCCTTCTCACAAGTACAAGAAGCTTTCTAGCTGCCACGTACCTCAACCTGTAGATACCTACAGATGAGACATGCACTCCTGAGCCAGTTTCTGATCTCTCCATGCCCCATATCAGATTAGCCGTTGATTAGGATTTTTACTTCTCCGGGTTCACGGGGGTCCATTTCAGCCCTATATATCTACCTTTTGGGGACTAAAGTGGAATCCAAACAATTTGTAAAGTGCTATGGAATATGTTGGCGCTATATAAATAAAGTTGTTATTATAAAACAATTAAAATACTGTTCTTATAATAAATTTGAGCATAATAATAATATTACTATGTTCACCACCCTACTTCTTTTAAGCACTGTGGCGATAGAGGCTCAGATACACCACAGCCTTATATACACTGCCTTCTTTACTGATTTTATTAAAGAAAAAAGATGTTCCTAGTAGAAGTCAGGCCGCTAGACTTAAAGGGGTATTCCCATGAACATAATCAGATCTATATTTGTAGATAATTAAAAGTTAAAAATTTTTGCAAATATAAGTAGTTAAAAATTCTGCAGAGTATTAAAGATTTTCTCTAACTATCTTAATGGTGACAGTCTACTGCCTTGATCGGTTGCCAATGGATACGACCACAAATTCAGAAACTTTCTATGGTCTGGGACTTGTTAGGAACCCAGCCATGATTTTCTTATTGTAGCTGGGTTATCAGGCAGGGACACTACATGTATCCGAAGATATCCCGGCCACAGTAAGGACATAATGGCTGATTTTCTGACCTTAGAAAGATCCTGCATTTATGGTCGTATCCACTGGCAACCGATCAAGACAAGAAGACTGTGACCACAAGATATTAGACAAGATCTTTAAAACTCTGCAAAATCTTTAATTATTTCTATTTGCAAAAATGTTTCATTTTTAATTGTCTACAAATTTAAAAAAGGTTATGTTCATGGGCCCCCGATGATGATGGGCGATTGACTCACAAAGAGTTTTCTGATCTTCCAATGGGCTGAGGAGGAACATGGTGGTATGTGGTGGAGCTTACAGTTAGTGATATGATGGGGGAAGCCTTGATATGTGACAGAGGGAAGCCTGGTAAATGTCAAGTCCGGTGAGGAGGACAGAGACCAAGTCTGGAATCTGCCTCCTGATGCAGCAGAAAATTCACTTGCAATGAATACATCTGACTGCGGAAAGTCCATATGGGGCAGCAGGAAATTCACTTATTCAGTAAATACGTCCGACTGTGGAAAAGTCCGGTGAATGTCAAGTCTGATTATGAGAACAGAGACCAAGCCTGGAATCTGTCTCTAAGTGAAGCGAGGTCATGGTAGCCACTATGTTATTGACTTGTGCTAGTTGTCACCTTCAGCTATATCCTATATTCATTGTCAGGGCATGGCGAGACCCCCGCTCTGAGATAGTGATCAGTAGAGACATAAAATATAACTGATAAAGGCTGAACATGGGCAGCAGAATATTACATTATGTGACATACAATTTATTCCTGGTCTATACTGCTCATTATATTCATCTTACCTGTGTTATACTTTGGTCCATGGTGCTGAAAACTGATAATGCCAGTTTTCATAAATCTGTTATTTAAACCACTTGGTGAAATACATTAAAAAAGTGCCAAAAAGTTGTTTGATTTCCCCTCCCAAATAATTGAAAGATTATCAATAGGATCCATGTAGCTATGCAAATTCTTGTATGATGATGTATTACTGCACTACCCTTAGTATGACACTAGGTGGTGCTGGTGTGCAGATTACAATATAACTTGTTGCTGAAGTGCATTGTTTATATGGCCATGTATCCATCCTGCTGGGGCTGGGTCATATGAGAAGAGGTAAGGAAAATACAGACTGTTTTCGGGTACAGTCACATCACATATTTTTTTTACATTCATTTAGCAGATCTGATTTAGAGATGCAAATAAATTGATGCAAGTGAATTGCCATCTGTTTACATTATCACATGTAAAAAAAAAAAACTAAAACCTAGAACACTGTAGAATTTTTTTATTTTTTATTTTGATCTATTGTTGACCATCTCTTTGTATCCATTTTATGCATCTCTTTAAACAGATTTGCTAAATGTGATGTGAATGGAGCCTTACTTTGTTCCAAGGGTCATCAATGTTTAGAGAAGCCCATTGTGTAGGATATAGACCTGGTAGTCAGCTCTAGATATATGATAGCAATAGGTGAATTTCTCAGACTCAGTGACACAGATGTCTTATATATAAAATCTATGTATGCACAGAGTATGCACAGATATTAAGCCCCCTGGGAGGCTTATGCCCTCATTTCTGCACATTCCAGACATACGTATGACCAACTATGAGGAATCCCAAACCTTCACATCGCTGACAGGTGACCCTGGAGGCCCCATTACACGGACTTGTCCTCAGTGCTGAGCTTAATGCAAACCCTATTAATGTATACAGTGATTCCCTCCAGCTCTTCTGTCCTGTGAAGAAACCTCATATACCAGTCAGTGGATATTTGACAATGGGAACAAAGACTCTTAACCTGGTCAGATATGTATAATATATATATACATTATCTTTAATAGCTGTCGGGTTAACACCTGTACTCAATGGGTAGAAGGGGAATAAGCTGCTGACAGATACCTCTGATAGCAACTTATCTCCCTTGAGTACAAAGGATCAGGTATGTTAAAATTCAGTATTCCTGAATCCCCACACACACACACGCACACGCACACACACACATCTTAGACCACTGAGGTACATGTGCTATAATGCTAGCTGCTAGATATATGGACTCAGTTTTGGGGATGCCAGACCGTTGGTGTAGAGGTTTGGCGCAGTAAAGCCACGGCCGCACTAATGCTGAATCTTTATAATTACAGGAGGATCAGACGTTAGAACATTTCTGGGCGCTCCTCATCCTGTCATTTGTGGTGTAGGTGTGATAGACGCCATTGGTTTCCAGCCCTGCCTCCCTTCTGTCCACCCTCACAGCTGCTGTCTGCATTAGGCTGCTTCCCTGTGACACCTGCGTGCCGAGCGCTGGCAGATCCTCCAGTATTACATCTATGTTCCCATACAGAGGAATTGAGAGGCCCAGAACCCAGCTATAGGGGAGCCAGCGCTGTGTATTTGTAGATACTTCTGTGTGATTCCTAAGCGAGGGCTTGTAATGCTGAAATGTGAGATGTACATAGCCAGGAGCTTCCGCTGCACTGTATTTACACCTTTACAGGGATTTACGGGCAGCTGCTCATCATCCTTTTCTCTTATTCTTCTATGTATCCGTATTGGTTGACCTGTATTTTCAATTGCAATTTTAAGGCAACATGGTATTAATGTGATCTAAGAAATTGATTCTTGTTATGGTAGGCACATGGATTTATCTGTATGTCCTGATCATTGCCCTCTTCTAGTATCAGTATAGGCTGATCCATGTAGGAAGACTACTTCAGGCCCAGATGTACTATTGTGGTTGAGACTAGACGATGGCGTAAACATGGTGCATCTAATTTGAGCTAAAATTTTTCAGCTTGCTACATCTGTGGGTGTGGGTCATGACTTAAAGGCACCATGATGGGCCAAAATTGTGTTTGAAAAATTCTGGCTCAAAGTAAGCCAACTGAAAGGTGTATAAACGTAGACTAGACAGTCTAAAGATACATCAGATTTATTATCCAGATTCTGCCACTGTGATAAATCTGGCGTATTTTCACAACTGCTTTTCTATGTTTTAACTATTAGTAAATCTGGACCATAATGTGTATAATATCCTAACAGTCACTTAGTGAGCTGAGGTACGCCACTGAAAGGGGAATGGGATACAAGTTATACATCTGGGCGGTCCACTTGTAACCCTGCATTGGCGTTTCCATATGTCCTTGCATTGTTAAGCAGCTGGACAAAATTGTGCAGCTGCAGAACCGGGAAGCCGGCTGTAACTACAGCCAAAGCTCCTATAGAGAAGGCAGGGACGGTTTATTGCTGTCCCTGCCTTCCTGATCACTGCGTAGCGCTGTGACCTGGCCGGGAACAGTAGGAGCTGCTGGGTCTTAGAGGACCTCATGTATCAGCCCCAGTTACAGGGGAAATCGGCCAAAAAATATGGCACAATGTGTAAAATAAAAAAAATAAAAAGACAAAAGTATAAAAAAAAAATTAAAAAAAATCAATTCCACACCCACATCAGTGGTTCTGGCCCCACCACCAGTGACACAACACTGTCAGCTAAATAAAAATTATCATGACAGAAAAAGAAAACTATTTCAAAAAGTCTTTTAGTAGCACTTTGTGCTGTCAAATTTTTTTTAGAAATGTGAAAAACAGACGTTTCCCCCTTCTATTTTGTTTGCATTTTCCCAAATATATATAAAAAAAACATTAAAAAAGAACATAAATCCCCTATGTGTCCCTGAAAAAATATGCAAAATTTATTTTAACCCGAAACAAAAAAAATTTGACAGCTTTTAAAACTGCACACAAAAAAACAAAAATGTGTCCGGTCCTGAACCAGGGAAATTCCTCACCTCTTCAGTCCCTTCTATTCCAGTTGGCTCTGCTGGTCTCCGTTTACTTCCTGCGTCATTGATTTGCTGTACCAGTGCATGTGAATGCTGCAGCTAGTAACTGGCCTCAGCAATAAGGTGCTTTACATGGCAGCATCTCCACTGAGACAGTGACTGGCTGCAGTGGTTACAAGCTTATGTACGGCCGTCAGTACTGCAAGAGACTGGTGAGGACCAGCAGAGCGGTGACACTAAGCAGGGGATTGAAGAGGTGAGTATAAATATTCTTTTTATTACATTCCCCTGCCAAATTTTTGTAAATCCTGGACACTTCAAATCTAGGGGTGAGGGTCCCTGCATACATGGCAATGACAAATATGAGAGGGTTACAGTGCCGTCATATTTGGAATAAATGTAAACTCTAAGATTTGTATGTTTGTCTCTCTATCCCCTTAGCGGATACCTGCTAGGTATGTCACTCCAGGCTGTATTGCTAGTACCAGATATGTCTAACCAACCACCTGTCTACTTCTAGGTATTTCAGAGCTCGCCAAGACCCCAGAGAAAGCCAGCGACTATATCTCTCCTTTGCTGAACTTCGCTGCCAGTCACATTCCCAGGGAAAAGCACAAAGAGACCCCGCTGTATATTCTGTGTACAGCAGGTCTCCGGATCCTGACTGAGAGGTAAGATGCCTGCCTTCCTAAAATCCCTCAGGGACAAGTCTGCATCATTTCTAACCTCTCGTGGTTACGTATTTCTCTGGCATTCACTTCCACCCACACAAGCCTTGAAATCTTGCTTAGCTATAGAACTACTTATTGGTGGTTCACCAGAATGTAGAAATTTGCTTGTAAAATAAGCAGTGCTTCGGCACAAGAAGTTTTGTTCATTTCTTTTTTTTTTTTTTTTTTTTTTTATACTTTTGTAGACCTCTGAACTTGTGTGGTTTGGCATCTATGCCTGTACAATGTTTTTGCTTACATATTTTTGGTAAAACCACATCTGTTCCACATCCTTGTCCACAGCATACATACAAGTACTTAGTGCACTTGTTTGTTTCAGCCAGCAGGAGGCAATACTTGAAGATCTCCGGACAGATATCCCAGTACACTATGACTTTCTTTTCTCTGACTCGCACGCTGAAGTTATCTCAGGAAAGCAGGAAGGTATGTCAGACAGTAGATGGCGCTGTACGAGGGTAGTTTGGGCTATGACATCACTTGACATTTACCATAAAAAATGAAATATGTTCACCATATACATATATTGTTGAATTTTGCCTCACATGGATTTGTTGGATTTTGTAGGAGTGTACGCCTGGATTGGCATCAATTTTGTTCTTGGTCGCTTTGATCACATAGAAGATGGTGAGAACATTTCCTGTGGGACAGATACCTCCTAGAATCATTGCTTTCTCTTTGCTTACCTGTCACTTTTAATCCCTACAGAGGATGAAGCAGTGGTGGAGGTAAATGTACCTGGAACAGATAAAAAGGACGCCATAATACGCAAGCGCACAGCTGGCATTTTGGACATGGGTGGTGTCTCCACTCAGATTGCATATGAAGTACCTAAAAGTGTAAGCTTTGCCTCCTCTCAGCAGGTCATTATCAGTAATACTTTTACTTTTTTAATTTGCTTCTGTTTGGCTTCTTATTTTGTTTATATCCCCCTTTACCTCATCCCAATAGTATTTTTTTATTTTTTTTCTCTCCCCATGATCACTCGGACACTGTAGAATGGTCATTAAATTTTCAGCACACTTTGCATAGATCAAACTGCACAAGCGAATGTGAAAAACTTAGTAATATATCTTATCTGAGAGAAAAATGCTTCTTTCTCCACTTACGGGGCTGTTTTCTTATAACCTTCTCCTTTTGTAACTGACAGTCTCTGTAAAATCTCTGCTCAGGCTGCGTTAACATTTGCGTCGGAGTCGTGGTTGCAATGTCCATCTTACATCAGCGGATGAAAAAGTCCTGCACTTGCAACTTTTTTGTCTGACGGTTTCAGTTTCAAAACAGACCCCATTGTACTCAGTGGGGTACGCTGATCTCCGTATGTAATTGCTAGTTTAGCGGTCTGTCTGTCTGTTGTTCTGGTCCTCCAACAAACCAGAACAATGGACAGGTAGAACTTAGCGTCAGTTTGTCTTGGTCTCCCAAAACAGACTTACAGCTCACAGAAGGATCAAATTACATGTGCCCAAAGAAATATATGCAGGGCTACTGGAGGAAGAGGAGAAAGACTTGGATATAAGGGCACATGCGTGGCGCAGCAGCTAATACTAAAAGTTTTATATCACTACTGTTCAGTACTTCTCCATAATGTCCTACATAGTGCTGCTGCTTCTAAGTTGTTGGGAGCAGAGTTTCCTGTTTTCTCCATGTGCAATGTATGGGAGACGACATAACAGCTAGTCTCCACCCACAAGCTCAGGGACAACTAAGAATTAGAGAGTCTGCAGAGAGGAAAATGGTTAAAAAAAATGCAGAATACAAGTTAAAAATTGGGCAAAAATAGTGTTACTCCTCATGTGCGCAGATATGGCTGCTTATCCTTAAAAGCAATCTGAAAGATTAGATATGCTTTAAATTTAAGTTCGAGTTCACACATATGCTGTACTGCGCAAAAGGTTTAAGCATATGTGGCAAAAATGGGTTAAAGAAAAGCGAAATCTAAATCCCATCAGTATTTGGTGTGACCTTTTGCCCTTTGCCTTCCATCAGTTCTTCTCAGTACTTGTAGGCAGTTTTGATGGAACTCGGCAGCGAGGTTGTTCCCACCATCTTGGAGAACTAAGCACAGATCTTCTGTGGATGTAGGCTTGCTCCAATCCTTCTGTCTCTTTATGTAATCCCAGACAGACTGGATGATGTTGAAATCCAATATTAATCCAATTTAGATTTTTCTTTTGTTCAGTCTCAGGCTTTGTTGTGTAAAAAAAATAAAAACAAAAAAAAAAACACACACTGTTTGGAGGGCACAAAAAAAAGCTTAATTTAATGGGGTTTTCTCATCTCAGGGTTTCTCCTGTCTTCTCTTCTCCCCTTCCTGGTTTTCAGCCCAGGCCAGCACCATAGTCCCGAAATGTGCTTTGTAGGTGATCAAAATAGTGTTTGAGTTTTACTGTCACTGTTTGCTGTGATAGAGGCAGAAAGAGCTTCTTCATTCAGTGTCTGAAAATATATGGCAGGTTGAGGTAAAGCCACATGTGATGTTAAAGACGCTGTGTTGATGTGGTTTTAACTACACCTGAACTGTTATGTGTAGTTTTACCCTAGCGCCCTTATTTTTGGGGAGGTGTAACATGTACCCTGTACCTGAATGTAGCTGGCTCCATTAATATTGTAGATCCTCTGGTGCAGCTGGTATTTTAGGATTTATGTCCCTCTGTGATTGATCAGACGAATCCATAGGGAGAAGTTAGTTTTTCTATATATTATGCTATAGTGCTTCAGGCGACTTCGGGGAACGCTGTGTGATATTAAATTACAGGTCCCGGGGAGGACCAGCCATATTTCATGCTGCCAAACAATCACAAGGGAAAATTAGAGGTCATTTTAGAAAACCGAGACACGTTTGTGCTGAATACATGGAATTGCATCTCGCACACTGTCATTATGTCCTATTATGTTACTCATTCCACCAGTCCTATATGTGTAGGAGAGACTTGGACTGTACCTTGTGGCTAGTAATGGACCCACAGTCCATAAAAAGAGCTGCCAATATCATTCAGATATACATATCAGGAGCTTCTCCTTTGGAGATATGTCAAACTTTATTGTCCTCCTCTTCCGAGCTTTAAATGCCGTATAATAGTGAGCAGCAGATTGTAGTGTATTGCTCAGTAAGTCGTAGTGTCATTTCCCTTTTAAAGGGGTTGTTCAGAATGTGGAGGAAATAGTGTGGGGGACCAAGGTAAGTGTAAAAGAAAAAAAAAAAAAAGTATGCTCACCTGTCCCATTACACTCCATTGTCTGCCGCCAGTCTCCTCCCTGTCGCATGCAAGCCAGAAGCCATGAGGTTCATGTGACCGCTGAGACCAGTCAGTAGCCTCATCAGTGTCTGTGAGTGACATCACTGATCCTGCTCTAGCAACCGCCGAGGCCACTGATCGGTGATCATATGAACCTCATGGATTCTGGCCCGTATGCAACTTAAGTTCTAACATAAATACATAAAAAGGTTTTTATCAAACAGCCAAAAACATGGAATGATCTTACCAAGTTGTAGGTAATAAGGCATGGACAGGGTAGCGTTCTCCTTTTGGTACTATTCACATAGGGATTGTGATCTCACCCTAAACATCCCTCAGATGAATAGATCAAAAACTCCTGTCCTTACATCTCACCCTATTAAATCCTAAAAAAGCATCAGTCCCCTGACAGATTTCGTTCCTAGGAATATGGGGTACTCTTCAGGGCTTTTTAGAGGACACTAATATGAAAAATGCAGGGTGGGGGGAAAAAGAAAACTGGTACGTTTAGCGAAGGAGAATGCTACCTTTTCCAGTCCTTATTTGCCTCTTGGTAAGAGCATTCTGGGTTTTTTTTGGCTGTTTGATAAAAACCTCATTGCTTTTTATCTATTTATATTAAAAGTTAAGTTTTAGGGAAGTCATGTTTTGCTTGCTAAATTTAGTGAGGTTTCTAGTGGACCCAGGTAGAGGTGTGTACTGTCTTCTGAGTGACCGCTGATGTCAGTAAGCTCCCATACATATTAGGTGGTCAGCCGAACCCATCGAAGCCTGCAGGTTCACACTAATGTGTATGGCCTGCTTTATCCTTCCTAAGGGAATTGAGGTTTTCTGGACTTGTCTACATGAGGCAGTGGTTAGCTGACTGTCGTATCCTGCTCATTGTCCTGTGTGGACATAGTCTCTGATCAAACAGGCATGCACAAAATGACAGTACGGGGATGAGCGATTCTGTGCAAACTGCCCATGATGGCCTCATGTATTAGAAACAAACCCGTGCTGAACGTCTTGATATATTCTCAGACCTCGCTGATGTGTAAATGAGCACAGGCCGTATTCAGGAGCAGATGTCTGGCTGATAAGACTTGGCCATATAAATCGGACTGATTTACAGATGGCTTCTAATGATATTTCAGTGGACTGACTTCTGACATAGTACAGCGTAGCTTGGCAGAGACCTCCTCTAGATTATATTATCTGGACTTCTAGGAATGACAGCCTAATACCGTACACATGGAAAAACACAAAACTCTTAGCAAACAATTACTTTAATAGTACAACAAGCAGTAAAACTGTTCAATCAACGTCTGTCTTAGGCACTAAATATTACTTTTGTACTGTTCTTTCTTTCTTCATGGCTCCTAAGCAGCCATATACCATCAGTAGCTGTGAAACTTTTGTTTAGCTGTCAGCTATTGCTAACCCGCCCTCCCTTATACACATGCACTATTGGTTCAGCCAAACATTCTTGTGATGTCAGCAGCTTATATCTTTGGGGAACAAGGGTCAAACCATTCACTATGGCTGATCACCTCGGGTAGGGGGGAGAGCTGGGAGGCCCCTTGTTGTGAAGAGAATTCTGATTGGTTTAGGGCACACAGCTTTCCTCTGACATCATACCAAGAAGGTGCCGTAAAGCAAGAATATCCGAGCGCTGGAAAAACCACAGAACACATGAGTGTCAGTAATGTCAGACTCTTCAGTCCCATTATGCTTTGGAGGACGAAGATTGACAAAGCCGCTGCCGCTGCATGCTCAGAATTTTACATTTGAACCCCAAGCCACAGAGCATCATGAGAGTTTATGCTCCTGCACTTGTCGATGTTTGTCCTGTTCTGTGTGCTTCTTAAGGTCTGCACAATGTTTCAGTCCATTAAGTGCTTGCTGCGCTTCTGTGTGTACTGCGTGTCCTGTGTGCACTTAGCTGCCATTTGACATCTCTCCCACCTTTCCATCCGTCCACAGGAAGAAATGGCTAAGAACCTGCTGGCAGAGTTCAACCTTGGCTGCGATGCCCACGAGACCCAGCACGTGTACAGAGTTTACGTGGCCACTTTCCTAGGATTTGGCGGCAATGCTGCTAGACAGAGGTATGAGGAACGCATCTTCTCCAGCACAATGGAAAAGAACAGGTCAGTGTTATACTAAATTCAGGTGCATAGAGGTCATGTATGGCAGTGCACAATATGATGAGTGCTGTTATTTGCTCCAGACTTCTAGGGAAGAAAGTTGGACTGACTGAAGATGTGCCATACCTAGACCCGTGCCTTCCTTTGGACATCCCAGATGAGATTAAGCAAGGGGGTCAGACCATGTTTTTACGTGGCACCGGTGACTTTCATCTTTGCCGCCGGATTGTCCAGCCTCTAATGAACTTGTCCAATGAGACTCAGACCACCTTAAATGGTGTTTACCAGCCACCACTACCCTATCATAACAGCGAGTTTTATGGCTTTTCTGAATTCTACTACTGTACAGAGGATGTTTTGCGTATGGGGGGCGACTACAAAGCTGCTCATTTTCTGCGTGCAGCAAAGGTAATGGAAGCCATTTTAGGACTGCATTAAAGAGTTGTCCGGGACTTTAGTTGATGACCTATCCTTAGGATAAATCATCAGTTGACGGTCCGTGGGGGTTCGATATTCAGGATCCCTGTGGATCAGCTGTTTGAAGCGGCAGTGGTGCTACCTGTGCTCCGCTTCACAGGACCATGTGACATAATGTTCATGGCCTTATCACAGCTCAGTGCCATTCAAGTGAATGGGCTAAACTGCAATACCAAGCACAGCCACAAGTCAGTGGACGGCGCTGTGCTTGGTAAGTACTGTAATGGCTGCAGCGCTCACCTAAAAAAAGCAGTAGCCCCTTTAAACAGCTGATTGGCAAGGGGCCTAGGTGTTGAGCCACTGGTAAAAATCATCTCTGTGTCAGGTTTTTACATCTCAACACAACCGTCCCTGTTTGTGACTTGCAGTCTGTCATAGAGACAGTAAGTGGATCCAAGTCTAAAGTAACGTTAGGTGGTGTACCTGTATAAACTCATACCACTACAATGCAGTGATATTGGAGTTTTCCAATATGGCGTTACTTTGAACATTTGCTGTAGTGCTTCCTGGTCACCTCTGCCTGGAAAAGTGTTCAATGTATTTTCTCCACTTTTATATTTGATCTATTGTGATAGACCTCTATAGGTTAAGACAGAGATATCACTAAAGCTTGAGATCATTATCACCTGTGCTAACATTGAACCAGCAGTGTTGTCATAGGGACAGAGGAACGAGGCTCCTTTCACAGACGGCATCATTTGTAAAACATGCTAAATTTACTTCTACATAAAACTTGTCCCTGTTCTTGAAATATCATTAGGGCTCTTCTAAGTTTCTATTACTACGTCTTTCCCAAGTCTGCAGCCACTTTCCAGGAGAATAGCCAGAGCCATATCCTGGTGGCGGCCATGTCTGGGTAGGATATCACATCTGCTACAGTCATTCCTGTGAGACCACACAAATAAATAGCTGGGTCCAATGAAGGGTTAAGTGAAGCGATAATGAAGAAGTAATAAAAAAATTCATATTTTTTAATAACTATTTTATTTTTCTTAGGATTACTGTGTCACTAAGTGGTTAGTTTTAAAGGAGAGGTTTGATCGGGGCCTATACGCAACACATGCTGACCTACATCGGCTTAAGTGAGTATCATAAAGATTACTCGAGGGGTTAGCCAGGATTAGAAAAACATGGAAGCGCCAAACCTGTCCACAGGTTGTGTGTGGAATTGCAGCTCCGCTGTATTCAATAAAGCCAAGTTGCAATACTGGATGCAACCCATGGACAGTTGTGATGCTGTTTTTAGAAGAGGACAGTGATGTTCTTCTAATCCTGGATAAACCCCATTTTAATCCTTGGTCTGAGGGTTTTATTCATTAACCTATATTTGTGTATATGGCGTAGCTGAACAGATGACCCTCTTCATTCCAGGTACCAGTGCTTTAAGTCCGCCTGGATGTATGAGGTTTTCCATACAGGCTTCTCCTTCCCTTCCAACTACAGCAACCTTAAAACAGTCTTGCAAGTGTATGATAAGGAGGTTCAGTGGACTCTCGGAGCAATATTATACCGGACTAGATTCCTGCCATTGAGGTATGTTTGTTAAAAAAAAAACTTACAAACTATGTAGATGCGGGGCCCACGTCAGGCACACTTGCGTATCTCCATAATGAGTTTTCCATACCCTTGCTCTGCCTGGTGAGGTGACAACATCCAGGCAGAGGACTAGTGGAGATTTCACCACAGGTATGCTCTCTCCATTCACTTCTATGGGAGTCACAAAAACTGCCGCGCACACTTGCATAGCTAACTCTTATGGAGAGAGCTGCGCGCATGCCCGGCCATCTTTCCATTTATTCTCCACTTGCATGTGGAAGTTGAGAACCACCTCAACAGGCAGGCAAAGCGTTGGAAATAGATGTGGCACCTCACCGGGCAGTCCATTTTGGGAACAGATATGGGTCCCACCTTTTGGACTCGCACCTATCCTACTTTTATGGCGTATTGACAGGATATGCCATAAAGGTCTAGAATATAGACATACTTTGTATGAAAATGAGTGTCACTCCTCTAATGCAGTTTGATTTCATAATCTGATTTGTTGCTGTGAGCAAAACATACTCAGCAAAAAAAAATTGAATGTATCAAAGCTGTAGTTAATACACAGACATACATACGGAATGGCCACTTTATTAGAGACACCTATCTAGTAGTACATTGGCCATCTGAATCACAATTTATTGTGGCATACACCTACATCATCAAAGCCCCAAGTCCCTGTACATGGTTGGAGAGTCTGTCCCAATTGCCAACAGCTCTTGATAAAATGCACGAGACCTTCAGAAAGAATCAGGCACTGCAATAGCTTTTCCTGGCCTTTACATTTACTGTGAATGTGGGTTGTTGGAAATAACCAAATATGGCCTGCAGGGTGCCACAACCAGTTTCCATCGCTGCTAGATTTGGGCACAACCTGCCGTCACTAACATTAGGTGTGGCTATGTTGTACAGCCAAAAGTGTCTGTGTAACTCAAGCCTTAAAGGACTGTGTATTATATTATGTGGTTACGTAATGCTGTGACCTCCATACTAGGATTATCCCACATCTTTCTTTGTGCTCTTGTCCCCCACAGAGACATCCAGCAGGAGCAGTTCCGTGGCAGCCACCCTCACTGGCGAGGAGCATCATTCGTGTACAACCATTATCTGTTTTTGGTCTGTTTCCTTGTCGTCCTGCTCTCCATCATGTTATACCTACTGAGGCTGCGCCGCATTCACCGCCGCATGCAGAGGAACACGTCATCTTCTGCCCTGTGGGTGGAGCAAGGGTTACAGCCGTCTGGACTTCCTGGCCCCTTGTAAAATACTAGTAGCAATATGTTGCACATCTTCCCAACCCTGCTGGAAGGAAAGGCTTACCCTGCCTGTCACTCCTAAAGGGACCAATGTGAACTGTCCATTGAGTCCGTTTTGGATACAGGGACAAGTCTGGGGGTAAACATGGCTCTTAAAACAGCCATCTCTGAATAATAGAAGGCAGCAAATAAAAAGCCATGTCCTAAGTCTCAGGGTCTTTTATCTTGTCAGTAATAGTAGGGCGAGACTTGTACGGAGCCTGTGAATTGTCACATTGAGCCTCATCGAACCCCCCAGCGAGGAAACGCACGTGACCCTGTCCAGTACTGTCCACCTTCTGCTTCTCCTAGCATCAAGATACAATGGATCCTCTTCCAGAATTAACCCAGATTACTCCTGTTTAGACCAGTAAGACAGATTTGTTATGGGCACCCTATCAAGTAGGCACGAAAGCTGAACCAGGACTCTTTCACTGCGTGCTAGATCATCCAGCGCCTCATCCCTGTCAATAGAGGATTGGTTAACCACAGTAAAATGGCTGCCTTCATCAGGTAAAAGTGGCAATCTCACTTCAGTCCTCCTTCTGTCAGTAATTGCTACATCATGAACGCTTTCCCTTTTTCTCTTAGACTGGACCTACCAGAAAATCCGTGACACCCGTCATGCAACTAAAGATCACCGTGTGACCCTGTAACATCACAAGTAATACAACGTAATAACTTGCCATGTCGCAGACAACACATTGATCTTTGGTTGTGCAACAGGTCAGAAACGCCATGTAGCCCCAGCCTTACTGCATTAAGACATTGTATGGCTGCTGCTCCCCATAACCAGTCACTTAAGAGTTAAGCTGCAGGGTGGCTTTTAATAGTGCAAGCATTTTCTGAGGACACCTGCTCCCCAGAGTACAAGGATTACTAAATGTGCAGATAAACGCTTGCAGATGCCGTCTTGCTCCCAGAAATGGAGCAGGCGTAACACGTGTCAACCCTGAGTAATGTTATATGCCTTAAAGAAGATACTGTCTTGTGGGATGTCGGACCACCAAGCACCGCCAGAGCTGGCACCAATCTGGAGAAGGACCCTGTAGAAATCCTCTATCACATATGACAGTGGTCTCTAGCGATGTAGGAGACACACATGGCACTCGGCACCTTCACAATGTGGCCCCCCATATTACTGTGCTCTAGTGTCTGCATAGCCTTTCTGAATCAAAGCTATATCAGTGACAGGTTGTGGGATTTACGGTGATGGGTGGTTCTTGTTGGCCTAAAATATCTTGTGGTTGGTGGAGTATAAACCCCATAGATCAGCAGAATGAAGGGGACCAGGGTGCTCACTAGAACATAACTGCCCCTTCACTGCAGTACCTGGAACCACCTGTAGGAGGGTGTCTGTGGCTCAGACTAGTGGTAAAGGCATTTGTTTACCCTTCTTAGGCTCTGTGCACAATGGTGTGTGCTTTTTCAGTGTGGTAGCCATGTTTTTAACAGCTAGCACACTGACCCATTATTTTCTTACGGCCCCATACACACCCCTGTATATTATCACTGGTTCGTGTAGGGCACCGTGAGCCTGTGGCAAAATTCAGGATAAGTTCCTGCGTCCCATGAAATGAATAGGTCCGTGGAGGGCACGGACAGCACACACATATCATCCATTTGCCATCCGTGTTCCGTCTTCTCACAGACTAGTTGATGTACACGTTCATGTTCCTGGAGCCTAATACTCAGTATGGCTAAATGGCATATGAGAGATGAGGATTTTTTTTTTTCCCCATTCAAGGGAGATTGAGATTGTGCCAGTGCTGGGGGTTGGTGCTCTGACTACAGTCATGGCCAAAAGTTTTGAGAATGACACAAATATTATATTTTCACATGATCTGCTTCCCTCTGGTTTTTATGTGTGTTTGTCAGATGTTTTTATCACATACAGAAATATAATTGCATTCATATTATGAGTAACAGAAGCTTATATTGACAGTTAGAATGAGTTAATGCAGCAAGTCAATATTTGCAGTGTTGACCCTTCTTCTTCAGGACCTCTGCAATTCTCCCTGGCATGCTCTCAATCAACTTCTGGACCAAATCCTGACTGATAGCAGTCCATTCTTGCAGAATCAATGCTTTAATTTTGTCTGAATTTGTTGGTTTTTGTTTGTCCACCCGTCTCTTGATGATTGACCACAAGTTCTCAATGGGATTAAGATCTGGGGAGTTTCCAGGCCATGGACCCAAAATCTCTATGTTTTGTTCCCTGAGCCATTTAGTTATCACCTTTGCTTTATGGCAAGGTGCTCCATCATGCTGGAAAAGGCATTGTTGAGCGCCAAACTGCTCTTGGACGGTTGGGAGAAGTTGCTCTTGGAGGACATTCTGGTACCATTCTTTATTCATGGCTGTGTTTTTAGGCAAGACTGTGAGAGAGCCGATTCCCTTGGCTGAGAAGCAACCCCACACATGAATGGTTTCAGGATGCTTTACAGTTGGCATGAGACAAGACTGGTGGTAGCGCTCACCTCTTCTTCTCCGAATAAGCTGTTTTCCAGATGTTCCAAACAATCGAAAAAGGGGATTCATCAGAGAAAATGACTTTACCCCAGTCCTCAGCAGTCCACTCCCTGTACCTTTTGCAGAATATCAGTCTGTCCCTGATGTTTTTTCTGGAGAGAAGTGGCTTCTTTGCTGCCCTCCTTAAGACCAGGCCTTGCTCCAAGAGTCTCCGCCTCACAGTGCGTGCAGATGTACTCACACCTGCCTGCTGCCATTCCTCAGCAAGCTCTGCACTGCTGGTAGCCCGATCCCGCAGCTGAAACACTTTTAAGAGACGGTCCTGCCGCTTGCTGGTCTTTCTTGGGCGCCCTGGAGCCTTTTTGGCACCAATGGAACCTCTCTCCTTGAAGTTCTTGATGATGCGATAGATTGTTGACTGAGGTGCAATCTTTCTAGCTGCAATACTCTTCCCAGTTAGGCCATTTTTGTGCAGTGCAATGATGACTGCACGTGTTTCTTTAGAGATAACCATGGTTAACAGAAGAGAAACAATGATGGCAAGCACCAGCCTCCTTTTAAAGTGTCCAGTGGTGTCATTCTTACTTAATCATGACAGATTGATCTCCAGCCCTGTCCTCATCAACACCCACACCTGTGTTAATGGAGCAATCACTGAAACGATGTTAGGTGGTCCTTTTAAGGCAGGGCTGCAATGATGTTGAAATGTGTTTTGGGGGATAAAGTTCATTTTCTAGGCAAATATTGACTTTGCAAGTAATTGCTGTTAAGCTGATCACTCTTTATAACATTCTGGAGTATATGCAAATTGCCATTAGAAAAGCTGAAGCAGTAGACTTTGTAAAAATTAATATTTGTATCATTCTCAAAACTTTTGGCCATGACTGTACTATACGATCATAGGCCGTATATATATAAAATAAACGACGATACGCCACTGTTAGCCCACAGTACACTGAAGTGTAATGCGGCATATTAACCAATATCCTCCTGCCATGTTTTTTCTGTCCATACGGCAGAAATTCAGATCTACTCCAGTGGTGATCCTGTGTAGATTAACGCTATAATTTATGCCAGTTTCTGTAATGGAGACCACAGTGCAAAAAGTCAAAATTTTTGCACAAAAAGGGTGTGTGCCACAATTTGTGACTTTTTGACACCAGAAAACTGGTATAACACTTGGTAAATCCCCCCTATTGTCTATTGTGCATAGTAGTATACCAGTTTCTGCCAATGTATCACTCCAACACATGCTCTGTGCATTAAACTTCCCCTTTAAGTGGACAATTACTGAGCAAAAACTAGTAGCTGGTGCGCTGCATTTTTATGATGTCTTTCTGGATCTCAGATTGGTACGTGTCCCATAAACAGCCTCATATTTTCTTTTAATAACTACATTTGGGACTCCATCCACTCAACGAGCGTTGACGTCAGCCACAAGCCAGCTGGAAAGACGGATTCCGAAAAATGTCTGAATACTGCCAGCCAGGCCTCTGTTATCCTCTGCCCAGGTCGAAGTGTTCTTTCCCACTTCTGTCCCCCGCCCCGTTCTGCCCCCTCTGTGGCCTCTACCTGCTTTTCACATCTCTACCTGCCTTGTACTTCCTGGCATCCATCCATTTGATGTCCACATGTGAATGTCTTTTATTTTTCTCTTTGGTTTTGTCTTCCCTTTTGTTAATTTATCGTTTTTTTTTTTATTTAAAGTAAAATCTGAAAAAAAAATTTCTTGGTAATACTTAGTTGTGTTTTGTTCTGAAGCTCTGGTCCTTCACAGAAACACTCCAGCTGGAAATCTCATGTGATTATTAAATCAAGATGTCAGCCGCCTCCTTACCAAACATGTGTTCTCCACTGAGTGACTGTGTAACAGGGTAACAGCAGGGTGCCGGAAACGGAGGCAGGGCCACGGTAGAAGACTGTGACCATTTCAGATATATAGCCCCTGAGAGGTTAATGTTTCAGAACAAGACGGTCACATGTATTGTTTGTGTGGAACGTGAGTACTGCTTCCTCCTGTGGATTGAGACATTAACCCTCAAAAAAGCGGCACTTATTTTCTACTCCCAGGCAGTATTTCATTAGTATGTGGTCTGTAAGTATGTGTATACTTACAGGCAATGGGGGGAATTTATCAATGCAGCGTAGAGGGTTGGCGCACTTGGTTGCAAGGCCCTTCCTATTATATATATTCCTTATAACTCTTGACAGTTTTCTGGCGTGAGTTATAATGGACATCTACATCAGTGCGCCTGCTTTATGGACAGCCTGGAGCCTCTTCATAAATCAACCATGCTCTATGTCTGTCGGGGCCTTTATTAAGACTGGTATATGAAACGCCAGTCTTAATAAATCCGCCCCACTGTTATTTTACAGATGTAATGTAGACCCCAGACCATTACCATGTACACAGGAGAAATAGACCATTGCCATTGTGACAACCCGTCTGTCAGTAAGGCAGTGTTCACATCTGCACCTGGTATCCGTCCGTTGTGAATCCGTATATATAAAAAAAAAAAAAATTGTCAGAAATAGTTCCATGGCACATACCGTAGTCCGTCTTTTTTGACGGGTTAGTCAATGGGTGTCCGTTAAAAAACTTGACAGATTGTTTGTTTTTTTTGGGGGGGGTTCACCCTTCATTTTGAGCATGTGCAGGGAAGAATTTAATAGGGAAAAACGGATTACTATCTTTCCATAGACCTCAATGTTAATAAAAAAAAATGGATTTGTTGCTACCAATCGTGTATCTTTATTTTTTAGACGGTCTGACAATTGGTTCCGTCCAAAAGAGCGGATACACGGCGGAAATGCTCAAAACACACACCAGCAGATGGTTTTAAAAATCCATTAAATTCAATGGGTTTTTTAACAACCATTTCCAAATCAGTTTTTATGCTCTTTAGACGGATCACAGAAACTGATTCCAGGCGGAGATCACAACACAAGTGTGAACCAAGCCTAAGAAATGACTGCATACTGTTCTATTATTATTGACACAGATTAAAAGCTTAAAGTATAATATGGATGGCCTTTGGGTGTGAAAAACATTTCATTTATGAAAATGAGTCAGGCATGGATCCTTGAGGACTTTCCCACACCTCCATTGGATACCAATGAATAGACCGGCCATTGCTGATAGTGGGGATGATGTCACTGCCGTTGTTAGTATATTCCATACTGTACTGCTACTACTGTTACCCCTACACAGTCAGATATCTCCTGGCTTGCCCATCATGTTCCATATTGTACTGCGGCCAGGGCTTCTGCTACTACTACCTCTAGAGAGCCGGATATCCCCTGCCTGCCTGGGTGTCATGGTGGCCTTACAGTGCTGGGGTGTAAGGGCAACATCCACATGGAGTTTGTATGTTCTCCTTGTGTTCATGGGGTTTCTTCCCACATGCCAAAATTATACTGATAGGTAAATTGGCTCCCATGAAACAACTGACCCTTGTGGGTGTTGGGGATGAGCGCCTGTACGACCGCCACTAACTCCCCTACTCCACAACGCTCCTTGTGGTTTGAGTCACTTGGTGAGAAAAGCGCATTACAAAAGTTTGTCATTGTCACATCATGTGCTATTATTCATATAGTAACATTTTTAAATTTTTTTTTTTTAAGCCATTCTGACTTTAATTACAAAATTTATATATATAATTAAATATTTTTTAAATAAATTAAACATATATTTATTTTATTAAAAAGAAATGTATATTCTTCCGCAAATATGTGATATCTTTTTCACATGACTCCCATTGGTTATAATATGTTGGTATTATATGGGCATGAGAATATTTCTTATGAATGTGTCCTATGTACAGTCCTATGGCGATGTCACCAGTGAGTGCTGGATTTGTAGAGGTGACAGCTGTCCTCCTCCTTGCCTGTACCTGTTGAGTCTCACACATTCAGTCCTAGAGGTCTATTATCTGGCCCCTTCTTTGTCCTCAGCTCTACTAAGCCCCCTGGATCACGTTTATAGACATCATTTGTCATTGTTCCCTTGATGTGGTGACATGTCTTTGCAGTTGGCTTTAGTCTCGGCCGCGCCCTGTCTTCTCAGCCATGATGAGAGCGTGAGTGGCGATTGAGAGGATTTCATTAAACCCAATTTTCCTGACCCCATCCGGCCTTTTCGGCTCTATTACCCATGTGAAAGCATACCCCTCTGCTGGTGAGTGATGCTCACAAAGGCACTGTTTGTTTGTTTGTGTGTATTTACATGCCTGAACAAGGAACACAGAAGCTTCTTGAGACCATTAGGCAGGAGGCATGAAGACTATACAATGCTAGGTGTCTTGATCTTTGACCCTTCACATGAACCTTTGAGATACTTTGACACCAAAAATCTCTCCTCTTCATGGATACTTGAGTATGTCATTCATTCACTACCACTGGGCCGCAAGAGAAAAGGTGATCACGTCACCTTGTCCCACCCAGTCTGTCTTACTACAAGTGGCTACAGGACCCCCAGACGTCATCTGATCCTTGGTAACCTAATATCCCGGGGGTATACACATCAATGTTATGACTACACTATAGCTCACCCATCACACATTGCTTTGGGAGAGCCACCTCTGAGCATGACGTTGTGCCGTAAGTGTCAAAGTCTCACACATCTTCCTTCCACTTCAAGTATCCTGTACTTATCCAGGTCTTGATGGCACATTCTGACAGTCTAAAAGGTTTGGACCAGATTAGGAAAGAATCCCAAAGACAGTGCCGCACTTGTCCATGGGTATTAATATGATAGTGGTTTTTTTTTGTTTGTTTTTTTTGCAGTTTTTGAAGGAGCTCGGCAGCGAGGTTGTTCTTGCCATCTTGGAGAACTAAGCATAGATCTTCTGTGGATGTAGACTTGCTCCAATCCTGTCTCTTTATGTTATCCCAGACAGACTGGATGATGTTGAGATCCGGGCTCTGTGCGGGCCATATCATCACGAAAGGTCAGGTTACACAGGTTTATGGCTTGCAAAAATAATGGATTAAGGGCTGAGAATTTTTTCCAGTGCTGGAAGTCCAGTCCATGCCATTTTTAGTCCTGCCAAACCAAAGTGAAAGTTTACTTCGTGGTGACCAAACCGCTGCAGTCAGCCACTGGCCTAAGCGGTGACCTGTACACAAATGGCACCCGACTGGTCACTTCTGTGGTCAGGTGACCACAAATGAGATATCATCCAGGTGAATTTTTTTTTTTTTATAAATATCTTTATACAACTTACAGCCCTTGATCCATTTCACCTTTAAGTTGGACAACCTCTTTAGTGTCAATAGGTTTTTATTGAGTATATCAAAGAGGATGAAAGGCAACAATCTGCCCAACATCCACAAATATCAAAAGTGGTATAAGACCAAAAAAAGGGATGAAGAGATGATAAAAGTGATATGTGACCAAAAGGCGTCTATCTTCGGGCATATGAAAATGCAGATATGAAGAGGGTTGCCAAGAACGGCATATCCCCTAAAGCATAATAGAGAGACAGTTGGGTATATCTGGTGAACCCTGGAGGGAACCGGATGAATTCTGTGTAGGATTTTAATGGAGGTTTAAGCCAGAGTCACCTGATGGCCATCTTTTTCCATAGTAGCACAATGGCGTCACCTAGGCAATGATCTCTCAGGAGCCAAGTCCCATTCCCATTCGGGAGGTGGTTGGCTAAATATATTATATAAAACTGATATATGACCTGGTGCTAATGGCGATATTCTACTTAGGGTGGATTCACACTTACGCCGGCACTCTGTCCGCCGTGAATCCGACCTAAATGTCAGAAAACTGGACAGGGAAAGGTTCTGCATGTCCGACTTTGTTTCCGACGAAAAAAAAACGGCTTCGCGGCGCAGAGGGTGTAAGCGCACACCCGCACATTGCTTTAAAAACCCATTCAAGTGAATGGGTTTTTAAAGCAAAGTGTCGCAAACCTTTCCCTATCCTGTTTTCCGACATTTAGGTCGGATTCGTGGCGGACGAAGTGCCGGCGCAAGTGTGAAGCCACCCTTAGGTTGTCATATGAAGTTGGGGAGGGGAGGATTGGGTTAGGGACTAATGATCTTAAAAAATATAAGATTTGGTGGAGTCGGAATATTTCAGAGTTTGGGGGTCTCTATGAATTGAGCAGTTGTTAAAATCTTACCAGTCACAAAATGTTTAAATGTGACCAGGCCTTTAGTCCGCCACCACCTAAATGAGGTAGGATGTAAGCCTGGGGTGAAGACATTACATGGAAGTACATATGTGAGAATGGACGGGTGGCAGTGGACAGAAAATGCTGCGTTTTACAGTACCAGCAAAATGAATGAGACTTTGGTTAATCTCTTCCATACATTGCGGAGAACAAAAACCCTGCGGAAAAGCTGCGTTTTCAGGAGCAAAAGTATTTTTTAAAAATGCAACTTGTCAATTTTAGCTGTGGAAATGTGAGCATTTTCCTTTATAGGGGAAGAAACACTGCAGAGAAAACGCAACACAAATGCAATGAAAACTGCAGCAGAAAAAAATTGCAATGCATTTTTTTGCTGCAACTTTTTTAGCTGCGGTTCGCTATGTGGGGCCTTAGCCTAGTGAAATGATAAGTATATGGGGCCCCAACTGGTAAAGGAAGTATCACAGGGTTATTGCTCCAGAATATGCTGGGGAGAGTGAGTGGGAATATAATAGAAGACTGTATGTCCACCCTAAGACGCCTGTCAGGACCCATCTAGGTCAGCTGAGCTGCTTGGAAATATTTAGTGTAAGACCGACATATCTCCCAGGTTTTTCTGATAATGCATTAGTTTCATTTTAATATGGGGGCATCTACCAAACCCTATAAATTGGTGAAGGCTTGTTGAATGCTTTGTATGTCAGCCAGATGGGGTTGCATTGGCAAGCTACGGAATAAATAATCTTAGGTAGAGAGTACATTTTGATAGAATTAATGTGACCGACCACCCAATGGGAAGTCCTTACCCTCGCGGCACACTGCCAGGCTGAATGTAGATGTGACTGGTGGTGACCAGCGATCCCATTCACTTCAATGGGAGCACTAGAGCCAGTTATATGTCCAAAATAAATTTCCTGGGGTGTGAAAAATATAAAACAGGGGCTGAAAACATTGCCTGCGCCTTAGCTTGTAAATGGCAGATGCTTGAGTCAGATCGCAGTAGCATTAGGTAGCAGAATAAGCCGGCCACAGTGTATAGATGGCAGTAGGCAGCAGTGATCAAATATTGCCATAAAGATGAGATTCCTGCCACGTTTGTCCTGCAGTATGAAGGTAGCATTGGTGGCCCTTGTCGGTACTTCTGGATGCGTTCTCAATGTCCCTGAACACGTTCCCGATCTTCAATCTTTCTCCGCGGTGGTGATGAAATCAGTAGATTGAAAACATTTTATGCCATGAATCTCTCCCCTGGGGTAGATCAGCCAAGTTCTTACAGACATCCAGGACTTGGAGGCCTGGACGGGTTGGGGGAGCTCCCAGTTTACATTCCAGATGCGATCCAACAGTCATAGAAGAACATTAAAGCTTATTATACAAAGGGGAAATGTACAAAACACTGAGAAACAAGAGCACAACAAGTGTCATGTCAGACCTTTAGGCTGAGGCCTCACGTTGCAGAAAAGCTGCTGTTTTTGTTGCAGGTTTTGCTGCAGTTTTTGAGCCAAAGCCAGGAGTGGATTGAGCAGAAGGGAGAAGTATAAGAAGTTCCTATATATTTCCCATTCCTATTGTAGCCACTGTTGGCTTTGGCTCTAAAAACCGCAGCAACAAAAAAAGCATATTTTCCACAATGTGGGGCCTCAGCCTTAGAGCATCCCTGCTGGATTTTTCTGAACCGTTCCTTAAAGAATCATCTACAATTTTTTCCCCCTGTTTTTAAATAGATGATTCAATGGTGAGATGTGAGATTTACAATATACTTTATTGTGCAGATATTGGTGTCACCACTGCCCCTCCTGACCTCCTCTCTACCTCTGATTCACACACTGGGGGAGCTTACCGGTTATAGTACAGGACAGTATGTCAGTGGGAGACGGGGACCCCTTCTATCATAGATAACTGTACTGCTAGGAGTCCCTACTATCATAGATAACTATACTGCTAGGAGTCCCTACTATCATAGATAACTATACTGCTAGGAGTCCCTACTATCATAGATAACTGTACTGCTAGGAGTCCCTACTATCATAGATAACTGTACTGCTAGGAGTCCCTACTATCATAGATAACTGTACTGCTAGGAGTCCCCATTATCATAGATAACTGTACTGCTAGGAGTCCCCATTATCATAGATAACTGTACTGCTAGGAGTCCCTACTATCATAGATAACTGTACTGCTATGAGTCCCTATTATCATAGATAACTATACTGCTAGGAGTCCCTACTATCATAGATAACTGTACTGCTAGGAGTCCCTACTATCATAGATAACTGTACTGCTAGGAGTCCCCATTATCATAGATAACTGTACTGCTAGGAGTCCCCATTATCATAGATAACTGTACTGCTAGGAGTCCCTACTATCATAGATAACTGTACTGCTATGAGTCCCTATTATCATAGATAACTATACTGCTAGGAGTCCCTACTATCATAGATAACAATACTGCTAGGAGTCCCTACTATCATAGATAACTGTACTGCTAGGAGTCCCTACTATCATAGATAACTGTACTGCTAGGAGTCCCTACTATCATAGATAACTATACTGCTAGGAGTCCCTACTATCATAGATAACTGTACTGCTAGGAGTCCCTACTATCATAGATAACTATACTGCTAGGAGTCCCTACTATCATAGACAACTATACTGCTAGGAGTCCCTACTATCATAGATAACTGTACTGCTTGGAGTCCCCATTATCATAGATAACTGTACTGCTAGGAGTCTCTACTATCATAGATAACTGTACTGCTAGGAGTCCCTACTATCATAGATAACTGTACTGCTTGGAGTCCCCATTATCATAGATAACTATACTGCTAGGAGTCTCTACTATCATAGATAACTGTACTGCTAGGAGTCCCTACTATCATAGATAACTGTACTGCTAGGAGTCCCTACTATCATAGATAACTATACTAGTAGCATTCCCTACTATCATACATAACTATACTGCTAGGAGTCCCTACTATCATAGATAACTGTACTGCTAGGAGTCCCTACTATCATAGATAACTATACTGCTAGGAGTCCCTACTATCATAGATAACTGTACTGCTAGGAGTCCCTACTATCATAGATAACTATACTAGTAGCAGTCCCTACTATCATAGATAACTGTACTGCTAGGAGTCTCTACTATCATAGATAACTGTACTGCTAGGAGTCCCTACTATCATAGATAACTGTACTGCTTGGAGTCCCCATTATCATAGATAACTATACTGCTAGGAGTCTCTACTATCATAGATAACTGTACTGCTAGGAGTCCCTACTATCATAGATAACTGTACTGCTAGGAGTCCCTACTATCATAGATAACTATACTAGTAGCATTCCCTACTATCATACATAACTATACTGCTAGGAGTCCCTACTATCATAGATAACTGTACTGCTAGGAGTCCCTACTATCATAGATAACTATACTGCTAGGAGTCCCTACTATCATAGATAACTGTACTGCTAGGAGTCCCTACTATCATAGATAACTATACTAGTAGCAGTCCCTACTATCATAGATAACTATACTGCTAGGAGTCCCTACTATCATAGATAACTATACTGCTAGGAGTCCCTACTATCATAGATAACTATACTGCTAGGAGTCTCTACTATCATAGATAACTGTACTGCTAGGAGTCCCTACTATCATAGATAACTATACTGCTAGGAGTCCCTACTATCATAGACAACTATACTGCTAGGAGTCCCTACTATCATAGACAACTATACTGCTAGGAGTCCCTACTGTCATAGATAACTATACTGCTAGGAGTCCCTACTATCATAGACAACTATACTGCTAGGAGTCCCTACTATCATAGACAACTATACTGCTAGGAGTCCCTACTATCATAGATAACTGTACTGCTAGGAGTCCCTACTATCATAGATAACTGTACTGCTAGGAGTCCCTCTCCCGGAATACTGTTCAGGCCGGTAAATCCGGCCATCACACGGACCATGAAACTCAGTCATGTGAATGTGGGGTTACAAAGAGTCTCGAACCTCCTAATAAATCAGGCTCATATCCATGCATCAGAATGGAAATCCAAGCCGATCAGGAACTTTCATAGATTTCCTATGTACCTTATGCCAGTATTTTGGCATGAGTTATAATAGATTTGTTAGGCTGAGGCCTCCCTGCCCTGCTCTGCCCACTTTGGCAAGCAAGGTGGAGAATGAGGGATGTGTTTGGTGCAAGAAAGGGCCGTGTGCCAGACACACCACATTATCACCCATCTACGCCAGAAAACTTTAATAGTACTTTAAGGGATCATGTAGGAATATTGTCGGTGTGTCCGATACCGCTTCACTTTCAGCCATGTTTAAGCACTACTAACTCTAGAAATCGCCCTCGCACAGAGTCAGTGATTCTAACTAGTACGAAAATATAGTCACATCTTACTTAAAGGTACAGTATACTCTTATGGCCTCCTGCTGGACAGACATGGTACTACAACCAGGGTATAGTTAGTGATGGGCAGTTCTTAGGAGACTGTGCATTGGAGGATTTCATTGAAGTCTGTATGTGGAACCTCGTATATACACGCCTATGATGTTTATTTATATGCATCAGATGGGAGTTACACTGGTCACAAGGACAGATACTGCATGTGTGACCCTTAATGCACATTGCCAGGCATGGTGAAGCCCATATCACAATCTAGAGGTGCTCCTGAGGTACTGCAGCCAAACATAGTGCAGCAGATTCACTAAGATTTGCGACTTTTAAAATTGCCACTTGTGACTAATATAGATGCAAGTGGCATTTGTATGCCGACCTCACCACTTGTCTAAAATTAGGTGGGTTGTGGGTCAAGCAAATGCTGGCACCACATTCATTGACATTTACGCCACTTTTGTGGCATAAATGTGGACAGAAATCTACACCAGTGGTGTGCGGTTGTGACTTTCCTCTTCACGATCAGGGATCGACTCACAGACTCACCCCTAGTAGTGACACTAACAGCTCAGCGATATGTACAGGACATCTTGCGGCCACATGTGTTACCTCTCATGGTAGGACTTCTAGCTGACACTTTTCAGAAGGATAATGCTCACCCACAGCAAAGGTTTCCGGGAATGTCTCTTCCAGATTATAACACTTCATTGGCCTTCTCATTCACCAGATATATTGCCTATTGTGCATTTATGGGACCATCTGGAATGGCAGTGTCAGCAACCTACAAGTGTGCAGGATCTACAGGCCCAGCTGCAACCGTACAGGCCGGGATCTACCCAATCATACCTAATCTTGTATCCAGGCTAGAGGCGCCCAACAGAGTACTAGACCCTCCTATCATAACAGGTTTCCCCAATAAACTTCTCCTCTGTCTAATATTTTAATCACTTATTACATATATCATCATTACATTCACACTGAGAAAAGAGAAGTATCAAAACCAATATAATGTATATAGCATACGGTACATTATTATCATTATGTATTTTAGAGCACTATTATTTCCATGGTGCTGTATATTATCATATTTTTTCCATGAGGCTCTATATATTATTTCCATGGTGCTGCACATTATTATATTAATTCCATGATGCTTTACATTTGACAAATATAATACTAACAGTGATCACTGGCACAGTGGGATACAGGGCCCTGCCCGCAAGGGCTTACAATCTATGAGGGAAGAGGGATAGAGACAGAAGGTGAGGGGAGAGGCTGCTCAGGTGGTGGTGTGGTGACAGTAGTGTTATTGGAGGTTGTAGGCCTTCCTGAACAGGTGAGTCTTCAGGGCCTTCTTGAAGCTTGTGACTGTGGGGTCAGTCTTATGTGTCTTGGTAATGAGTTCCAGAGTATGGGGGATGCACGGGAGAAGTCTTGGAGATGATTGTATGAAGAGCGGATAAGAGCAGAGCGGAGTAGGAGATCTTTGGAGGATCGGAGGTTACGTGCGGGCAGGTAGCGGGAGATTAGGTCGGAGATATATGGAGGGGACAGGTTGTGGATGGCTTTGTATGTCAGCGTTAGTAATTTGAACTCTACTCGCTGGGCAACGGGTAGCCAGTGAAGGGATTGGCAGATGGGAGCGGCCGATGAAGAACAGGGGGGAGAGGTGTCTCATATTGGGGGTGGGGGGGATTAAACACCTTTACTCTCCACCGGATCACCCTTGGTTCAGTAACTGCCCTAGTTCAGCCCTATTTATATTCTCACCCAAAACCCCTCCTCTGGACCATTCAAATAATGCCACCCCTTGAAAAACCTGGGAACAGCATCAACTCCTTCTAGTCGATAGCCCGCTCAGCCAGAAGGCTCAGACCTATGAGTCCTGGTTCCTGACAGACCCATGCTAGTGGGAAAGTCTTGTTTTCTTTGCCCATAGATGTCTATGATTACCCATGGCCCAGCCATGTCTTCCTGTGGCGTCAGCACAGGACGCAAAACAAAATTCTCATCTATTACTGACCGTGTCTCAGGTTCTTCAATAGCTACCCAGAGTCACCCTTCATGAGGCAATTCTTGACCCAAAGCCGTATCTCTCTATCTCCCTCAGTTGTGACATCATCACTTGTTAACACACCAATAGGATCTAGCGTCCATCAAAAATAATGACCTGTCACAAAACTATATGTGTTCACTGTACATAGCTGGATGAAAAATTCCTGCAAGCCTGGGGATTTCATTAAAAAAAAAAAAAGGACATCATAATAGTCAGTGGGGTCCCTCGGGCTCCATTTACGCTATATTTAACCCGGCACAGATGTGTACTAAGCGTAACTGTTGTGCATCCCCTTAAGGCCTGTCCCATAGGGGATAGGGGAATAATCAGAAACCCTGCAGGCCCCCTCAGTTCTGTACCAGCCTGGGAGGTGAGCTGGAGGAAGTCTACTGGCCACCACTGACTACTCCTAGCATCCAGGTTGCCTCCAATGGGTTGCTGCATATACAGCTGTAATAAATGCATTGATATAACAGTGCTAACTACAGGGCATAATACTACATAGCAATATTACTTTGGCGGAAACTTATCTACCTTCAGAGCAAAAGGATGTCAATGCCAACATGTCCAACCCTTCTTTTCCCCAACATCTGATGTAATAGAGACACCCCTATACACAGTAGATATTCACCCAGTCCCACCAAAGTCTGCAAGTTCAGCCCTGATTCATCTAACGTGTACGGCCACCGGAATAGGGGACTGTTCCATTCAGTTTCATCCATAGTTTTCCATGTTGTTATTGACGTGTCCACTAGATGGCACCAGCATCTATAGGATTGAGAGTGGGCGCGTTCTCATTGAATGTGAGGAAGTTTCTCATTCCATGTTGTGTGAAATGTTTCCAGATGTTAGTCATTGCTCATCCATAAATTATACAAATCATTGGGAGAGATGAGTATTTTCCATGCAGTTACTGCATTCCTGTACAGTCATGTACTGATATGTATGGACGGCGGCGATGTCACTGACTGTAACCTTTGCCTTTCTGGTTCAGCTGCTTGTCATCGGTGGCCGCTATCACCGCTGCCAGGAAAAGTGGCTGCTTCTGTGCCAGATTAGCCCTACGGCTGCCAAACATAAGACATGTTCCTTTTTGTCTCACATCTGTGGAAACTATTCAAGAAAATAAGAATAATCCTCAGGAAAGTTAGTAGCCTCAAGTACAATAGCATGTGAAGTGTCTGTGGTCCCCTGTGATGTGCTTTTTCCTATAGGGTCCCACGGGGGGGGGGGGGGCATCATTGTAAAAATCAAAACGAGTCACCAAATACTTGAACAGAAGGGCTCAATGCTTGTACAGCCAGTGTTATGATAGAATCTCTGGAGCAAATGTCAGAAATTGCAGGAACTGGCTGACAACAGAGAGCAATAGAACCAGCTGTTTAAATCTTATATAGTACTAAGAGAGAGATCCCAGACAAGCAAATACCTTCACTAGTGCCAGCCGCGAAACCAGATGGACTTGTGCTGAAGTTGGGGCTCAAGTTATCACCCCAGAAACTTGTACAAGAAATAAACAATGAAGTCAAACCAGAACCTATGATAAACTTAAAAGGCAGATCGGAACCAGGAGGTTAAATCAGGAGAGTGAATGTCCAGGTCAAAAGTTAGTCCGAGAGGTAACATCAGAGCCAAAATCAGAAGACAAGCACATTTCCAAGAACAAGCCTAAGGTCAATATAGAGCAGTCCAGCACAAACAATCAGGATATGAAAGCCAGACTAGGTACAACCAAATAGCAGGCACCTGGCTGAGGAGGAAGATAGTTTAAATAGCCCTCCTCTGCTGCTGATTGGATAAGCCTAGAAGAACAATGAACCAGAAATCAGGTTTCATCTTTTCCATTGAAATAAAGGATAAAAGGATATTATTACCAAAAAGCATAGGAAGCATTTTCCTGAGAATAGACCAAATCTCAGCTGTCACCACAGCTAGAGACCTCACCTGTATATTGCTGCATATATAATACATCTCCTATTGTCCTGAATAAAAGTTATGTACACATGGGCCACCTAGTGGAGGCAAGAAGAAGATTAGATTGTTACCAGTATGTATGAGGTTAATACAAAATACAGTCCCTTTCTTCACTGCCTTTGTAGAACAGACCCTAATGCCATATTACAGTATCTGGCAAAAAGGTTGCATGGCACTAAACTCTTGCTGGAACACTTTAAAAAGAACTGACCTGCCGACATTCTCAAAAATCAGATTTCATCTTTTCCACTGAAATAAAGGATATAATTACCAAAGAAGCATCTGAAGTGTTTTCCTAAGAATATTAAGATCATATCTCAGCTGCCTGTGGCCACTGCTACGGGACTGAACAGAGGCGTAACGTAATTCTCCTGGGCCCCAAAGCAAAATCTGTGCCAAGTCCCCCCCACCCCACCTCAACTATAATGCATCGTGCTAATAATGTAAAGTAATAATGTAAAGTATTGGTCTAATGTATAGTATATTCTGTGCAATGTATCGTACTGATCTCTTCATATTGGGAAGAGACACCTTATAGGCCCCCTAAGGCTTCTGGGCCCAGGTACAACCGCATGCTCTGAACCCCCTCAAGTTACACCCCTGGGCCCGAACTCATGGGTATAGCTATAACAATTGCAGAGGTAGAAATCGTAAGTGGGTCCTGAAGGGGGCCCAATGGCCTCTCACAACACATGAAGACACCATAGTACATGGTAAGTTGGGGGCCCTGTTACATATTTTGCATTAGGTTCTTCAAGCTTTGCCTCTGTCTTCTATTGACCTGAATAAGAGTTATATACAAGTGGGCCACCTAGTGGTGGCAACAAGCACCTGAGATTTTTGCCAGTATGTATAAGGTAGATGCAAAAAATGGAGTCTGCCATCTTTTACTTCTGTTGTCCTTTTATTAAACCTGTCAGGTCCAAAATGCCTCAAAAACTAATAACTATGCCATGTAGAGGTTTTAACAAGAGCAGAAACATATTACTGTGGCCACAAACCAATGAAGCAATGCAGAGAAAATCATCTTTATATGGAAATCAGCCTGCAAGTGCATCGGGGGCGGAGCCTGGCTTACCAGATCTACCTACAGACAGGCGGGATGCAGAGCCTGAAAAAGGACTCAAGGAGAGACAATTCCACAGGAGACTCAGAGCACTTGCAGCCGTCTATAGGCAGATGTGGTAAACCAGGCCCCGCCCCCTGTACACTTGCAGGCTGATTTACATATCCATAAAACAATGAATATCTCTGCATTGCTTCATTGGTTTGTGATCACAAAGGTATGTTTCTGCTCCTATTAAAGCCCCCTACATGGAATTATTATTGGTTTAGGAGCCAATTTGGACCTGAAAGGCTCCCTTTAAATATAGGCAGTTGTGGTAATAGCCTCATATTTATACTATATACAGTATATTTGTACTTTCTGTGCCAAGTACAGATCCTCTAGCCAAGTCAATTTCTGAAGTGTGTCCTGGAGCATCCAGTGAAATCCATTATGATACCCCACTTTGCCACCCAAGGGTCTGGAGTTTATTTCCACGACCCTTGGGCAAATTCTCCATTTTCCTTGAAACAATGCAACAAAGGGAGTTCTTTTGACCTCAGGAGCAAAGATGAAGTAACCTATTTCCAAGGGACCTATAACAACACATGGATTGTATCTATGTCAGATATGCCCTTGGGAGACAGTAGCAAAAGCAAACCATTGTCCAGAGTAGGGTCATGTTCAGGACTGAGTGAAATATGGCATAATTATATTCATCTAAAGGACCCCTTTAAGTAGGGGTAAAATTTCCTTCTGTAAGAATGTGAGTTATCACTACTCTCATCATCCCTCCTGTCTGTCAAGTGTAGGAATTCATTGTAATAACGCCTCCGGAGAATGACATCACCCAGCCGGTCGGAAAGTCAGGAGACATAATAAGGTTTCTGTAATGATGGCTTCTTACTCTGCAGTCTGTCAGCAGTTCAGGGTCTCGCAGTGCTCTAGGATAGAGCACTGCACATGTGTACTACATGGGACAGAGACGTGACCAGATACCTCTAGGATAGAGCCCTGCACATGTGTACTACATGGGACAGAGACGTGATCGGATACCTCTAGGATAGAGCCCTGCACATGTGTACTACATGGGACAGAGAAGTGATCGGATACCTCTAGGAAAGAGCCCTGCACATGTGTACTACATGGGACAGAGAAGTGATCGGATACCTCTAGGATAGAGTCCTGCACATGTGTACTACATGGGACAGAGATGTGATCAGATACCTCTAGGATAGAGCCCTGCACATGTGTACTACATGGGACAGAGACGTGACCAGATACCTCTAGGATAGAGCACTGCACATGTGTACTACATGGGACAGAGACGTGACCAGATACCTCTAGGATAGAGCCCTGCACATGTGTACTACATGGGACAGAGACGTGATCGGATACCTCTAGGATAGAGCCCTGCACATGTGTACTACATGGGACAGAGAAGTGATCGGATACCTCTAGGATAGAGCCCTGCACATGTGTACTACATGGGACAGATAAGTGATCGGATACCTCTAGGACAGAGTCCTGCACATGTGTACTACATGGGACAGAGATGTGATCAGATACCTCTAGGATAGAGCCCTGCACATGTGTACTACATGGGACAGAGACGTGACCAGATACCTCTAGGATAGAGCCCTGCACATGTGTACTACATGGGACAGAGACGTGATCAGATACCTCTAGGATAGAGCCCTGCACATGTGTACTACATGGGACAGAGACGTGATCAGATACCTCTAGGATAGAGCCCTGCACATGTGTACTACATGGGACAGAGACGTGACCAGATACCTCTAGGATAGAGCCCTGCACATGTGTACTACATGGGACAGAGACGTGATCAGATACCTCTAGGATAGAGCCCTGCACATGTGTACTACATGGGACAGAGACGTGATCAGATACCTCTAGGATAGAGCCCTGCACATGTGTACTACATGGGACAGAGAAGTGATCAGATACCTCTAGGATAGAGCCCTGCACATGTACATTACATGCAGTAGAGAAGTGATCAGATACCTCTAGGATAGAGCCCTGCACATGTGTACTACATGGCACAGAGACGTGATGAGATACCTCTAGGATAGAGCCCTGCACATGTACATTACATGCAGTAGAGAAGTGATCAGATACCTCTAGGATAGAGCCCTGCACATGTGTACTACATGGCACAGAGACGTGATGAGATACCTCTAGGATAGAGCCCTGCACATGTGTACTACATGGGACAGAGAAGTGATCAGATACCTCTAGGATAGAGCCCTGCACATGTGTACTACATGGGACAGAGAAGTGATCAGATACCTCTAGGATAGAGCCTTCACATGTACATTACATGCAGTAGAGAAGTGATTGGATACCTCTAGGATAAAGGACATGTGTACTACATGGGACAGAGAAGTGATCGGATACCTCTAGGATAAAGGACATGTGTACTACATGGGGCAGAGAAGTGATCGGATACCTCTAGGACAGAGAAGATGTGTACTCACCTCCAGCTGTGGGGATGAGTCACAGAGCAAGCAAAGGAGTATACATAGCAACTACTCCGTGCTGGAATGTGTCCCTGTCACCCGGCACGGCTATGTCCAGGAGCCCAGGGGACCACTGGAGAGATGAGGGGAGGCAGCTGTTACAGAACATGTCTAAAATCTGTTTATCTTCATCTATCCTAAGAGCTTCATCACTTCCGGCTTTTCATTGCCAAATTTCCAGAAACTATCATCTATTCCATGACATCCATAATTTCTTTCCATGCAGACATGTGGAAGCTGTGTACTGTATAATAGACGTCAGCATGGAGGAGTGGTCCTGTCACTGACTATCTCTGTAATGTTATAACATCTTATATGCATGATACAAACTGAGACCTACTGTATATATAGACTGCCTGGAAGAACTAGAAGATCCTCTGATGGGCTCAACATCTGAGACCATAATGGGCCCCAAAAGTCCAGCAGACGATTACCCTTTATCTGGAGACCACTCTGCTTCTTATACCAGATTTTTCGTTCCTTACCTTTCTCATTGGCTCTAGATATTCCAAGAAGCTTTAAAAAATGGGATATCTCAAGTCAAGAGGAAAGGTACGAAAGAAAACATCCACACTCCTTAATTTCCAAATGAGCACCTAAAGATCTTGCAGCACTAGGACCAAGCAGCTGAAACTTTCCTGACATGACTAAGGCATTGGCAGAAGAGCTTGTGTACCCACATGGGTTGACCCAGCTCTATCCCTGGCAGCGTCCACTGCAATTGCACAATACGATGGGAATGTCAGCAATAAATTCCAACAATCTTGAATATTTTAAGGAAACTTTACCAAGATGGACTTTCTTCTACCCTGTAGTTCGGTCCTATGACTTGTGACACGTTCACATCTGTTTATGATGTTGATGGATCCTACAACATCTAATAATGACATTGACTTTAGTATATTGTGTTTGCAGACACGTGTACAAATATTGGCATGTAGTCTTGGCTTACCGACATATCCTAAGTGAATCTGGTTCTCCTGGATGGAACATTAGAGATGCTACACGTGATACAGTCACATACAGGTCAGTGGTCAATGGAATGTCCAGAGGCTTCAACACCGACATGTAAACCTCACACTCAGCTGCTCACACACCCACCCCCACTATATAGTCACCACCGGTAGACCAAGCAGTCTCACCCCCACTATATAGTCACCCCAGGTAGACCGAGCAGTCTCACCCCCACTATATAGTCACACCAGGCAGCCCAAGCAGTTTCACCCCCTCTATTTATTCACCCCAGGCAGACCACGCAGTCTCACCCCCACTATATAGTCACCCCAGGCAGACTGAGCAGTCTCACCCCCACTGTATAGTCACCCCAGCCAGACCGAGCAGTCTCACCCCCACTATATAGTCACCCCAGCTAGACCGAGCAGTCTCTCCCCCACTATATAGTCACCCCAGGTAGACCGACCAGTCTCATCCCCACTATATAGTCATCCCAGGTAGACCAAGCAGTCTCACCCCCACCATATAATCATCCCAGGTAGACCGAGCAGTTTCACCCGCACTATATAGTCACACCAGGCAGCCCAAGCAGTTTCACCCCCTCTATTTATTCACCCCAGGCAGACCGCGCAGTCTCACCCCCACTATATAGTCACCCCAGGCAGACTGAGAAGTCTCACCCCCACTGTATAGTCACCCCAGGTAGACCAAGCAGTCTCACCCCCACTATATAGTCATCCCAGGCAGACCGAGCAGTCTCACCCCCACCATATAGTCATCCCAGGCAGACCGAGCAGTCTAACCCCCACTATATAGTCACCCCAGGTAGACCGAGCAGTCTCACCCCCACTATATAGTCACACAAGGCAGACCAAGCAGTTTCACTCCCACTATATAGTCACACAAGGCAGACCAAGCAGTTTCACCCCCACTATTTATTCACCCCAGGCAGTCCGCGCAGTCTCACCCCCACTATGTAGTCACCCCAGGCAGACTGAGCAGTCTCACCCCCACTATATAGTCACTCCAGCCAGACAGAGCAGTCTCACCCCCACTATATAGTCACCCCAGGTAGACTGACCAGTCTCTCCCCCACTATATAGTCACCCCAGGTAGACTGACCAGTCTCACCCCCACTATATAGTCATCCCAGGTAGACCAAGCAGTCTCACCCCCCACCATATAGTTATCCCAGGTAGACCGAGCAGTCTCACCCCCACCATATAGTCATCCCAGGTAGACCGAGCAGTCTCACCCCCACCATATAGTCACACCAGGCAGACCGAGCAGTTTCACCCCCACTATATATTCACCCCAGGCAGACCGAGCAGTCTCACCCCCACTATATAGTCACCCCAGGTAGACCGAGAAGTCTCACCCCCACCATATAGTCATCCCAGGTAGACCGAGCAGTTTCACTCCCACTATATAGTCACACCAGGCAGACCGCACAGTCTCACCCCCACTATATATTCACCCCAGGCAGACCGCACAGTCTCACCCCCACTATATAGTCATCCCGGGTAGACCGAGCAGTCTCACCCCCACCATATAGTCATCCCAGGTAGACCGAGCAGTTTCACCCCCACTATATAGTCACACCAGGCAGCCCAAGCAGTTTCACCCCCTCTATTTATTCACCCCAGGCAGACCACGCAGTCTCACCCCCACTATATAGTCACCCCAGGCAGACTGAGCAGTCTCACCCCCACTGTATAGTCACCCCAGCCAGACCGAGCAGTCTCACCCCCACTATATAGTCACCCCTGCTAGACCGAGCAGACTCTCCCCCACTATATAGTCACCCCAGGTAGACCGACCAGTCTCATCCCCACTATATAGTCATCCCAGGTAGACCAAGCAGTCTCACCCCCACCATATAATCATCCCAGGCAGACCGAGCAGTCTCACCCCCACCATATAGTCATCCCAGGCAGACCGAGCAGTCTAACCCCCACTATATAGTTATCCCAGGTAGACCGAGCAGTTTCACCCCCACTATATAGTCACACAAGGCAGACCAAGCAGTTTCACCCCCACTATATAGTCACACAAGGCAGACCAAGCAGTTTCACCCCCACTATTTATTCACCCCAGGCAGTCCGCGTAGTCTCACCCCCACTATGTAGTCACCCCAGGCAGACTGAGCAGTCTCTCCCCCACTATATAGTCACTCCAGCCAGACCGAGCAGTCTCACCCCCACTATATAGTCACCCCAGGTAGACTGACCAGTCTCACCCCCACTATATAGTCACCCCAGGTAGACTGACCAGTCTCACCCCCACTATATAGTCATCCCAGGTAGACCAAGCAGTCTCACCCCCACCATATAGTTATCCCAGGTAGACCGAGCAGTCTCACCCCCACTATATAGTCACCCCAGGTAGACCAAGCAGTCTCACCCCCACCATATAGTTATCCCAGGTAGACCAAGCAGTCTCACCCCCACCATATAGTCATCCCAGGTAGACCGAGCAGTTTCACCCCCACTATATAGTCACACCAGACAGACCGAGCAGTCTCACCCCCACTATAAAGTCATCCCAAGTAGACCACGCAGTCTCACCCCCACCATATAGTCATCCCAGGTAGTCCGAGCAGTCTCACCCCCACCATATAGTCATCCCAGGTAGACCAAGCAGTCTCACCCCCACTATATAGTCACACCAGGTAGACCAAGCAGTCTTAGTTTGGGAACTGAATTTTTCTGGAGGATAACATAGTTTATATAATGCCCCCTCCCAACCAATTGCCTAAAACCCAGGACTTAGGATGTATTCTGCATCAGACCCACCAGTTATGCCAGAGCACCATGGACTTACCATGGCACAGACATGAGTGGACAATTCTTCTCAGTCCGTATTTGGACTAATTCCCATCATCCACCACAATGGTAATCTTACAAATGGCACCGCACTTACCATACCTACATCTTATTCCTTATTCATGACTGACTCCAGACATGTTCCCTTTAGGTTATCGGAGAGCTAATAAAAAATGACTTTTAATATATAATAAAGATGTGAAAACTGTTTAATATCTTACTTCTGTGCCGAGCTATGGTCACGTAAAGTTAAACAGAGTCTGTCACCGGGACCCAGCATATCAACCAGGCCTGTAGATACATAGGTTAGGGTCACCTGAAACATACACTGTTTTCCCCTTGTGAATCACTGCCTCCATTTCCGAGATATCAATATGCACATGAGCTCTTTGGAGCAACGAGGTTGTTTCCATTGCTCCAAAGAGGTAAGCGATAACGCCCTGGTTACTCCAAATAGGACATTTGCATATTGACAAGGCCAGCAATATCTCGGCAACAGCAATTCACAAGGGGGAAACACTGTATGATTTAGGCGAGCCTAACCTACTTATCTATGTTGATATTCTGGGTTCTGGTGGCAGACTCCATTTAAAGGCCTAAAGCCTGAAGCTGCACTACATAAAGATTCGGAGGACATGCTCTATCCTCTTCTGGTCAGGTTTGGTGTTGTCATGGAGATCTAGTGTGGAGACAAATGTAAAAAACATCAGTATTCACACTTTCCTCTACTCCCTTGTGTATTAGGTCTCCACTGACTCCTTACCTTACCTAACCCTACAAACATGGGTGTAACTTGAATGCAAAAATCTGTAATGGGGCCCGTACTTCCCTTGTGGCATTTAGAATAGTGGTATATTTTATGAAGTACAGAGACCTTTGGGGGCCCCCTCAGGGTCCAGGGCCCAGTAGCAACTGCTACCTCTGCACTCCTATAGCTACACCCCTGCTTACAGATCTACTTATATTGGATCAGTCAGAATGATAACCCTCCATAGCTGTCATAGGATGCTAGTGTGAACACAGCCTTAGAAAATAGATTTAATGGAATTGGCAACCAGTACTTAAGATATATCATATTGACATGTGGAGTATGTCGACATTATATAAAAAATTATTATTATTTCTCTAAGCGGCTACCAGACCCCACTTATCCTAAGAGGAAACCTACAGCTAAAGACAACCTGTATGACTGGAGATCATGGCTGCTGTCCCCATAGACGTCATCCTGTCGCCCTCCAGCTGTGCCTTTGTTAAAGGTGAGATGTTTTCATAAATGGTCTCTAACATCCCGCCATCCTGTAATCCCTTCCATACGTGTCCCTTCATGTGTTTCCTTACATCATGGTGCTGAACTAGCATTTTCTTCACTGTCAGATGATCACTTCCAACCCGGCCCTATGGTTTTGTCCCATTTACACCCCCCGTGCTTTCTTCTCTTATCACGCGGCCTTCAGACATCGCTTACAGTGAATTACACGGTACTAGAAATCACAGATGAGCGCCAGATACGTTTATAAGACTGCAGGAATGTCGCAATTAATAATAGCGAGGGATAATTTACAGCACTTTATTAACCCTATGTTAAACTGGAGACATCTACCTATACTGGTTGTGTCATAGTGATATGACAGTACACATTGGATTTTATGACACAGCTAGATCTGCTATAGTAATACAACATAGAAGATATTAAGGGCTCCCCTCCCTCTGCTGGATAGTCCTTTGTATAGAGTTATTATTAAAGCGGGCAGATTCCCATGGCACGGCTCTCACGTACACAGCGCACATGTGGTTCTTATAAATGACTGCTGCAATGCTAGATGGATCATGCAATATGATAGGATGCCAGGCACATGTTCAGTATAGCACGGAAAACCTCTCGTTCCTGTGTTCTCAGCCATACGTCCGCTGCAGAAGCTACTGCCACTGGCACAAGATCTTGATAAATACGTCCAGTATGGATGAGGCAAGAGAAGCCTGGAGGGTGGCGGTAAATAATGTCAATATATCCTCTGGAATGGTGGCTGGCAGTGCTCGCTTCTGGCAATGTAATGTAATAATAATAACTAGTTTCTCAGAATTTAGGATTGTGCTGTTCTTCTGTTATTCCCTCTAGAAATTTATGAAAAAAGATCCGTCATGTCCCATGTGACCATGAGGACCAATCATATGCCTCAGCGTTAACCCTGAGCACATGACATCACCCAAGAGGCTGGGAGAGAGCGCCGGAGGCCACAAGGAGGTAAGGGAAGATGAGTATGAATGTTTGTTATTTTTTACACCTCCCCTGGGCCAGAAGGTCAACTCGTGCTTGAACCCGAGACAAATCAAATCTTCAGAGGTTCGCCCATCTCTAGTATTTACTAAAGCAGACTTGTCAAGAGAGCCGACAGATTACAGCCCATGATACCAAACCAACAGACACCAGGAGGCAGTGAGATCTGCTCCCATATATATTACTCTCAGGTCCTATTGACATCAGTCATCATTATATGACACTGGGGTGTGGGTCCCCAACAAATGTTTTGCCTAGGGGTCTCCAAAGACTTTGATCCAGCCATATCCCTTGGGGTTAGAATTCTACTTTCCTATAGTCCTGAATGGCACTTATGTCTACATTTGTGCCATTTAGGACTTTTATTTTATATGTCACACAGGCACATAAAATAAGTGACGTTTGGCCCCACTGGGCATTTCTCAAGGCAGACCCAGTATTATAAAGTCTGGGAAAGCTGGGTCACAGATGTTATGGATGTCGTCTAGGTCTCCTAGAAACAAATACAAGCTGCTTTTTACAGTCCATGGAGGACCTGCAATAATACTCCAGTTTGATATATGGTGTTAATTTCCATGACCACACGCAGAGCCATGATGTCATACACAACCATAATTCATGACTGGGCTGCAATACCAGACACAGCCTGGGGTGGTGCTGTTTTCAGAACAATATGCAAACCCTTATAATGTGTACAGCACTGCACAGCATATGTGGCTGTCATATAAACATACTTGTCAACACATCCAGAATGTCTGGGAGACTACCTGAAAAAGTGAAGATCTCAGGAAAGGAAATCATGTATCCCGGGGGCCCACTTTTAAATTATACACATCAGTCATACCGTGGCATCAGGACATAGGGGGAATTTACTATTACATGTATGCCAGATCTGCAACACAGATTGCACCACTTTATTGTTTTTGTACACCTCTTGCCACTTCCTAAGACATTAGGTGATGCAGTTAATGGTCAAGGCAGGCCAGGAATGTTTCAGCCGGTCAGATTTACTATAATTCATAGCGGAGTTTCTCCAGAATTATTAAGGCCGGACTCTTAATAATAGCTGAACATCTTATGCTAACATGGAATGGATTGTCTAATGCAGGAGACACTGGTGCTTATAAGTTCCTCCCGTTGTTTGATGCAGCACAAGGGGGTCAAGAGGAATAAGATGGGAGTAACTGGGACTGGACACAAGTTGGGTCTGGTCAGGTTTGTATAGATGGGGGAAGAGTGGTCTGTGGTCTGTACAGATGGGGGTCTGGTTTAGAGTCTTTATAGATGGTGGTCTAGTCTTGGGTCAGTATAGTGACGGATCTCTTTTGGAATTTGTACACATAGGGCGTCTAGTCTCGGCTCTGTACAGCAGGTGGTCTAATCATTCTATACAGGAGGAGGTATGATCTAGGGTCTGTATACAGAGTACTCTGTTCTGGGGTTTCTATACAGGGGGTCTAATCTTGGCTCTGTATATAGAGTAGTCTGGGGTTTCTGTATAGGAAGGGGTCTAGTCTTGGCTCTGTATACAGAGTGGTCTGGTCTGGGGTTTCTGTATAGGAAGGGGTCTAGTCTTGCCTCTGTATACAGAGTGGTCTGCGCTGGGGTTTCTATACAGAGGGTCTAGTCTTGGCTCTGTATATAGAGTAGTCTGGGGTTTCTGTATAGGAAGGGGTCTAGTCTTGGCTCTGTATACAGAGTGGTCTGCTCTGGGGTTTCTGTATAGGAGGGTTTCTAGTCTTGGCTCTGTATATAGAGTAGTCTGGGGTTTCTGTATAGGAAGGGGTCTAGTCTTGGCTCTGTATACAGAGTGGTCTGCTCTGGGGTTTCTGTATAGGAGGGTTTCTAGTCTTGGCTCTGTATACAGAGTGATCTGGTCTGGGGTTTCTATATAGGGGGTCTAGTCTTGGCTCTGTATACAAAGTGGTCTGGTCTGTGGTTTCTGTATATGAGGGGGTCTAGTCTTGGCTCTGTATACGGAGTGGTCTGCTCTGGGGTTTCTGTATAGGAAGGGGTCTAGTCTTGGCTCTGTATACAGAGTGGTCTGCTCTGGGGTTTCTGTATAAGAGGGTTTCTAGTCTTGGCTCTGTATACAGGGTGGTCTGGTCTGGGGTTTCTGTATATGAGGGGGTCTAGTTTTGGCTATATACAGTATACAGAGTGATCTGGTCTGGGGTTTATGTATAGGAGGGGTCTAGTCTTGGCTGTATATACAGAGTGGTCTGGGGTTTCTGTATATTTGGGGGTCTAGTCTTGGCTCTGTATATAAAGGCCCAGTCTGAGGGGCCAGTTAAAGGGGAGTCTAGTCTGGGTTTTTTTTATACAGGAGGAGGCATAGTCAGGTCAATATAAAGGGGGGCTGATGTGGCCTGTATTCATTTTGGGGTGTGCTGAATGGGGTCATATATATTACTTAAAATTCAAAGAGGGAGTGTCCTATATAAATGGGCGATACTCCCCAGAATTTCACTTCTCCAAAGTTGTCAAGTATAACCAATGGATAGCTAACTACATGGGCGCACATAGGGGAAGCAATTTAGCTGTGCACACAAATGTTCCTGATCTACAGTCTATAGGAGGAGGGAGACACACAGGGAGATATTATGAAGGTTGTGACTTCATTGCCTCCCATTCCTTATACATGTAATTCTTACAGGAAGAACATCATCTTATTTAAACATTTGTGAATGTATAAGACGCCTTCCCCGCTGGAGGATGATTTGCAGCACGTTGACAGTTCTTGTCCCACATGTGACCGACTCCCCCTCCCCACCCCCCAGGCTTACACTGGGTTTCCAGGGAGATCAAAAATGTTCCAGTAGTAAATGAGTAATATAAAAATAATGGACAAAACATCTTATAAATTCCCTGACATCTGACACAGGACAAAGGGGTCACAGGGGCCAGGGGCGCACCGCTAATGAGGCAAAGTGAGGCGGCCGCCTTACACGGCACTGTCCGTCACTGTCTGGGGGGCAGCATTTTTTACCATTTATTTAATGTAAACCAGCCCAGGACAGGCCACTTTAAAAAAAAACAGAGCTGAGCGGGACCTGTCCTGGGCCGGCAAGACCTCTGCATGTCAGCGCAGGCGGCGATACAATGATGTCATCGCGCCTCCTACGCTGACACGCAGACATCGCGGACAAGAAGAGGCGGCGGCGGCGGCTCCATCATGGGACTACAGGTAGGTGACAATAACTTTTTTTTTATATATATAAATAGGCCGTTATCTCCTGGAGTATCCCGAGCAGGTAACGGCCTATTTACTTATCGATCCCTGTGCCTGCTGTGGCTGCCTCCGCTTCCCCTTCTGCTGGAATCAGAAGCGACTGTGAGCGGCAGCGGGGATCGATAAGTGAGTCCAAATACTACTATTATTATACTCCGGGGTCTTTTCAGGCCCCGGAGTAAAATAATCGGAGACCCAGGGGACGTGATAAACATAAAAACCAGTGTTACTCACCTCTCCGGCGATCCGATGTTACTCCCAGCAGGCTTCGGCCTTCTTTGGTGACGTCCCAGGTGTCACGTGAGCCAGCCCGACGTCATTATGTTGCAACGCCGGTCTGTGCGACATTGAAGAGGGCTGAAAGCAGGGAGCGCATCGGAGCCCAGGTAAGTAACACTGGTTTTTATGTTTGTCACCACCTGGGTCTCTGATCATTATACTCTGGGGTCTTTTAGACCTCAGAGTATAATAATAGTTCATGGGTGGGTTACTATGAAGCAGAATACTGTGTGCATGGGCCACTATGGGGCATAATTACGTGTGCAGGGGCCACTATGTAGTATAATACCGAGTGCAGGGGCCATTATAAGATATAATACCGTGTGCAGAGGCCACTATAGAGCATAATACCGAGTGCAGGGACCACTATGAGGCATAATACCGTGTGCAGGGGTCACTATGGAGCATAATACCGTGTGCAGGGGCCACTATGAGGCATAATACCGTTTGCTGGGGCCACTATGGAGCATAATACCGTGTGCAGGGGCCAATTGGAATTGGAAGATTTTCATGCATATTTGAATGATATTGATCCAGATATAAAGTTTACTGTTGTGCATTCTAAAAAACAATTGCAGTTTTTGGATGTTTTGGTGACTGTACAAAATGGTAGATTCTTTACACAGATTTTTCATAAATCTACAGATAGGAATAATATTTTGAAATATGAGAGTAACCATCCAAGAACTATGGTTAATTCACTTCCATTGAGCCAATTTCTACGAGTTAAAAGAATTAATAATCAACCAGATAGGTTACAAAAAGATATGGATGATATGGCATTTAAATTTAGAATGAGGGGGTATCCTGCTCATGTTACTAATAGGAATAGGGCTAAAGTTGATACCCTTGATAGGAAAAATCTATTGTGTGGTTCTACTTGTAAAAAATTAACTAATAGGATACCTTTTGTATCCACTTATAATAATATGAGTAGTCAAATTTATAATATTGTTCGAAGACATTGGGGGGTTTTACAGAAAAGTACTTTAGTATTGTTAGAATTTTGTAATCCTCCTTTATTCTCCTATAGAAGAGTGAGAAATTTAGGGGACCAATTAACACATTCAGATGTAGGTAGCTTTAAGCACACAAAACAGTTGACTTTAACTGGTCATGTGAGAAAGGGTTGTTATCCCTGTTGTAATTGTGTTAATTGCTCATTGATGATTAAGGGTGACTATTTTGAACACAATGGTGTAGGATATAGAAGTAAACATTTTTTATCCTGTAACAGTGATTTTGTCATTTATATGTTGATTTTGTCATTTATATGTTGATGCGTCCTTGAGGATTGGTGTATATTGGGGAAACCACATTGGATGTTAAAACCCGCCTTAATCAGCATCGTTATACTATTTGTAATTAAAAACAGGATTTACCAGTTCCTAAACACTTCACAGATCTGAAACATACTGAGAATCAGCTGAGGTTCAGGATTATTGATCATGTTCCGCCACTCAGGAGTTTCTATTAAGTAAGGAGATGGAGTGGATTTTTAAATGAAACACTTTGAAACCTAATGGTTTAAATGTGGATTATAAATTGTCCACATTTACTGTATTTAGGTTAGGTGACTTGCCTTGTATAGAAATTGTGGCTGTTCCTCTGTTTCTTCTCTTCAGTATAATTTGTGATTAATAATGTAAGTTATTAAATTATAATGTTTTTTGTTTTTTTATATTTTACAGAATTACACCTTCACTTTTAAGACATCACTGTACCTTCACCTATTAAATTACTTCATTGAAGATAAATAAGAAGGAAGGGAGGAGGACTACATCCCTGTTTTTGTTTATATATATTTGTTATGTTTTTTTATACAGCTGTGGTTTTTTGATTTTGAGTGCATCGATTGTTAATATTGTTATGTTCATTATTTATAGTAGATTTTTATTTATATTAAATATATATATATATATACAGTCATATGAAAAAGTTTGGGCACCCCTATTAATCTTAATCATTTTTAGTTCTAAATATTTGGGTGTTTGCAACAGCCATTTCAATTTGATATATCTAATAACTGATGGACACAGTAATATTTCAGGATTGAAATGAGGTTTATTGTACTAACAGAAAATGTGCAATATGCATTAAACCAAAATTTGACCGCTGCAAAAGTATGGGCACCTCAACAGAAAAGTGACATTAATATTTAGTAGATCCTCCTTTTGCTAAAATAACAGCCTCTAGTCGCTTCCTGTAGCTTTTAATCAGTTCCTGGATCCTGGATGAAGGTATTTTTGACCATTCCTCTTTACAAAACAATTCCAGTTCAGTTAAGTTTGATGGTCGCCGAGCATGGACAGCCCGCTTCAAATTATCCCACAGATGTTCAATGATATTCAGGTCTGGGGACTGGGATGGCCATTCCAGAACATTGTAATTGTTCCTCTGCATGAATGCCTGAGTAGATTTGGATCATTGTCTTGCTGAAATATCCATCCCCGGCGTAACTTCAAATTCGTCACTGATTCTTGTACATTATTCTCAAGAATCTGCTGATACTGAGTTGAATCCATGCGACCCTCAACTTTAACAAGATTCCCGGTGCCGGCATTGGCCACACAGCCCCAAAGCATGATGGAACCTCCACCAAATTTTACAGTGGGTAGCAAGTGTTTTTCTTGGAATGTTGTGTTTTTTTGACGCCATACATAACGCCTTTTTGTATGACCAAACAACTCAATCTTTGTTTCATCAGTCCACAGGACCTTCTTCCAAAATGAAGCTGGCTTGTCCAAATGTGCTTTTGCATACCTCAGGCGACTCTGTTTGTGGCGTGCTTTCAGAAACGGCTTCTTTCGCATCACTCTCCCATACAGCTTCTCCTTGTGCAAAGTGTGCTGTATTGTTGACCGATGCACAGTGACACCATCTGCAGCAAGATGATGCTGCAGCTCTTTGGAGGTGGTCTGTGGATTGTCCTTGACTGTTCTCACCATTCTTCTTCTCTGCCTTTCTGATATTTTTCTTGGCCTGCCACTTCTGGGCTTAACAAGAACTGTCCCTGTGGTCTTCCATTTCCTTACTATGTTCCTCACAGTGGAAACTGACAGGTTAAATCTCTGAGACAACTTTTTGTATCCTTCCCCTGAACAACTATGTTGAACAATCTTTGTTTTCAGATCATTTGAGAGTTTTTTTGAGGAGCCCATGATGCCACTCTTCAGAGGAGATTCAAATAGGAGAACAACTTGCAATTGGCCACCTTAAATACCTTTTCTCATGATTGGATACACCTGGCTATGAAGTTCAAAGCTCAGTGAGGTTACAAAACCAATTTTGTGCTTCAGTAAGTCAGTAAAAAGTAGTTAGGAGTATTCAAATCAATAAAATGATAAGGGTACCCAAATTTTTGCACCAGTCAAATTTTGGTTTAATGCATATTGCACATTTTCTGTTAGTACAATAAACCTCATTTCAATCCTGAAATATTACTGTGTCCATCAGTTATTAGACATATCAAATTGAAATGGCTGTTGCAAACACCCAAATATTTAGAACTAAAAATGATTAAGATTAATAGGGGTGCCCAAACTTTTTCATATGACTGTATATATATATATATTTTCTTTCTCTTCTTTGGCAACTAAATGGATACTTGGGGTGTTATGTAAACCCAAAGGTATGGATAGCGGAGCGAGCACTGAGTCCATGATAGGATTCAGTTGTAAGCTACCGCTCAGGTATTGGGACATTTCCTTGATGGGATGTTGACCAATGCTTTACCTGGTTGATCACTTAATATGTAGAATATTCCATGGCCATGTTTATGGTCTGGGTATACTCTAATGAATGTATATCTATAGTAATCCCCTATTTGTAGTACCAAGTTCCTGTTTTAATTATTTACTTTATTATTTATTTATTTTCATTATTTCTCTCTATGGACTATATGTCCTGATAACGTTTATTTGATTTATGATGTTTTTTTGTTATGAATTTAGTGTTTTATTTGGTTATTCTCTTTATTATATGTTTTCCAGTCTTAAAATGGCCTCTGATTCCCGTTTTGCATGCGCAGTGGATTATGGGTGCATGCCATCTTGCTGATCTTGAATTGCGTGTTCTCACATGCGTGGACATGCGCATTCGATGCACTTGATCTCAGTAATCCCATTCAGCTGTTTATTCACGCGCAGTTAGTATCCATTAACACTGTATTTGCATGGTATGCATAAGTTTATCAGTATATTGTGTTTGGGTAAGTGGGATGTCCCTCCCTTCCTTTTAATAACTGCACAGGTGCACTTATTATGAGCCTAATTAATTATTAATGAATTTATTACTCTTTCTGAACTATGGTTATGTAGGATATATGAATTTTGGTGATTTTTTTCACATTTCTGTCTCTTTGCACTTTACTATATGTACAGGATGTATAGTACTATTTACATGCACGATTTTTATTGTAAATTGTTTTGATTAATTGTAATTACACTTTATTGATGTACTGCCTATATGAAGTAGCTTTGTTTGTTATCACACTATTGCTTGAGAAAGGTTCCTGTGTGGACCGAAACGTCGCACTTGGATTAAAATTCACTGGTTTATTTTTTAAAGGAGTGCTGCCATTTTTTCCTTTATTAGTTGTGTGGGAGGCATTACCATCCTCTGATTGGACTTGCACCCGGACTTTATTTTGTCTATGCTGCTTTGAATTTTTTTCTTGTATGGATAGATAGATATGAGGGGATAGATAGATAGATAGATAGATAGATAGATAGATAGATAGATAGATATGAAGGGATAGATAGATAGATAGATAGATAGATAGATAGATAGATATGAGATAGATAGATAGATAGATAGATAGATAGATAGATAGATATGAAGGGATAGATAGATAGATAGATAGATAGATAGATAGATAGATAGATATGAAGGGATAGATAGATAGATAGATAGATAGATAGATAGATATGAGATAGATAGATAGATAGATAGATAGATAGATAGATAGATATGAAGGGATAGCTAGATAGATAGATAGATAGATAGCAGAGGTGGGTTTGTGGGTAAATAGATTACTATAATATATTAGATAGATAGGTATATAGATGGATGGGCGTAGTTATAAGGGATGCAAAGGTAGCAGTCAGTACCAGGCCCTGGACCTTGAGGGGACCCCATGGTCCCTCTGTCCCATAAAATATACCACTATTATAAATGGCACAAGTTAGGAAGGGGGCCCATTACTGATTTTGCATTGGGGCCCAGGAGCTTCAAGTTACACCTAAGGGTGGGTTCACAATTGCACCGGAGTCTCTGTTGTAAACAATATTGCAAAAACCATTGAAAATCAGCGGAGAGAAAAGTCCTGCACGGACACCCTGTCCATGTGTAACCGCTGAAACAGTAGACCCGACGAAGGAGAGAACAATGCTAGTGTCAACCTAGGGTAAGTTAGATAGGTTTGCAATAGATGAATGGATGGATGGATGGATAGATAGATAGATAGATAGATAGATATGAGATAGATAGATAGATAGATAGATAGGAGATAGATAGATATGAGATAGATAGATAGATAGATAGATAGATCATGCTTACAGGGCAGATAGATAGATAGATAGATAGATAGATAGATAGATAGGAGATAGATAGATATGAGATAGATAGATAGATAGATAGATAGATAGATAGATAGATCATGCTTACAGGGCAGATAGATAGATAGATAGATAGATAGATAGATAGATAGATACTGTATAGATAGATAGATAGATAGATAGATATGAGATAGATAGATAGATAGATATGAGATAGATAGATATGAGATAGATAGATATGAGATAGATAGATAGATAGATAGATATGAGATAGATAGATAGATAGATAGATAGATAGGAGATAGATAGATGATAGTAGATAGATAGATAGATAGATAGATAGATAGATAGATAGATCATGCTTACAGGGCAGATAGATAGATAGATAGATAGATAGATAGATAGATAGATAGATAGGAGATAGATAGATATGAGATAGATAGATAGATAGATAGATAGATCATGCTTACAGGGCAGATAGATAGATAGATAGATAGATAGATAGATACTGTATAGATAGATAGATAGATAGATAGATAGATATGAGATAGATAGATAGATAGATAGATAGATATGAGATAGATAGATATGAGATAGATAGATATGAGATAGATAGATAGATAGATAGATAGATAGATAGATAGATATGAGATAGATAGATAGATAGATAGATAGATAGATAGATAGATAGATAGATCATGCTTACAGGGCAGATAGATAGATAGATAGATAGATAGATACTGTATAGATAGATAGATAGATAGATAGATATGAGATAGATAGATAGATAGATATGAGATAGATAGATATGAGATAGATAGATATGAGATAGATAGATAGATAGATAGATATGAGATAGATAGATAGATAGATAGATAGATAGATAGATAGATCATGCTTACAGGGCAGATAGATAGATAGATAGATAGATAGATAGATAGATAGATACTGTATAGATAGATAGATAAATAGATATGAGATAGATAGATAGATATGAGATAGATAGATAGATAGATAGATAGATAGATAGATAGATAGATAGATATGAGATAGATAGATAGAGCATGCTTACAGGGCAGATAGATGGATAGATAGATAGATAGATAGATAGATAGATATGAGTTAGATAAATAGATAGATATGAGATAGATAGATAGATAGATAGATATGAGATAGATAGATATGAGATAGATAGATATGAGATAGATAGATATGAGATAGATAGATAGATAGATATGAGATAGATAAATAGATAGATATGAGATAGATAGATATGAGATAGATAGATGGCAGGGGGGTGTGAACAAGTCTTGGTACTTAGACACAAGGAAAGAGCAACAAACAAAACGATGTGAAGAAAATGGATTACAATGTATCAACTGAAAGATTTCTACAGGAGAATAAAATAGTGAGAAAGCAAACACAAATATAATTCTTGCATACAATAGAGTCATACATAGAGATGACGTAAAGCTGAGTGTGTCAGATGTAGCAGTGCTGAGGCTGTTATTTGGCGCAGCACATTGGGAATAATGACTAGTATTAGGACTGCAGGTAGACCTACTGTATTAGCTCTGCTACATCTGTAAACCTTATGTGCAGCACAGTTTTATGTTTTATCCAGATTGTGCACATTATTTTATATAAGTCTCTGGCTGGAACATTTCTTTGTTCATGGTTAACCCCTGGGAGACCAGTGTGGGGCTCCTGCACATAGTGAACTCATATTACAGCTCCTATGATCCATGAGCTCACTAGTTAGGATGTGAGTCTGCTGGGGGCTGGGAGGAGGGGAGTGCAGGGGGAGAGTGAGGGAGGCAGCTAGGAGTTCAAAAAGTCTGCTGAGAGTTAGACACTTTAGGGAAAGCTCCCATAACACCGCCAGGCACCCTCATCATCCTGGACACAGACTGACCACATTCACCAAAGGCTACTGCACCAGTGGGGACCTGCAACTGCTGCTACTGACTAGTGAGTGCACACTCAGCAGACTGGCAAATGGATGGTGGGTGGGTAATGGAGAAATGATAGTGGTAGTAGTACCTGCTGTCAGTGTCTGGTACAGATTCTGATTCACAATCTGCTGCATAGTATTGGAAGAGATGCTCTGCAGATGGTATATGAACAGAGTGATGCAAGACATGGGTAAAGAGATGATCTGCAGATGTTTATTTCACAAAGTGACATAATATGGGTGGAGAGATGTTCTGTAGATGTAACATAGATTCTGTATGCACAAAATGTATTCAGGATGAAGGGAGAGGTGCTCTGCAGATTCAGCATAGATTCAGTATGCACAAAATGTATTCAATGTATGGGTGGAGAGATGCTCTGCAGATGGTACAGGAGCACAGTGATGCAATATATAGGTGGAGAGATGTTCTGCAGATGGTACATGAACATAGTGATATAATATATGGGTGGAGAGATGCTCTGCAGAAGGTACATTAACACAGTGATATAATATATGAGTGGAGAGATGCTCTACAGATGTTACATTAACACAGTGATATAATATGAGTGGAGAGATGCTCTGCAGATGTTACATGAACATGGTAATACAATATATGGGTGGCGAGATTCTTTGCAGATGTTACATAAACACAATGATACAATATATGGGTGGAGAGATGCTCTGCAGTGTTACATGAACATGGTAATACAATATATGGGTGGCGAGATTCTTTGCAGATGTTACATAAACACAATGATACAATATATGGGTGGAGAGATGCTCTGCAGTGTTACATGAAGACAGTGATACAATATATGGGTGGAGAGATGCTCTGCAGTGTTACATAAAAACAGTGATACAATATATGGGTGGAGAGATGCTCAGCAGAATTTCAGAATGCTCTGCACATATATCACAGGAATATACTGCAGAGGTCGGAGTGAATGGCGCTGAGATAAAACATTACAGATCTAGTGATGCTCCTGGCAGTATTTATCTCTGCGGCTTGTATGGAGTAATGCTCTGCAGCAGTGGTGAAGCTTATGGCGAGTAAAGTATACATGAGAATTACACAGACTGATGCTCTGCGGCTGTTAAATAGCCTATGATGTAGATGTAGTGCATGTATATGTGATTTTTGTGGAGTGATACTCTGCAGCAGTAATACAGTTATGGTGAGTGATGCTCTGCAGCAGCATATATAGTTTATGGGGAATAAAGGGAGCTAAGTATTAACCTGCAGCAGTTGCACATCTTATCGTGCATGACGTGTATATGAGAGTGAGGCTCTGCAGAAGTTATATAAAGTTTATAGGGTTTGACGTTCTATAAGAGTTACACGTAATATTCCTGAAGTCATTTCTTGTATGGAGCAATGCTCTGCAGAAGTTATGTTGTTTATGGTAAGAGAAGTGTATATGTTATCTATATAGAGCGATGTTCTGCAGAATTTATATAGCTTATAACGTTTTGATGCTTGAAAACAGTTCCATATAAAATAGTGACTGAAGTGTATGTGTAACTTCTTGTATGGAGCAATGCTCTGCAGAAGTTATATAGCTTATAGTAAGATAAATGTATATGTCACTTCTTTTATGGAGTGATGCTCTGCAGAAGTTATATAGCTTATGATAAGAGAAATATAAATGTCCTTTCTTGTATGGAGTGATGCTCTGCAGAAGTAACAGCTTATAGTGATGGTTATGGCCTTGAGTGATGTTCAGTGAATGGTTTTCTCCACTACACCTATAGAGAAGCTTTGCAGATGCTGCTCACCCTTATAGTAGAGGTCTCCCATCTTTAAGATTCGGCCCATTCAGATTTTCTGCTGAGGTAGAAACTTCTGGCAACAATCTTTGTGATCTTAGGAAGTGGCGTCGACATTGCCATTAGGATTTCAGTTCTTTACCCCTCTGTACCAACCCTTATTGGGGGCAGAGACCAGGGTTCTTGATGCCTACACTCTGCATAGAGTATACTATACATGATTAATACCATCCACAATGCCGCCATAATAGGTGACTAAAGTACAGGATATCACCATAGATGACGTAGGTCTACCATACACCCCCAAATGAACCCTTAATACTTGGGAAGAGCAGGAGGTTTGGCCCAAAAAACTCTAACATGGTTGTGACCATACAGTAACAGTGTAATAGTGCAGGGATTTAGTGTTCAACATCATACTGCACCCCCTCAATGTATACCCCCACCCCAGCTACGCATTGTGGTGCAGACTCCTCTGGTTTCCCAATTAGGGGTACTTCCTGCCTGCAATGGATATTCCTGCATTCCTCGTCTCTCTGTATTAACCCTGTCAGTGCAGATTGCCCAGAGTCTTCGACCACGTCCAGGGCAGGTGGTTTTGATCTATGTATTATTCCTCTAAATTCCCTGCTTCAGATGTATAATGGCATGAAGGGTACCAACCTAACCCAAAAATATACACCAGGCCAGGATGAGCAGTCTCTGTTTGCTACTAGTGCTGAAGTGCGATTCTTCTAGAGTGGACATGTTGGAGGATGTTGACCTTTTTGTGTTCAGCAGAATTTAAAAAAAAAAAGTAAAAGATCCGACCAAAAACTTTTTGGAATGTGACTGAATGTCATCATTGATCATCTTTACTAGAAAGATGCACTTGGATATGTCCTATAATCCACGAGAAGATAGACTGTCCTCCAAAGTCAACTAATAGAACGATTCCTACAAATTTTATAAAAACCTACAAAAGTAAAAACATGTTCTCAATAATTGTGTCCCATTTTGTTGCTATGTTCAAGTTCTCAGCAAGGTAAAAAAAAATTCCCATCTTCAACATAAATTCGGCTAAAACCGATGAGATCATTTTTGGATTAGTAAAGGTTGGATGGATTTTTGCAGATGGTCTCTTCTGGTCTGTGTTGGGCATGGATGTGATCGGCTAATCATAGCTCTTAATTCCTAGGAATAAGCATCTGGAAGACACCAGTGGATCTGCCTATCTTGAGAAGGAAGTGTCACCATAATATAGACGTCAGATATGGATGATCTAATTTATTTCTGAGAGTAAATCCCAGAGGGATACCCTAACAGGGATCATATGTGCATCAGTACAGAACACAGAGGTCTTTTCAACAATATGGAGGAACTATAGGGAACTATTAGACCGTTGTAGATTGTAGATATTTTTAGATGTCCTCTGCCCTCAGTGATTGTCCGCATTAGTAACATCTGCCTCAAATAACCTGTCTGTCAGAATGAGTTACTATCATGTTAAAAAATCCTTTTCGGCAGATATCTGCTGATTAAATCATCCATCAATGGTGGCTTCCCGTCCTAAAATGGTTCAGTTATCATCAGTGGTTGTGAAAACCTTCCCAAAGCTTATGAATAAGTCTTCCCTTTATGGTCGTCACGACTGTGATGACTGTCCTCCATTTATGGCCTCCACGAATGCTCATTCACGTTTATGGTTTTCAAGACTGTGATACCATTCCGCCATTTATGACGTACATGACCATGATACCTGTCTTTGATTTATGGCCTGCATGACTGTGATGCCCGTCTTCTATTAATGACCTACATCAATGTGATACCCATCCTCCATTAATGACCTTCACGATTGTGACCACTAAATCCTCTCCCATATCTGAAGTTACATGTGTAGTCCCATTGTTTTTCTCATGTAAGTTGTCGCTATCAACTGCTCATCTCACATGACCTCCATAGATGTAACTTGCACATTTGGTGAAGTCAAATTCTTTGGTGTCCATACACCTTCCACATCTGTTGGTCAAATTCTACTTCAGCTGACAAATTTTCCTCATGATTCTCCTATACACATGCACACTCACTTTAGCCGAGCCTGCACTTATCTTCAGTGGGGAGAGAAAGTGGCTGGAGACATCTTTGGAGGTGGCTTATTACCTGGGGAAACAAAGGATGGTAATGATAAAATTCATCCTGACATCATCTGTGGGTAAAGTTCTGGAATTCATCATAAACATAGCTTCAGTGATCATCCAGGGAATTACAACAAATCTTCAGGGATGGACATTTACTATGACCGATCCATCCAATTTTAGCCAATGGAAGCCAATGGGCCACCATGGTTATAGTACAAGTCTGATAATGCTGGAGAAGACCCTCAAAGCCCTACACGGCTCATTATAGGTACTAGCCTTCCCCTTTTGTGGCCCCTCTTATCCATGTTCAGTGTCGGCCTAGTCATTGTCTATGTCAGCATGCTTCTTGGGTTTCTTCCAGGTAAAGCACATGCTTGGAGGACACATAGGGAGTGACTGCTGCTCCCAGACACACTATTCCTCTGTTCTAAGAAATCATCATGGAAATTTGCTCTGTTTAATTAACTTTATACAATATGTAGTGTACAGATGTGTGTGCCAACATTCCTCTGGAGAAACCTACATCTCCAATTTCTTAATATCTGTCAAGTAGACCTTAAGAAGATCTCTAGACTTAGCACATTATTTCTTACATATCACAAGTATTGGGATATTATATTATCCTCACCGATGCTAATGTTATGAAAGTACCAACCACTTATGTAGCTCAACCTACTGGTGCCCAGAATTGTGCTAACCACTGATCCATTGTGGTCGACCAAGTGTGCACAGGTTAGATATTCATGAGAATTGATATTTGCTGGTCATTGAAGGTCTAGTCTATTTGGGAAAGCCCATTTTCTAATACCCTGTTTGGAAATTATGTTCAGGATCCATCTTTAAGGATCTACAAAGAATGTCTCTCTCTGGAAGGCAAGACATATTGCGTACCCTGTGTGGCTCTGCAGGGGAACTGAATACCTACTGCCAGATTCCTCTACAGATTATAGCAAATTGCTGCGGATTTGAGGGGGACTGTCCAAACAGAAAATGGCTTAACAAAGTGAACAAATCCTTTCAGGTATTTCTGTTTGATCAGCAAACATTGGTCAGCAAAGTACTGTATATCTAGTTGGTCATTGTTCTGGGCAGAGTCTAGACGAGTGATGTCATTACAGTCTATCTAGTTGAGTTACTTTGACCATTACTTGAGTGACAGCATGGGTCAGGACTGTCCATCTAGTTGAGAGGCCACACTAGTCAGTCCATGTAGCTGAGTGACAGCAAATGGTTGAAAAAGTTCATCTAGTTGAGTGACAGCAATGGTGGGTACAGCCCATAGTTGAGTGACAGCAATGGTGAGTACTGTTCATGATCGAGTGACAGCAGTGGTGGGTACAGTCCATGAATGACTGATGACAATGATCAGTACATTTCCTTGTTGAGTGACAGCAATGGTGGGTTCAGTACATGGTTGAGAAACAGCAATGATGAGCATAGTCTTTGGTCAAGTGGCAGCAATGGTGGGTACAGTCCATAGTTGACTAATAGCAATGGTGGGTACAGTCTATTGTCAAGTGGCAGCAATGGTGGGTACAGTCCATAGTTGAGTAACAGCAATGGTGGGTACAGTCCATGGTCAAGTGACAGCAATGGTGGGTACAGTCTATTGTCAACTGGCAGCAATGGTGGGTACAGTCTATGGTCTAGTGGAAGCAATGGTGGGTACAGTATATTGTCAACTGGCAGCAATGGTGGGTACAGTCTATGGTCTAGTGGCAGCAATGGTGGGTACAGTCCATAGCTGACTGACGACAATGATCAGTACATTTCATCGTTGAGTGACATTAGTGGTTAGTACAGTTCATCGCTGGTGTTTCCTCTAGACACAGTGAACAATACAATATTTGGAGTTTACATGTGTTTAGAACATACATGGATTACAGATTACATATGGGGAGTAGCCAAAGGGGAAAGTGATAGGAAACTACTCTACAGATGGTGACAGGTTTTGCAGTCAAGTAGAACTACACAGTAGACCTGAATAAGGGAAGAACTGGAGGATAGGAATGTCAGCTGGCTAAAAGTATATAAGAGTGCTCTTGTGGCCCCTCCTCAACGTTAAGAGGGGCACATTCCTTTTAGGCCACTTAAAGGCCACTTATTATAATCTGGAGCACATTATAGCACCTGACATCTCTGTCCTCCAAGTCTTCCCTCATCCAGGTCTACAGTGTAGTTCTACTGCAAAACCTGTCACCAGCTGTAGAGTAGTTTCCTATTGCCTTCCTTTTTGGCTACTCTCCATTCCTCACATTCCCCATCACTTTCCTGTCTCACCTCCCACCAGCACTCTCATTACTAAATGACTTTTCAGGATGATGTTGAATAACCTCCGGGGCTTCAGATCTGCTCCTTTACAGACTCTCTTTGTCTTCACTGTTGACTTCTCTATTGACGCCAGGTGCAGTGGTCGGCATGCAGGGTCGGCCTTGCTATCTCAAGGTTAACGACTTTGTCCCACACCACACTCAGCTGTCTATAGGAATGATGCGCCCTCCTGCAAACTTAACTTCTATCTGAAATATACTTTACTGTACATATTTGGTAAAAAAAAAAATTATAATTTTTAGCCAATTGATAACAATATACTAATAATGAGATATACCTTGTCTTGGATTTATTACATCGTTTTAGCTTATGTATTATTTTTGCAGTGAATTTTATTATAAATGATTAATTTTGCCACAGTAAAAAAGTTCCATGAGCAATAGTCCATGGTGAATTGCTTATAGGTTAACAGAGAGAAGCAGTGTCCTCCTAATATCATTATAGGGGTTGTCTAGTTTAAAAAACCCATTTTCCTAGAGTTGTGTCAACTCTTGGCGAGACTGGAGAGTAGCGTCTTACACTTTGGAGCACTTGTCCTATCCTTCATAACACAGACAACCCATTGATTTGTGTGGCCACTTTGTAATGCTTCATCTCCCCTGTGGTGGCGCTGGAGGGAAATTGCCTAGCGGCCACCCAGTTTCCCTCAGATGCCATTTGATAGCTTGGGGTCACGCAGGGGGACAACAGATTATTGTCAAGGGACACTTGTAAGAAATGTCAGTTATTCAAAGTGGCCCCCCTGTAAAACGGAGTCTGTCACCAAACCCAGCATATCAATCCAGCCCCGCAGATAAATAGGTTAGGGTCACCTGAATCAGATGATGTTTCCCCCCTTGTGAATCGCTGCCTACGTTGCTGAGATATCGCTGTCTTATATCGATATGCAAATCAGTTTTTTGCAGTAATAAGGGTGCTGCCATTGCGCCAAAAATGTAGGTGACAACACCCTCATTGTTCCAAAGGTCTAATTTGTACATTGAGAAAAACAGCGATAGCTCAGCAACAAAGGCAGCGATTGACAAGGGGAAAACACTGCTTCATTCAGGTGACCCTAACCTATCTATCTGCGGCGTTAGTGTGGGTTGATGCAGACTCCCTTTAAGGCAGTGGTCACTTTCTTCCTTCAGATTTTGCAGCCAGATCTCCCCTAGTTGTACTGCACACCCTCCACAATACATTGGTCCCATTAGAATCCACAGAAGTAGCTACTTTATCCTTCATCTGCACTTTCAACATAGCCTGAGGCCATCATTGAAGATCACATTTAGGTAAAGTATTTTTTGCACTAGAGGCATTCTTCCTGCTGTTACATATTTCAGTGTAACATGACCTGCAGGTTTCTGTAAACAACGATAATAACACAAGTGTCCGCTACGTTTTTTAATGGCGATGGATAAGCTGCACATCTCTTTCTCTGGTCACAACACTTTCTGGTTTAGCACCATACTACAGTTGACTCCTTTTGTGCATCTTTTAATGTTCTGGAGACAAATGAAAGGTAAATTGAGCAATGTTTTTCATTTTGGCATGGACTACAACCACAGATGTTGAGGCCCCAGTAGAAAAAGATTGAGAAGTTCTATCCTAAACTGCAGAAAGGAAAGTAAATATAGATTATGAAAATGGTAGTATTAAAGAGGACCTTTCATCACCTTACCAATTCCAGCACTTTACACCCTTTAATAGTCACTGTTCCACTGATTCTGACACAGTTGGAATTTTTTTCTCTAGCCTCCACCATTCCTGAGCAATCAGTGCAGTTAGTTTTGGTGTCTGATATGCTATTTAGTCTCTGTACTGTCAGGAGGGCGGTGTCCGGCAGGAGCAGACAAGGGGTGTGATTCTGAGCTCTGACACTGGCTTACTCTGATTGGACAGTGTCAAGAAGCTCAGAATCATGTCCTCTTGCCTGCGCCTGCCTGACACCACCCACTTGACAAATTAACAGTAGAAAACCTAAGTAGCATATCAGACACCAAAACTAACCGCCGATTTTTGGTGGTCGCTGTGAACCTAGCCTTAGTTAGGGGCACCATAAGAAAGGTCAATACCTGTCAAGACCAGTTTAGGATGGAGAAACCACCTGACAAGTTCCCTTTAAGATGCTCCAAAAAGTCCCACAGTTCTGTTTGCAAAGAAAGACTGGTTATTATAAAATATTTCCTTCCTATTTGCCAGAAATTGTGTAGGTTTTCAGGAATATAAGACTGAAGGGTAACCTTAGTATAGTCCTGCAATGTTTGATCTATGGGATTGGAGCCCCAGGACCTCCACTGATCATCAAAATGAAGACCTACAACAGTAGATGGTGGGGTGTACTACAGTGAAGGGGCAACAGTGCCCCATATCAGAAGGTCATATCCCCAACCATGACACATTTATAGCTTGCCCTAAGAATATGCACTTTTTTGAGTAACTTTTCATGTCAGCTATTTATATATAGGCAGTGCTAAACATTGTCGTCTCTAACACTGAACAGGTGCTGAAGAGACTCTTGAGGTTACTGTATGTCCCTTAGGCACAAAATCCATTTACTCCTATTGGACAGCAAAAATGGAAACCACAACAAAGAATACATGTGACATCACCTAGAGGTTATGAGTTATACATACTGTTTACACCTTCAGGCAACTTTTTTGAAGATATAAACTAATATCTCGCAAATATTATACGTGCAAACGTGAAAACCAGGTGTAATCCCAAAGAGCACTGGAACTCCAAATTGTAGAACATCTCCAGACACCTGACGCCCTGAAGAGAAGCCATCTGCATCCAGAAAATAACTACTTTTTTGACCTAACATCTAGACATAGGCGTCATCTCTATACCTATGTATATAAAGACTCCAAGAAAATCTAAGAAGAAAAAGAAATACATGCAGTGCAAAAACAATAGGATTCTTCCATTATCACCCTGAAACTAACAGTAGTAAATGCGATGTCTGTACAGTAACAATTGGTCAACCTGCAGGTGAATGACATATAATGTAATATATCTTACCATAGAAAAATGCTTCTTTCTCCACTTATCTTGCTCTTCCTTCTCCAACCCTATTATTCCTCTTATACTCATCACTGTTATTTCTCTACTAAATTTCTTTGGAGACCAAGACTGACTGTCAGTATCAGATAACATGTGTCCATAGATGTCTATAGATAGGGGAGGGGGGAGAAGAAGCACACAGAGATATGCTGTTGCAGCTAATAGTAAGTTGTCTATCATGCCAACAGTGCTCTATTCCCATCAGTACTGTTCAGAACTGCTATAGATGACCCATAAAATATATACTTGGCAATTGTCTTACCATATAGGGGTTGTAATAAGTTTTGAAGTAATCTGCTATCAATAGGATAGGGGATAACTTCAGGATCAGTGGGGGTCTGACCACTGGGATCCCACCAATCCCAAGAATGGGGTCCAGTTCCCTCTTCCTGATGGAGTGGTAGGCCGAATATGTGCCCTGCTGCTCTATTCATTCTTTGTGGCTCTACAGAACATGGCAATCTCTGGCGCTCCCACAGAGAATAACTTTCGAAAACTTCAAGACTTGGTACAAGCCCTTTAATTGCCATTCCTAGTTCCCTTGATGTGCCCCTCTACCCAAAGTGCCAGCCACAGTGTCCCAGTAAGTGCCAGACATACCATTTCCCTTAACAGAGAAGAATAAGCATTTTACCATTTTCTTCCTGGAGGATCTGTATAACTATTAATGCTAGGAAATATTTAGTGACATTGGGATGTATTCATAGAAAGGCTGCTATTAAATCTTGCGGTTTGTTCGGGTTAGTTCTAAAGATGATCTTATTTCCTGGAGTTCCCCTTTATTCCCCACCAATATTCACCTTCCCTCTGGACCCATCTCCACTCCCCAGACATAACTGGCAGATGACATCACTGGAATATGAGGTTTTGTGTAAAAAGCCTCTGGGCTCAGTCAGACCTTTCTCTGGAAACTGGATATGCATTTGAGGAACAGTAAACTTGCTGTGAAAGCAGGAATTTCTATACATAGAGTAACAATGCTGAGGAGCAGGGTATATATACAGTGTACAAGGGTGACACTGGCACCAATTTTGTCCCTTACAAACCTGTCATGGTTTCCCAGTGCCCTGGGCCCTCACAATTCATAATTGTTACTTATCATGTACAAAAGCAAGAGGCATATTTCATTATATTGGACTGGTGATAGGCATAGGCTGGATTTGTGTCTATGTGGTTATCTGGTAGTATGTGTGTAACGATAGGCATAGGCTGGACATGTGTCTATGTGGTAATCTGGTAGTATGTGTATGGTAATAGGCATAGGCTGGACATGTGTCTATGTGGTTACCTGGTAGTATGTGTATGGTAATAGGCATAGGCTGGACATGTGTCTATGTGGTAATCTGGTAGTATGTGTATGGTAATAGGCATAGGCTGGACTTGTGTCTATGTGGTTACCTGGTAGTATGTGTGTGGCGATAGGCATAGGCTGGGCTTGTGTCTATGTGGTTAAGTGGCAGTATGTGTATGGTAATAGGCATAGGCTGGACATGTGTCTATGTGGTAACCTGGTAGTATGTGTGTGGTGATAGGCATAGGCTGGACTTGTGTCTATGTGGTTATGTGGCAGTATGTGTATGGTAATAGGCATAGGCTGGACATGTGTCTATGTGGTTACCTGGTAGTATGTGTGTGGCGATAGTCATAGGCTGGACTTGTGTCTATGTGGTTACCTGGTAGTATGTGTGTGATGTGCTATAATTTGCAACAATACTTATGGCCATTGTTATCTATGGGTAGCACTTGGTGTCCATGGAGCACATGGATCCCTCATACCTCTTTATATTGTAATAGAGTAAAACCACTTACTCAGGACAAGCAGAAACAAGCTTATTAGGTTTATACCGGGGTCTCTCAGCGTGATTGGGCCTGGGGCAGACATACAGGAATCTGTGATCGTTCTTACAAAGTCTACACCCACAAATGGTCCTTATTTGCAGCTCTGCACACTGCCTGCCACTGTTCACATTAATGCAGACTCCTGACATTGAGCAGATATGCAGACTGCAGGCATTGTTACATATGTAATGTAACTTTAACTATAACACATGGACTTCTGGTTGGTGGATACATCGTAAGGGGTTTTCCACTGTGTAACTCTGACATAATAGTCATTCAGTGGCATACCTCACCCTATGGTACAGAACGTACTCTTTGCACAGTATGTGTTTCTTTGCAGGCTACCTCTGCATAGAATAATGTAGTTGACTATTTATTTCTTTACAGCGAAAAAGGTATATCAAATTATACTGGTACCAGATCACTCCTCTTTAATCCTTCGGGTGAGTGGGACCCTATGGATGCTTTTGGTTTTTAGCATAGGACCCAAATACAGTGTGAACAAAGCCTTAAGACAGTCCCGGTCCCTGCAGTACAGTCTTAGCTACTTAAAATTAAGGATAGTTAGACTTATTATAAGACATGCATGATTGTGAAGTTACATTGTGGGCATAACTGGTAGTACTGCACAAATCCGAGAATGAGGGAGCTGCAGTGCCAGTAGCTCCATCCCCATTCATAGGAAGCGGAAAAGCTTATGTAGCTATTGAATGGTACAGATATTTCGAACACTGACAGAAATAACAGCCAGCTCTATACTGTTTGTAAAGAATATTTGTCTACTTATCAGCTGTCCATCATTTCAAGCTGTCACATAGTTTCTCCCCTCCAAGTATCTATGAGAAGAATTCTGGGCTACTTCTAGGGTTGCTTTATTGGGAGGAACTCTTTGATGTACTAGTCTGCTGTGAAGAAGAGACTCTATGTATCCCATTTCTCCTTAAATCTGAAAACCCCTCCATTGGAGACCACCCAACCAACCGGCTGCTGTCCCTGTGTGATCTCCTCATGAATGATGAATGCTGCATGTTAGGGACAAGAATCTCTCACATTGAGGAGAGCACCAGAGAAGGTGTGTAGAGATTTTAATTGCCTTTCGCCCTCTACTTAGCATCTACATATCACAAGGCATTATGGGAAAGGAGCTGGGGAGCTCATGCGCCCTCTATTGGATGTAACAGATCCTCAATTTGCTTTTGACTCACCGAGCCTTGAGACAGCAAAAGGGATCTTAGCCAAGCCAATTTCACTTATCTGCATACAGCGCTGTTTCCGGATTGTTGTCCTTCATCAGTACAGAGCAAAGTGAATTGGCTGGCTTAGTGGGAGGCAATGAGTGGGTTAGGGACAAGAATCTCTCACATTGAGGAGAGCACCAGAGAAGGTGTGTAGAGATTTTAATTGCCTTTCGCCCTCTACTTAGCATCTACATATCACAAGGCATTATGGGAAAGGAGCTGGGGAGCTCATGCGCCCTCTATTGGATGTAACAGATCCTCAATTTGCTTTTGACTCACCGAGCCTTGAGACAGCAAAAGGGATCTTAGCCAAGCCAATTTCACTCCTCATTGCCTCCCACTAAGCCAGCCAATTCACTTTGCTCTGTACTGATGAAGGACAACAATCCGGAAACAGCGCTGTATGCAGATAAGTGAAATTGGCTTGGCTAAGATCCCTTTTGCTGTCTCAAGGCTCGGTGAGTCAAAAGCAAATTGAGGATCTGTTACATCCAATAGAGGGCGCATGAGCTCCCCAGCTCCTTTCCCATAATGCCTTGTGATATGTAGATGCTAAGTAGAGGGCGAAAGGCAATTAAAATCTCTACACACCTTCTCTGGTGCTCTCCTCAATGTGAGAGATTCTTGTCCCTAACCCACTCATTGCCTCCCACTAAGCCAGCCAATTCACTTTGCTCTGTACTGATGAAGGACAACAATCCGGAAACAGCGCTGTATGCAGATAAGTGAAATTGGCTTGGCTAAGATCCCTTTTGCTGTCTCAAGGCTCGGTGAGTCAAAAGCAAATTGAGGATCTGTTACATCCAATAGAGGGCGCATGAGCTCCCCAGCTCCTTTCCCATAATGCCTTGTGATATGCTGCATGTTACTAAGACATTGTGGTCTAGGAAAACAGTGATGTCATTCTTTCCATGGATAGCAGACCTAAGAACAAACATACATATAGCCACACAAATCATCCTAAAGCTAATGAGAATAGCATACACATCCATAAACAATAGGGCTCACACATGTGAGAAAGACATTTCCTAAGGAAGTCTTCCACATTCTCATGCTGTGCCTCACTGAGAGGGTCAAAGCTGTCTTTTAAAAGCTGAGCTCCAGTTACATATGTTTGTCCCGTGTAGCAGAGCTCATATTGTAAACCTACTGCAATATATTTACTCAAGGATTAGATATGAGCAAACCAGTTTGGAACATACTGGGTTTGGCCCATTTTTTAAAAAAACTTTGGGTTTAAACTAACCCAAAGTTTTTATGATTCAGGTCCCAAGAACTGGCTAAAATGGTAGCCATCATGTGAAAGCACTGAATAGGTAGAGAAGAAGAGACACATGACCTTAGGCATCAGACAGGCTTCCCCATAATGTCTTACAAGCAACCCTCATAGCAGAGGACAGCCAATCATGTAGGACTATAGGTCAGAGGTCACTGATAACTCATAGGAGGTATTAAAAGTCCACCCAAGAGGAGAAGGTTTCCATTTTGTGGGGAGAGATTATAGAGATAAGGTCTCAGACAGATAAGTAGGATAATATACAGATAATATAGTGTGGGGAAGCATAGTGTTAGGACTGCAGGAGATGATTTTGGTTTAATTGATAGAGAGCAATAGGAGTTTGACTGTCTGTCTGTCACATTACTAAGGCGACATGCACACAACCATGTGCCGGGTCTGTGGTTGAATGGCATGAATGATATCCATGTGCCACGCATGCCTCAATGGACCCATTAAGTACTTCAGTGAGCCTGGAACAAAAAAAAATGGACAGGAATAGGACCTGTCCTGAGTTTTACCCCGTGCTCACAGTCTCATACATGGACATGTGTTTTGGGTCATAAAATATAATGTGTCAAAAAGCTAGCTGTTAAAAACATGGCTAGCACACTGACAATATATACTTTCATATGCATGAAGCCTAAGGCTGTAATTGGATTAGAGAGCTAGAAATGGGTTAGATAGAGTCTTAGGAACCCTAAGAGTGCCATATACAACAACTTACTTGTACTTTAGGTTTGGAACAAACTGGTTGAAAATGAATCGAACTTTTGGTCCAAACACACAAACCCGAATCTGGTTTGCTCATCTCTGTCAAGGATATGTATACAAGAAACCATATAAATAATAATAATAATAAATAATGATACATTTTATTTATATAGCGCCAACATATTCCGCAGCACTGTACAACTTGTAGGGTTCAAGTACTGACAAAAAAGATACGTTACAAAGAAATAGTCAATTCACACACTGGGACTGAGGGCCCTGCTCGCAAGAGCTTACAATCTATGAGGTAGAAGGGGTGACACAAGAGGTAGCAGGGGCTGCAACAGACGTAGCATTGCTTATACAATGGTCAGACAATTTTGTAATCGAGGTTACTGTCATTACACATATATAAGCTGTATGAGCCGTCACCAGTCGTGTCCTTTAACATGCAGATGGTGCCTGGACATATAAAGCTAGTCTGATATGGCATCATATCCTGTGAGGTAATGTTGAAGCATGAACAGAGGAGGGTACGTTTTAGGGATTCTAACTACGGAAGGGTTTACATTAGGAGTTGTGATAGGCCTGTCTGAAAAGATGTGTCTTTAGTTTACGCTTGAAGCTGTGGAAATTGGGGGTTAATCTGAGAGTCTGGGATAGAGCATTCCAGAGAAGTGGTGCAACTCGGGAGAAGTCTTGTATACGAGCGTGGGAGGTTCTGATAATAGAGGATGCTAGTCTTAGGTCATTGAGTGAACGGAGAGTACAGGTTGGGCGATAGACAGAGATGAGGGAGGAAATGTAGGGAGGTGCAGCATTATGGAGAGCCTTGTGAATGAGGGGGATAAGTTTATATTGTATTCTGCATTGAATAGGCAGCCAATGTAGTGACCGGCACAGACCTCAATAATATGTCACTGTTTTCATATAGTATTAGTTAACTGGTTACCTTCTGTGCGGTTTTGGAGGTAACAAGTTAGTACTAAGCAATTAATGTAAGTGAAAACATTGGCGGCCCAGCCCAGCATGCGGCTGACGCCTCATTGTGTTCTTACCCCTATATATCTGTATGAGTAGACTATTCATTAAGTGGATAATGAAGAACTGGACCAAGGGCAGGGGTTGAACCCCCACTGATCCTAAGAATGAAGGGAAATGAAAGGGCATGCCCAGTGGAGCTCCTGGTGTTGCAGCCCCTTCATTCCCAGGATTTGTGCAGTCATAGAGGTTGGACCCCCTCTGATCATAAACTGATGGGGCATTTTAGAGTTATGCCATCAGTTAATGAGATGGGAATAACCCTTTAAATAGATGTTTAATTAAGATATCCCCTAATGACCTAAAATATTAGGGCATATAGATGTTATAGAGCATTCACTTCTAAGGATACACTCTATGAGCTACAACTGATAGCCACATGGAACGGTTCCAGCTCCCGTTTTTTCTGAGATTGTCCTGTGAAATGGAGTTCAAGTGAATGTAACTTAGCAAACAAACCCAAAAGTGAGGTGTACAGTTCAATTATGTCTCATGAATGGAGATTCAGATTTTGGGAATTATGGAGTCGGCATGGCCTTGTATCCTCACATAGAACCCACTGATATGAATCGATGACTATGTAATACTGCATGGCCAGACTCCCCTGATGATATTAGCTGGGTGCTGTTGGATCTTTTTTTGGTAATTTTTTTTTTGTTTGTATGAAATAAACCGTTTAAGAACTATAGGAAAGGTGGCAGCCATTTTGGTTGCCACCGAAATTTCCAAAATAACAAATACATTCAATAACTGACTTGCAGGACCACAAAGTGACTTTTAGCTACAGGATGACGTTACCATTCATTGGGTGTGGAGGACAGACTGCTCTCTGGATAGAAATCTTCACATAAGGTCTAGGGCCACAGCCATGTTTGTGCACTGTCTGCAGTCAGACAGAGTATACGTGACATTCACAGACACAACGTGAGCAGCTGCAAATGGTTACATAGTCTGCCTACTTGTATACGTTCAGATTTCCGTGCCTGCTACATATCATTATATCCCCAATTTTTGAGACATTGGCTTTTTACGTGATGACAAATCGCATGCCTGAGCGGTTTTACAGCGAGTATTTGGGTGTGCTGAAGGTGCTCTGTAAATATTTCCAAATGACAATAAAATCTAAGTACAGTATGTGCACAGTCAGTGCACGTCTCTTCAGTGTCCCATGTGCTTGTCTCCCGGGCATGGAAAATCTGGAACATCCCAGACGTCTATAGTATAGAATGAACGTCTTACTGTATGTGTAAGATACATCGAGGGTGACGTAACGGAGATATAACAGCTGTGGATCCAGGCTAAAGAAACTGATAGTAGGAAATTGTACAAATAACACTTCCTTAGGCTGGGGACATATGGGGATGAGTCTGCAATGGATTTGAAAAGTCCAATTCACATGCTTGCAGCACAAAGTGTCAGGAGTTGCAGGTGCAAGTCAGTTATTACTGGGAGTTTGGCTTTCAGATTTTAGGCTAAGGCCCCATGTAGCGGGCCGCAGTGAAAAATCTTGCCGGAAAAACTGAGGTGGAAACGCACTGCGGTTTTTCTCGCAGCACTTTTCAAAGAAAGTATCTGTTTCCATTATTCCTATAGGGAAACCAACAGTGTTTTCACAGGTATAACTGACGTGCTGCAATTTCCGAAAACGCAACGGTTTTAGAAATCGCAGCATTTACGCTACGCATATTTTTCTACAATGTATGGATGGGATTCGCTAGACTCTATCCACTTTGCAGGGACTGTAAAACTCTGCAGTTTTTGCCACATCGTTTATGCCACATGGGTCCACGATCTCACAGTTGAAAGCCAGGCTAGCCACTCTGGAATTGCGTCTAAAATTAATATGAAATCTAAGAGATAAATCTATATATGGACACACATGGAGATTCCAGTAGGGCCCCCTAGATTTCTGTGGGTGCCCCATTATGGCTCTGTACAACCTTAGCACTATAATAAGGTCCTGCATACTAAAACAATGAACTCTTCATAAAATATATTAAGGTGAAAGCGCTTTGAAGGCTATATAAGAAAAATTTAATTTTGGAATTGAATTTACTGGTTTCTACTGGTTTTTATGGAGGGTGAGCGACAGCTCGCTATACTATTTCATAACATAACATAACAAGAAGGTTTATTGTTCTGCCGCAGACAAAGTCAGGGGTGCGGAACAAGAGCCCTCCTGTCCCTCTCACCCATAAAATTCAACCTGTCTAAAATAATTTACTTCTGACAAGGTGTGCAAATGTTCTGACAATAATGGTTCCCGCAGGACAATCTGGTTACATTAGCCCTGGATATATATGTTGAGCAGTGTCTCTATAGCAATGGGCTTGACTTTACCAGCTCAGCAAATATGAAGCACATCAGGGGTATCCCCTTGTTCCTTCTTCCAGTGATGTCATTTTCGGAATGACTTCACTATGGAAAAATTCAGACTCAGGAACCCCCTCCTACTCAGAGTAGTCTAGGAGAGTCAGACGGGGAGGGGGGAAGCTTCTGTAAGGCTGCTGGGGGAAGGGGTACAGGAAGACTTTGTTTTACAAGGGGATATGAACTTCCACCTACGTATAATGATCATGCTACTGAGGACATTCTGTACATTAACACATTCATGGTTCTAGACGCCAGTTCTATGTGTAGATGTATGTCTTATATGAAGCCCAGTCACTGATGCCTTCTCATATGATAGGGGCCTCATAATTCAGTCCCCCCTCTCCACCATAGCAGAGAGCTATGCTAGGGGTAACATATCCCTTTGACAGAGGTGCTTATGTAAAAAAAAAAATACATTATGGCCCCTGTGTCACTTACACAGATGGATTCCCAATAAAATAAAGACAACCCATTTAATTTATCACATGTCCTTCACCCGGGCCGCTATCCTAGCCCTGTATTCATATATGCTGGCTAAGGTGTGAACCGAGAGCAAGGCAGGTGGTTTGGACTCCGCAACCAGAAATGAACGCACACGCGGTAGTTCAAGAAAAAAAATATATATTTACTATAAGTTAATAAAGGCTAGTTAAAGGTAAAATGACAGGGCTAAAGACAAGCAAAATATACAATATAGCATGAACAATTTCAAGGCAAATTCTGCAATGGTTTCTACTTTTACTCTGTCCACTTCTGCAGTATGGACACTGAATGAACAATATACTCAAAACTATCCCTAACTGACCCTGACTTCACATTTGGGTGCACCCCCTTTTCCCCAGTGGTCCAGGTGGACCGCTTACAGTCCGTAGAAGCGCGCGGTGGGGCCCAAAGTCGGTCCTTTCTTTTATAGTGAAGCGTCCTCTCCTCACGGTTATCAGGATCTTGGGAGAAATGAAGTCCTCTTTAACAGACAGGGAAACCAACTGAATGCAATGTAATCCAACAGCAGATTCCACTCAGCACACTGACAGTCCTGCCGAATCCATACACTGAGCTGGGATGTAAGCCGGGATTTAGCAGGTGCCGTCCAGTACATCAACAGCACTGCGAGTCTCTATCTGTGGTATCCATATACACAGTCACAATGTCAGTCTCACTGATCAGCCACTGAGCACAGTTCCTTTCACGTGGACTCACTAGTCCTGTTGTCTCTTTACACTCTGTTTGTCTCTGGACCAAGATACAGCTTAGCTGTACAGAAAAATCTCCACACCAGTTCAATACAACACTTGCCAAGATGGCTGCTGCTCTCTGTCTCGTCACTTCCTGCTTCTCTGCTCACACTCTGTCTGCAGAACAGGCAGGCTGACATAAAAGGGGGGGGTCTCACTCCAGCATCATGTCACAATTACAATGGCTGCTGTCTTAAAGGAACAGAATCACAGAAATACATTCAACATTAACAGTTTATACAGACAAATGAAGCTTAAGACAACATTGGCTGTCTCTTACATATTCCCCCCCACTTTAAGATTGGCAGTCCCTGCCTATGACTGTATATCCAGAGGGTTGTACTTTTATGCACAGGGTGGTAGTATACCGATGTATGGCAGGCCAAACAAACTCATCCTGCGCATACCGAACAGGGGGAATACCAGCATTTGGCCTAGTGGTCCGTCTGAGGACCGGTGGTATATTATGGGGTGCTGCAGCTATGGGCTGAGAAGGACCAGCGGATTCCGCACCAGAGGGGGCACAGGCCGGAGATACAGTAGTCACAGGTGGAACATCCCCAGGAGCAGGGATTGGCCAACAATCATCCTCCTCGTCGGAGGCCCATTCCGCACCTCCATTCTCTGACTGTGGGAGCTCATTCACATTGGCAGGCCCATCGTGATTTGTCCCTTCAGAATGACACAGGCGCAACATATTTCGGTGAAGTACTTGAACACAATCAGTTCCTTCTTTCTGGACCTGGTACACTGGCCCATTCGCATACTTGCGGCCAACAACACGATACGGCAAAGCCTCCCATCTGCTTTCCAATTTCCCTTGGGGTTTCTTGACACGAACTAGCACCAGGTCGCCTGGTTGCAATGGTGCTTCTTGCACTGGGGTCTTATCAGGATGGGGATGTTCTTGCAGGCGCTGCCGCACCAATCGATGGATCGTCTCAAGTCTCTGCCGATGCGCCCGCACCCAAGAGGTTGGATCCCTCGGAGGGAATCCATCCACATCATTCAACTGTAATTCTCCTATACTTCGCCCAGACCGCCCAAAGAGAAGTGTATAAGGAGAGTACCCCGTTGTAGAATGGACCTGATTGTTATAGGCCCACACCATTTCAGACAAGAACTGAGGCCACTGTAACTTCTTGTCTTCCTCCAGAGTCCGCAGCATCTGTAGCAGAGTTCTGTTGAATCTTTCACAGGCCCCATTTCCCTGAGGGTGGTATGGAGTCGTGTGCGACTTCTTTATCCCGTAGATACGTTGAACTTCTTTCATTACGTGTCCCTCAAAGCAGGCGCCCTGGTCGGAGTGGATGCGTTGGGGGCACCCATATACTCGAATGAAATCTTGGCACAGAGCACGAGCTGCTGACTCAGCTGTCTGGTCCTTGGTGGCGGTTACCACCGCAAATTTGGTGAAGTGATCCACCATTACGAGGCAATACTGTTGTCCGCTATTGGATGGGCCCACCATTAGATAGTCTATCATGACGATTTCTAAAGGTTCCTGGGTCACGATGGTTTGCAGGGGAGCTCTCTGTTCTATTGCCTTATGGATCTCACAAGTTCGACAGCTGCGGCATACTTCTTCGACCATTTGACGAAGACCAGGGCAGTAAATCAGTCGCTGTAACCAACGAAAGGTCTTCTCATGACCAAAATGTCCATTCTTATTATGAGCCTCAACTGCCAAGGAGCGAGCCAGTTCACTAGGCACCACAATTTGGTATCGAATGTCGATCTCAGAAGGTAAATAGACCTTTCGGCATAGCACTCCATTTTTCATCTCCAACTTTTCCCACTGACTCAAAACAGATAATATCTCACGTGTCAGTCGTTCTCTTTCCTCTCTACAGGGCTTCTGGCCTTTCTCAACACACTTGATCATCTGCGCCAGCCCCTCATGGGTCTGTTGTATCTGTGCCCATTCCTGTCGTGAGGGACCAAAGAAAGGAGCCATTTCAGTCCCCTCCATCTCAAACTGATTAGTGGCGGTCAAGGCCTGTGAAAATCTGCTGAAATCGGGCACCTCCACATGCTCCAACTCATGATCCACGTCTTCTGTGGGGGTCTGGGCAGTTACCCTAGAAAGTCCGTCAGCATTCTGGTTCTCTGTCTTGGACCGATACTTAATGCGGTAATTGAATGTAGACATTCGGGCTATCCACCTCTGCTCTAACGCCCCGAGCTTGGCATTTTCCAGGTGAGCTAGTGGGTTGTTGTCAGTCAGTACTAAAACTTCAGCACCGGTCAAATATTCAGAGAATTTCTCGGTCATGGCCCATACCAGTGCCAACAGCTCCAATTTAAATGAACTATAATTCTCGGGGTTTCTTTCAGAATCTCTCAAAGACCGGCTGCCGTACGCTATGACCCTCTCCTGGCCATCCTGAAGCTGGGAAAGCACTGCTCCAAGACCATACAGGCTTGCATCTGTATATAGCTGGAACGGCAAGTGGTAATCAGCATATGCCAAGATTGGGGCTGTTGTCAGTGCATCCTTTAATGCCTGGAAGGCTTGTTCCTGTTCAAGTCCCCACTTCATGGACCGGTTCTTTGGACCACCGGATGTGCCTCGTAGGAGAGCATTAAGTGGTGCTGCTACCTTGGCGAAATCCTTAATAAACCGTCGATAGTAACCGGCTACTCCAAGGAACGCCCTCACTTCTCGCAGGGTAGTCGGTATTGGCCAATCTTGAACAGCCGCTATCTTGTCTCTTGATGGTCTCACCCCTTCTCCTGATACGCGGTGACCCAAGTAATCAATTTCAGATTGGAACAACCGACATTTACTGGGTTTCAATTTGAGCCCATGTTCCCGCAATCTTCGAAATACTTGCCCCAACTGGTGGAGATGGTCTTCAAAGGTCGCAGAATACACTATAATGTCATCCAAGTAGATGAGAGTGAACTCAAAGTTGAAGTCACCGAGACATTTCTCCATCAACCGCTGAAACGTTCCGGGTGCATTTGTCAACCCAAAGGGCATCCGGTTAAATTCGTATAGTCCCATGGGCAAGATGAATGCCGTCTTCTCCTTGTCTTTTGTTGCCATCGGCACCTGCCAATACCCACTAGCCAGATCTAGTGAGGAGAAGTACCGGGCTCTCCCTAGCGCTGAGAGGGACTCCTCAATCCGTGGCAAGGGGTAGGAATCTCGTACGGTGCAAGCGTTTAACTTCCGATAGTCTACGCAAAATCGGATGGACCCATCTTTTTTTCTTACTAACACCACAGGAGCCGCCCAGGGACTCTGGCTTTCTTGGATGATCCCACCCTGTAGCATCTTAGCTAACAGTTCTTTCACTTCCTGATACAACTGTGGAGGAATTTGTCGGTAGCGCTCTCTAATTGGAGGGGTGTCTCCTGTGGGAATCTCATGGTAGATCCCTGTGGTACATCCAAAATCTTCAGCATACCGTGCAAAGGTGGCTTGGTTCTCCCACAACAGCTCATCTACCTTCTGCACCCATTCCAGAGAACATGAACTTACATCCATCTTCATCTGTTCTCGAATTGCACAGCCATTCCATTCAGAGGTGGGTTCCTCATCTTCTCCCATGGACACAGTTACGGTCCACTCATCCCTTTCAGTCGGCTTCAGCTGCATTGGAGTTACTTTCCTTACTTCCTCCGGAGTCACATAGATGTTAGCCAGCAGCCTCCCTGGGGTCAGGTCCACACTCTGGTCCTGAGTGTTTACACATCGAAGTGGTACTCTTCCATTGCGAACTATTGCCAAGGAACGGGCCACTAGCGGATCAACACCTCCTTCGGCTGCCTGCAGTGGTTCTACCAACACAGCTATGCCCTCTAGTTTCCGACAGGTGCCTACGGGCATGGACACTATTGTCTCCCGACTGGGTGGCAGTGTAACTTTTGTATGCAAAGGAACTGAAATTCGAGCCAGAGGACGCTGTGCATCTGAACTTTTCTGTAAGCCACATGTCCGGATCAGCCGCTGGAAAGCTGTTTGAGTAGGCCGATGGGTGGTGGTTTCTTTCCAATAACCGTGACCTTTCTTTTCAAAGAGGATCTGATCTAATTCTTTTAACACATTCATCCCCAAAATGACAGGGACCTTTACTTCATGTGACTCCTGTACCACCACAATGCCTTTCCTACCTAGATCTTGGCCACATACCCGGACATTCATCCAGGCCACTCCCACGACCGGAACTGGTAACTGGTTAGCTGCGACCACTCGTACGAATGTATGGGGATCATATTTCACATGTTGCCGGAAGTACCGTTCATAACAGTCTCTACTCAAGGTCGTTACTTGGGAACCCGTGTCAATCATCCCGGTAACCGGAATACCCTCCATTTCCACCTGTATAACAGGACTTGCAGCGATCAGGTCATCATTAGGGCATTCTCCCCACATAGTCTCCTTGTCAGTCTCCCCTACTACACGCCCTTCAGCAGCAGGGGACTTCAGTTTAACGGCGGTCTCTCATAAGTTTGTCGCTGCTCTGGACATCTAGCAGCAACGTGGCCCATCCGTCCACACTCCCAGCAGCGTATCCCCCGTCGTTCTGGCCATCTGTTTGGGCCCCTTCGGTAAGCCCCTTCGATTTCTCCTGAGCACTGCACTAAATGATTTGGACCCCTTCGGTAGGTCCTATCCTCACCCCTCCAGCGGGGTGGTGGGTGATTCTGACTTGCTGGGTGTGGATGGCTCACCCTTTCATCTCCAGTCTTCTGGAAGTCTGCAATTTTCATAGACTGCTCATCACAACGAGTGTGCAAGTGTTCCATTTGTTCTTGCAGTTTCTGCATTACTGTGAGAATTTCTTTAACCGTCCCTTTTTCTACTGTCTCTGAGCCAGAACTAGCCCCCTGTGACAAAGTAACTCCAACTGCGGTCTGCGGCCTCGGGACCATACTATTGGCACGGGAGATGGCCTCTACCTGTACATCATGGAATTTAGCATCAGTCTCTCGTCGTATAAAATCCTGCATAGTCACAGTTAAACTGCCGTCACGTATCCCCAGGACAAACTGGTCACGGAGAGTCCGATCAGGGTTACAGAAGGCTGGCGAGCCCCCTCTTTCCTTCACTTGAATATCTCGGAGCAGTTCTTGTAGGGCATTTGCATATTGGGGAAGGCTTTCATTCTCCTGTTGTACCCTCTGGAAGAACCGAGCCTGCAGAGACCCCAGCAATGCAGTTTCTCCATAGATGGTTTCTAGAATCTGGACTACTTGCTCAAATGTCTGCCTTTGTTCAAATGGCCTCAGTATCACCGTGGTCTTAGCATCCCCTTGTAATGTCAATATTGCTAGCTCTACTAGTACTTCTGGTGCGGTCTGGTACATTCGCTGTATCATTCGTATCTGTTCCACCCACATACTCACTGACATATTATTGCCATCAAATTTAGCTAACTGACTCATTATAGCCCCTGCTGGCATTCTTCCTCCAGCACCATTCTCCCGAACGGGTGCGTCACCGTCCATTCTGGTAAGCGGATCCTGCCGACTACGCCAATTTGTGAACCGAGAGCAAGGCAGGTGGTTTGGACTCCGCAACCAGAAATGAACGCACACGCGGTAGTTCAAGAAAAAAATATATATTTACTATAAGTTAATAAAGGCTAGTTAAAGGTAAAATGACAGGGCTAAAGACAAGCAAAATATACAATATAGCATGAACAATTTCAAGGCAAATTCTGCAATGATTTCTACTTTTACTCTGTCCTAAGACAACATTGG